>OU026124.1:867500-1467500 GCA_907269095.1 Blastobasis adustella | reverse complement strand
TTGTCGTTCTACCATCGGTAGTCGATTCCTCTTGGTCTTGGTTATGATGCGTTTGACCTTGTCTCCATTATTACGTAGAACACATTCTACATGTGATAGTTCTTGTTTTAAATTATCGTTGTCACAAAGATCATTCGCTCTTCTGATCAGAGATGTCACCACGGAATGCAATGTGGTGATGTGATGACGCGTGCAGGTATCGGACCGTGTGAGTTGGATTTCGGTAAACCGTGTAGCTAAGAGTGCCGTCCTTCCAAACCATCACTTTCACATCCAAAAATTCATATCGGGATACTCGTCAACAAAGGTACGCGGTAGGAAACCCGGAACATACCCCTGAAATGTGTGATAATAACCGCAATAGTTTAAAACATAATGTCCCTATGTATCTATGTATGTACCTGTGCACTTTTGTTACGTGTCTGCGTACATTTTTTAAACAACGCTTAGAGTGATTCAAGAGGAAAGTAGATATACGCGAACGAAGTTGCGTCGGGTCCACTACTAGACTCATAAATATGTTATTTGTTAATATTACGATATGATCATGATTGTTAAACTGAAGAAATTATTATGAAATGAGTATAAGTGCAATTAATTAAAATGACCTGTAAATTGTTTTATCAATAAATCAATGTCTAAATGTCCAAATAACATTAATTGAATACCCACAACAAAAGCCAAAAGTATCAATATTTTATCTAGATATCTAATAATCAGAATGTTGCTGCAATTTTGCAAAGATACAATTACATCGATTAAACTCCTAAATAACATTAATAGAATACAACAAAAGCCAAAACTATCTACACTCCATCTATATCTAGTCAGCTTAATACATAGCCGAGTTAAAATACGATCAGAAACCTGTTTAACCCGTAGCAGAAGTATATTTTAACCTCACGTAGACTCTCTGTCAGTCTCTCGAACATAAACACACTTGGGAGTCGGAATAGTAGCGTGAAACGCAAGGAAAATACCTGAATGTAACGAATATGTGGCTTACTTGTGTAACCTACATTATGTAGGTGTACCGAATGCTCCTTCTTAGCTAAATTTCGTACAAGCTGTGGTTTCTGCCCCAGTGGTAATTAAAAATAAAGTCGGTTTATTGACGATAGTTGAACGTGACAACGTCAAGTAGGAGAGAGACAGATGTCGAACGCTGCCGAAAGCGGAGGCCGATTGTGCCTCTGTCGCTCGTTCCGCGCTCTCGCTTGCACTTCAAGCCTTAAATGGAACGCCTCAGAGCGAGGTAACGCCGCATGAGTCATGTTTTTTCGTGCGTGCAACCAGCTCCATCGAATTATAAGACGTTGTCACGTCAAAAGGGGGGTGTTATAAGTTTGACGTTGGTATCTGTGGATTAGTGTGAATGTCTGTGGAATCGTGCAGAGCAGCTCCCGAATGGATTAGCCGATTTCGATGTTTTTTTTTATGTTATCCGGCAGACAAACAGCCTGATGGAAAGTGGTCACCGCCGCCTATGGACATCAGCATCACCAGGGGTGCTACCAATGCGTTGCCCGCCTCTAAGGAAACCTCTAATATACCTCTTGAACGATCCCATGTCATAGTCCAAAGGAAACACTGTGGCTGGGAGCTCATTCCACATCCGAATCGTACGAGCGATGTGGTTTTCTTTCCTTGGAAGTTACGTTTATTCGAGATGGTTCTTAGCTTAGTTTCATTGAAATCTGTGTTTTATTTTATAAAATATTTGATATATAATTCGTTTATCGGGGATTTTCACGACGCAATTCTGTCTGTTATGTTATTCGTTAGGTGTTTCACGTACCGCGTGTTACTATGGTATACCCATACAAGGCCTAGGTAAACATTAAAAAAGGGATGAAATAAATAAATCAAAATACCTGAAGAAGCCTAGTGGTAACGGTACCCGAGTCGCAATGCGTGAATACTAACTGATGCTCTTACGGTGAGGGAAAACATCGTGATGAAACCTGCACAATATATCCAGGTCAGGCCCCTGGTAGCAGGGTCACGGAGGTCAGATGGCACTTGCTCCACTGTAATTATAATTACCTTATCAGCCAAATCCTGGATTATGGTTAAGGCGGACCCCGGGCCCTCGTGCGCGAATGCACAACCGGGACATTTGTGCCAAGATAATATTTTTTTTTTTACCTGTGAACGGATGTACTGACCTAAGTCATTGACCGAATGTATTGATCTAAGTAAATATTGACAAAACCACCCACGTGAGTACATTACCCGAGCCATCTCACGCATACCTACTCACTATAGGTAACTGAGATATTTGGAAATCCAATTGACATTAATTTTGTATTTAATTTGACAATCGATAAATGTTTTATTGTGTCATCTTTAATATAATTTAGATATGACATAATACTATCATTATTAAGTATTTTGAATATTTTTATTTTTGTGATATTATGTAAAATCATCCTCAGATATTTTAATTTATATATTTTGTATAAGTGATATTGATGTAAATACCTACTCTAAATTTGATGATCCCTGAATGAAATCACATTTTGACATATTGTATAATTATGATCATTAAACTATGATCATAATGATAAAATAATTCTAAATCTAAATCTAGATACGTATACCTACGATAAAGCCAGTCACAAAGACAAACTACCTCCATTTCAGCTCTAAGCCCCCAGTTGACCTCAGATAATGTGGGGGGAACATTAAACAAACAAAAAAGAAAGATAAATAGAACAAGAATCCCACAATCGCTCCGCTAAGCATGGCCACGGCGCCAGAAAATTCTCCCGACCGTTCGTACAACCGTACACAAATCATGCAAAGCCCACTCAAGAATAATAGTTTACGCAGAGCTCTCAAGTGAACCTTAGCCTGTTGATAATATGTTAATACCCGACGACAGGTGCGTAGGCGACTACTCCTTTTGCCGTAAGAAGATTCCCAACCCGAAAGCAGGATTAGGCGGTGTCTTTTAAGAATCAACCGAAATAAAGACATTCCCAACAAATGTTACAGAATGGTGAATTTATTTGCATAACTCAACAAACCCCTAAATCCTTTGTCCGCAATGGCGCTCAGATAATAAATTTACTCCATGTTTTACAAGCCGAAGCGCTCCTTCTATCCGGACAAAATTATTTAGCTATCAAAAAGCTGGCTCTCTCGACGCGTTTACATTTTGCCAGATTCAATTTTAAGCTTTGCCTAATGTCTTTGTTTCTCTCGGTTTTGAGCGGCGAATTGTGAAATGAACGGGCGTTTGGGGCGTCTTACGGCTTCGTTTCGTATGTGTACTAGGGTAATATATGCGCTCGCGAAATTCTAGGAAAATAATAATAATAATTATTACGACCTCAAACGAATGCATTACATGTAAGTACAGTTGCTTTGTGAATGCAACCCCTTTCCATACATTTAATATATGGTTGAGCAGGGTCCTATTACTCTGCAGTTGACTGTAGATAATTTTGTTGCCTAGGTTTATAGGTTTTTTATTATTATTATCAATAGGCTTGCATTTGACTTCAACTCACCGACGGAAAGCCGGAAAGCGACGATGAAGGTGAAGATGTAGTATGCTGGCCTAGATTATCACACTTCCCCTGAAGACTCCAGCAGCTAGTTCTAGTTCTTTAAAGCACGAATAAGAACAGTGGAAGCAAAACGTTGAGTTATGATTTTAGATTTAAATTTTATTTATTATTTTTACACAAGACATTAAATTACGCATAATTTCTGTTTTTGTGCAAAGAGATCGACAAAAATATAGGTAAGTAATTGATTGAATATACAAATTATGAAAAAGAAGAAAAAAGCCTCACAAAGCTGAAAGTAATGTATAATAAATGTATAATGAATACACTGTCATAATATGCAGCTCTTTAAAAAGGGTCCTACGCGTGTGTTGGGTTCCTACATCTCATATTATCCTAACGGCTCGTTTTTGAAGAATAAGAATGCGGTATGATTGTGTGAAATCACCCCACAAAAGATTGCCGTAGGACTGGAGAATGGCCTATAACCTAACCTAAGATTAACCTATTTTACCATTAACACGATAAGAAGAAGAAGCGGTCTCAGCTTTCACGACGCATACGTTGTCCTACTAAATCGATCGCACAGCACTCCAACGTGGTTTTTCTAAGAATTTGCAGCGTTTACAATTTCGCCGTAATTATACCAGCTGGACGTGAGATGCCCCTTGCTATGAACACAAGATTTCGTCTCGTTTAACATCAAGCCATTAACAGTGAACCACTGTTTTAATTGTTCGTGAAGTACAATCATTTATTTTGGTATTAGGCTCTCTATACGATCGTGTGAGAATAACGGTAGTTTCCTTAACTATGGTTGTACGTATGGTGCCATGGGCTGCTATCACTGAGGCGGATGCGAGTGCCAAAGACTTACGTTGTGAGGTTGCTGAAGACCGGGCGAGGTAGGAAGAAAAAGTAAGAAAGTGGTGCCTGGGGAACAGTAGCTTTGGCACTAGAGGGGCCTTGCTGCCAGAGCAACGTGCTCCGCGGTTTTAGGGGTCAGGAACACCTTGGTGACATCTCTGGTGTTGCTAGTGTCCCATAGGCAGTGGTATTCATTTTCCATCAGATGGTCCGCTTGTTAGTCTCTCTACAAAAAGGACAAGTCAGGTGTCACACGGCGTAAATAATGTATCCAGATGTGAATGTGGAAGAGGCAAAAGAAGTCAGGTTCGTAGTCTAACAAATTAAATATTACAATTTAAATTGGATCCATTTCCCAGTTTCCTTATGAAAGTTCGGTGACAATGCCATGTTATGATACCTTTGAGGTGATCTGATACATAATGGAGACCCTACATTCGTGTATTCGCACACGGCGCATTAAGTAGACGTGTGGTCGCTTGTGTGGGAATAGCCCGTGTAGTGTGCGACTTACCGAAGTCATACAGCATAACCGTTCAACTGCAACGGCCGTTCAATATTTTTTTTTTTTTTTTTAATAATAGAATAAAGAATTACTTAGTTACTGACAAAATATTAACAAAGACCTTAAGAAAGTAGGAAATAAATAATAAACACTAATACTAAAATATTGCATATTAAAAAAGTCATCCACAGCACGCCTCGTGGAATAGCAATGCTTATCCGAGAAACAAGCTAGCTCTCCGGTCTCCTGTGGTGTCTATTAACTTTTTTCTTAATTCTTTAAAAACTTCACGGTCTCAAGGTCTCGACCCCAAACATCTGAAATATGATTTCCCACATTTGAGGTCCTCACCAGCAGAGGCCGTAGCTCCAGCGCTGCGGGCAGTAGAGTTTGCATGGGACGGCGCCAGAGTGTCCACGCAAGTAGCGCCCCACACCAGCGCCAATGAGCGCCATGCCGTCAGGCCTCCTGCCACCGTCACGTACGGTACCATTTTACTTGTTAAATTTAAATATTCGTTCTCCTACTCGTAGGAAACAAATATTATGAAGAGCTACGCCCGAAGTGTGCTATTAGGCCGCTTTATGTTGCACGAAACGAGAAAATATTACACCCTTTCATGTAACCGGGGGGTGTTACAATAATTCTTTGATATTTCACCCCCGATCGAATTGAGTATTCCGATGGCACGCGGCCGATTCCGGCGGCGAGCACAATATGTGTAAATTTAGAAAACGTTTCGGAAACATTATTACGTTTAGGGATTTTCAAGAAAATTGCCTTATTACAGCTTCGACTCAGATTTGGAGCGCGGCTTTCCTCGGATTTAGAAGGGTTATCGTAATAAAAAAATAATGTACGTTGCCTAACGTTACGGTTTACGCTTAAAGTGAGATTGCTGGTAAGTGTAAAGCCTGACCAGGGATATGAGGCGCCGCCATATTGCGGAAATTTTTGAACTCTTTTCTCACATTGGCAACAGCTTAACAACAGAGACAGCACGTAACAATAACAGTATTCTAACGCCCTCTCGACACTCTTGACCGACCTTATACCTATTGTTAAGTTTTCCGTCAAGGTGCATGTAGGTTCTATGTATGTAATTACGTGCCTATTATCCATTTCTTGACCTCTTTTTACAGGTTTATGGATTCTTTGATCAACGAGTTTCAATTTGTGAATTAAATATTAAGCACTTAATCAAATCATCATCATAACGGTCATCGCCATCTGAGCAGTCCGGTTTCCTGCTCTCTCATCTCCACTTCGCCTGTCCTTAGCCTCCATCCGACCCAGCGCTTTCAATCCATCGCCATAAGGCCTTCCGCGGGGTCTTTTTCCTAATAGCGACAGGTTTAGGCACCCATTTCCCACTACTGTGACGTAATCCTACGTAATCGTGTACAAGAAAAGTTTTCCACTTTGTAGTAATAAACGTCTACCCACAGAACGTTGATCTGAACGTGCACAGTCTAGCACAAAAAAAAATTTACTCGATGACGGAGGATTACCTACGGCCCTCATAGTCTATTCGTATTCATTCTCAGCTTTACGCAGCACGTGACAAAACCAGCGCATACGCCTAATCAGTTTGCGTTAAATACCACACAAACTACGGTTGTTAATATCATAACTATTCAACATTATTATCAAAAGGTCATAACAATCTACTAACTATATCTATTCATTAATAGTTGAATACCTGAATTAATCTTAAGAAGGTTTAAAGATCACTCAGCGTTCTATATTATTTATCATGTGGTAGGACTCTGTCATGCCTGAGGAGTCCTTCTGGGTGAGTACCGCCGCCTTATCTATTTCTGCTGCCAAGTAACAATGCTTGCATTGTTGTGTTCCGGTTTGAAGGATGAGGTAACCAGCGAGATTACAGGCATGCCTCTAGTCAGTCCTCACATTGACAGCGCACCTGCGGTTCTACATTTTTTTGCTTGCATGAATCATAGATGTTATGGGCGACAGTTACCACTTACCAACAGGTGGGCTGTCTGCTTTTTTGTCACTGCGTAGTATAAAAAAGAAGAAGATCAATTTGTTTCACATCATTTATGGTTAGCTGGTAGAAATCTCTCATAGAGATATGTTCGCCATTGTACTCATTTTTGTTTGATGTATCTAATTAAGTATGTATACAATAAAGAATATAATGAGATCAGCAATGGACCTATAGCATCAGAGGTAGCAGAGTTATGGTTCCAGCATAAAACTGAAATGCAGTGGTTAGGGGCAGGCGTACTTCGCAGAACCGATGGCCGATGTTGCGGTTCTCTAGTAGTGAACACGCACCGGCCATAGCAGCGTCCAACTGTCCCTACGAGTTGGATGGACGCATTGTCCTATAGATGCAAAATGACTGTTTATACTAAAAAATTAAAAAATAATATCGGCGTTAATGTCCCGATTATGCTCTCGCGCACGAGGGCCAGGGGTCCTTGACCATGAACCAGGATTTGGCAGGTCATTGCAGTAGAGCGACTAACATTTGATCTCCGTGGCCATGCTGACAGGGGAATCTGACCAGATTGGATCGTTATTAGAGAGAAAGAAAAAAGACATTTATCGCTGTAGACACCACGACACGATAACTAGGTACAACAACAAAAAAGAACAAGGAACTAAGCATACCTACATAAAATAAAAATAATTATGTTTAGACTACTAACTACCAATTTATGTGAAGACCTAAGTACTAATTTTTCAAAATTCACCATCGCCGACATTGTGATCGGCCCCAACAACTCGCAGTCCATTTATTTCACTACAAATTCGTTACGTAATATCTTATTCAAGAGTTTAAGAGTAAAATGAAGACGTAATAAAATCGGGGAACCAACGCGAGAGTTACAAGTCTTCGCGTCATAAAACCGCGACGTTTCGAGACAGGGCCGCTTTCAGGGAAGTTACTTTATTAAATTTTATTAAAAGCCCCGTTGGTCTCTGTCAATATTCAACTATACCGCGGATAAGTTTTCCAGGATTTAATGAAACATTCAATTAGTATCCCTCGGGATCCTAAAGTTTTCCGGGACTTAGTGTACCCTACGAATATGCCACTTAGAAATAATGTAGCTTCCTGTTATGAAAAACATTTGTTACTTAACAAGGACACCACATCACAACAATCTCTTAACAAGGATAACACATTACAAAATTAATAGATCGATTCGGAATTGCTGTGCTGTGGCACGCCTTGCCAACAAACGGAACTCAATCAGCATGAGCCATCAGCGCTGATCTTCCGCGAGTCCCGAGTATTAGTGTATAGATAGTTCAACTCAGTTGTGCGCGCGGCGCTATGTGTGCGTGCGCTTGTAAATATACAGCTTTCATTTATGTGGCAGTGACGCGGCAGTCGTCGTCCGAGCAAGACGTTCGCGAGCGACGAGCGAGACGAGCGAGACGACGGGTTACCCACACATAGGGCCGCGCGCACAACTGACTTGAAATATCTGTAAGTATTTTAGAAATCGGTTCAGTGGTTTAGGAGATTACTCCTATCTTCAACATATGAAAATATTACTACACATTCATAGTTAGCTGGTAGTTGTAATTTCAATATGGTCTAGCTATATTTGATGCAAGCAGGCTAAATAATTTATATGTGGAAACCTATAATTGTCTCACTGTTGTTATGGTTGTAGCTATTGTTGTATAATATGCTGTTTCCTGCTATATGTAATGGGCTTTTCAAATAAATAAATAATCTCCTAATTTAATATTGGCTGAAGATACACTGCGTACGAGATATCGCTGCTGACCACTTTCTGGTTTAAAGGTTTCAATCTCTTTGACACATACCAACACCTTATAGACTTATGATACGCCCTGTAGTAGGAAAAATATTGAAGTGAAACACTTATAGAGGTAAGATAAACCTCTCAGATTCCAATAAAATTGTTGAGGCGTTCTAATCAAATGTCGCATCCGATGAAACCTGAAAGGCCTTCCCGGCTACAGGTGCTCCCAGGGGGTGTTAAGTACGTATGCGCCTAGGTCTTTTTTTGGCGAGTCGTGCATAACCAGCTGGCCGGCCGGCTGGTACTCATGAGAGTTCACCTCCTCCCTCCCAACCGCTATACCGAAGGGTTGCCTTTTCCTTTGAGATAAACGCAAAAAAAAAACCAATCAAACGGAGAAAAGCCGGGGTTGACTCTCGAGAGGAGCCCATTGCAGACGAAATCACTGGAATACTGATTATGTCCATTGCAAAAAGCAGTCTCTGTAGAAAATTAAGATCTGCAGATTACTGCTCGTGTGTATGAAATACTGGCTTTTTTCCGCGGAAAACTGAAAAACTGCGAATACAGTATTGATTAAGTAGTATTTGTAAGTTGAAAAAACCGGCGAAGACTTGTCATGCCACGAGTAGTGTAGAGTTCCGTAGTTGCCTGTTATTACAAGCGTGTAAAAGAGGGTTTTCTGATACTATACAAAGTAGATAACACATTACAAAGTTACAAATGTAGCTAGCAAGTTTTTTTTTCAATACTATTTGTATGAAATGTTTGCTAATTCAACTACATTTCGTAAGTTGGTTGACTATTACTCGTTAACTAGTAGAGTACACTAGGCTGTGTTATTTTTCCTTTTAACTTCATTATAAATACTATTATGTTGAACGTATCGAAATTTTACGGTTATAGTTGTTACAGCGGGGACACTCGTTTTTGACGAAAAATTCCACTTTGAAGCTAAACATATCGAAAACGGAAAACTTAATCCAGAAACGTTCTTTATGTACTCTAAATGATTTCAAAAGACCTACTCAACGATAGTCCACACAATGGGCTACACGCGAAAGAGAAATTGCTTTTTTATTAAATGATATTGTTATTCCAAAACAGCTAGATTAATTAGTTGATGATTAATAAATATTTAGGTTTGTCTCACCCTGGTAAAGGGTCATCACACTACATCAGTACCGCCACCACTAGTAAAATCACTACACCATCACTTCACTATCACTGGAACACGTGTTTCGCTCCTGCACTAAGCATCCTCAGAAAACCGTTGACCTTATAAAATACCTTAGCACAGTGACCTCCACCACAGCGTAAGCACCACAACACGGTTGCCCAAGAGAGCCCAAAAATGCAATTCATTTTCATATCATTTTTATACGGTTTCCGTAACGTTTTCATAAAAAAATCTTTGACCGCCAGTAGTTAGTATAAAGACAAAAAAGTCTTCGATCGAAACCCGTTACAAAACCGCGGTTTCGAACGGACCTACTCCGTCCCCCCGCAGCATTCCCGTCACGTACCAGAGGCTGGTATATCGAACAAACTAAACAGCTGGAAGAATACCTCACCCGCTCGTAGGTAAATTGTTTTGCCCGTTATTTATGTTGCGCAGCTTGCTAATACGTGTCTTGCGTCGCGGAGCAGGCCACGCTTTGTTTTTGAGCTTTTTTGCACAGGTTCTACGAGTTCTAGGCATTTCACTAGTATTTCAGCTACTTGTTGTTGTTAGACAACTGATTAGGTACTCAATACGCTCTTCGCAAGACTTCGTTTACGCGAGGACGCCTTTTCTATCTTATTTGAAATACCGACGGCCATCAAACTACATAATATTAACATTCTTATGAAACGGAACAGGTCTTCGCTGATAGATTTTCGATTACAAATAAGAAAATCTATTCATACACTTTTAAATGGTCCATACCACAATTTATTTAAAAAGTTATTACTTCGGAAGTGGTAACTGTGCCACTGCATTTTGTTTTCTTATACATGGCACATCTCCATAACGTTTGTAAATTTTGATATTTAGAGAGCTGGTAATATTCGAAACCATTTTCGAGCCACACGCGCCCGCGGCCGCGTCTTATTATGTTAAACTCCATTATTGAACAAACAACAACCCTTTGCAATATAAGATTAATATTATTGCCCTCTTGAAGCCCTTGAAACATGAATTTCATGACGTTGTCATCAGGAAACAAATAAAGAATAGATACTTACCTCAAGTGGCCAGCACTTGATAATTCATAGCAAACTGCATGGAGACGTGAACAGAACAACTGGGAATTCAATTCCCATTTGTTCTCTGAAAAGAACTAATTGTAAAAAAATCCCAGTAGTTCTGCCGACAGAACTACTCAACAGAACTAGTGGGAATAAAGTTTTAAATATAATAAATTAAACTAATACAATACTAGTACTACTATAAATACTACACCGGTGGACCCGGCGCGACTTCGTTTGCGTACCTACTTTACCCCTAACCACCCTTTTTTATTGCTTGTAAACCTTCCTCTTGAATAACTTTATCTAATGTTGAAAACCGCATTAAAATCCGTTGCGTAGTTTAAAAGATCTAAGCGTACAGCAGCGGATAGCGACTTTGTTTTACACTTTGTATAGATTTACCTAAACTGAATTTAAAATTACCTCACTACCAAACTTTTCCAATAATAATACTAGTAATTTCACCACCGAACAGCAAGCCCACCCACTTATGTATCAAATTAAGATTGACATAACAAAAATTATGTGTCAATATACTATTCTGGGCTATAAGCTACATTACTGCCTTTCATCGTGTTTAGTAGTAACAAACTTCCATCCAAACAAGCAAACAACCATAGAAACTTTCGCATTCATAATATTGGTAGTCAACCAAACATTTAAACTGAAATAAATATGAAAGCTTTCTAGTTAGGAAGTATAATTATTTGTCGCACCACCCGCCACAGGTTTTATTATTATTATTAGGCCGCCCATTTAGCTCATAATGAGCAGGTATGTTCGGAATCAAATCAAAATCAACTGACCCAGTTCCACACGTACCTTTCATGAGCACGTAGGTGGCTCGAACCAATTTTTCTGTAATTTTCATTTAATTATATCTCTAACTGCGAAATAATAAGTAACTTCGCGTGTACACGAACAATTCTTATGTTCCAAGTTATTATTTACAGAACCCCCAACTTCGGCACAGTGATTAAATTTTGTTGGTTTTTCGTTCGGCTGCAACTTTGACTAGGCTTGAATGCCAAAGGTAGTAGCGAAGGGTAGTAGGTAGATTTTATGTGGGCGTAGATGTGTAAGTTTGAGAAGTTCTACGAATAAGTTAAAAAGTACCTATTTTTAGCCAGATGTAGAATGCCACTTCGTTCGCGTGGGCAACTGAACATAAACATACAACATAATTAGGTAAATAACATAGTATTTACCTATTTTTTTCAAAATACGCTTGAAATCAAGTTCAATTGAAAAATATTTTTTCATAGCAAAAAGTTATCGCGTGTTCTCCTATGATCAGGTCCAGTATTTGTCAAGTCTGTTCAAAATCGATGGGTTTACCATGCGTAGTTTAGGAGTTTCTATGGCCACCTTCCGTCTCCATCATCAGATCAGCTCGATGGTATCATAACATTGCATTGTCACGGAACTTACATGAGTGTGCAAAATTTCAATTCAACTTGCCGAAGGGCCAATTAAATTTTAAGTAAGTAGTAAGGATTTATTACGAAGAGACATGGGGACATGTGCAACTAAATAAAAGCATACATCTGTGATACTGAATCTATATGGAAAAGAGATGAACTGGATACGCACTGGGCACAATGACCTTCAAGATCATCCTAGGAATACGCTAGAAGCCCGGGTGCACATAAATAATTTAGAAATTCTATGGAATATACGGCGGCGCTGGTCTATCGCAGTATTAATGGAGCAAACGTCGGTGCCCTAAAAGAACGTTGCGAAAAGGTTGAGATTGTCGAAAAGTTTTCTCACTGTATGTTTTACGAATACGAATTTTAACATTCGCTTTGGTCGCGCCGGTTTGGCCGGAGCTTTTAGACTAACCTGTGCGGTTGCAGAACCTTAGTATTTTCAAATTCAGAAAATAGAAAAGAAGAAAACTGAAAATTAATTTTAACATATCGTCATTGTCGTGAAGCGATGCTGATTTTATTCCAGAGTTTGTTGAATCAGGCTCTTTAATTGCTTTATTTATTGTCTCACAGATAAGTAAATAGTGTATTCACCTCTAGGGAAAAGCTGTATTTATCTTGGGCGGCTTAAACCCCTCGCTTCACTCGACTCTGCATAAAGGAGTTAACTCTAAAATTCTTCGCTACGGTCAGGATACAATAAGCCGCCCATGATGGAAGACACTGCTTTATCCCTTAGGTGATATTATTTACCCCACGTTTTATTTCTACATCAAATCCACAGCTACGGCGTAAAATAAAGTTCATGTTTTTCGTTTTTATTCGAGTCTAGTTCGATGAAAAATCCAACGGAACTGTAGCATGAAAATCCCATCACAGCTAGATTTTTATCAACGCACCTACTATTGATTGAACGTGTACATTCGCAGCTGTAGCCACCAATTCATATTTTTATTCAAACCTGTTTGCAGAAAGACACAAACAAGAGTCCTAGATTACTTTTCAATTAAAGCTATATTAAAGATAGATTTCTGAAATAGTATATTAGCTGAACACTTTCCCTTTACATTTAATTTTGTACCAGAAAAACATAAAATGTGTAAGTAACTCTCTCTGTCTATTTAATTTATTTACTAAACATCCTGTAGGCCACGCGAGCTTTTTACTTTGGGTTTGAAAACTCCTAGGTTGTATTTATCAAAAGACTGTAAGTCAGGTAGTGATATATACATTATCTGAAAGCTAACTAATGCTCTTACGGTGAAGGAAAACATTGAGATGAAATTTCTCTATTAGGCAATTGAATTTGTAACCATAGTCCAATATGGCCAGATTCTCCTGTTAACAGGGTCACGGAGGTCAGATGGCAGAAGCTCCAATCTAATTTCTTGATCTGCTTAATCCTGGATCATGGTCAAGGTGAACCCCGGGCCCTCACAAAATCACAGTTGATTCATTGACGCCAAGATGATTATGCTGTTGGTTACTTGGTTTAAAAATAGTAGATACTTATCAGGTCTTAATGCTCCAACTGATACCATTATTGTAAAGCCCATGAAACCAGTTAAACACAAGTATGTATGAATTTAGAAGCCACTCGTATTATAATAAAACTAGCGTACTTATTTATTAGTAAGTTTAAAACAATTTTAGAATCGAATCTCGTTTTTGTAATAAAAACCTTTAAAACTTATATGGACATAAAGGTGGCACCTCTATCTAAATGGACTGAGGAGCCACGTCAGGACTAGGAACATAATGGATAAATATTTATTAAAAGTTGGTATGACATTTATTGTATTTTATTTTATTTATAAACTTTATTGCACTAAAATTATTACAATTGGCGGACTTAAAGCCATCAGGCTTTATCTACCAGTCAACCAGTAGGCCATGCGTAAAGTGAGTGAGTAGGTGCCAAAAGCGGAACAGAGAGCAAGTATACTTAATTAACTAAATAGCAAATACTAATAACGAGAAAGATGAGGTAATAAATAAAATATTATATACCATATCCCTACAATAAATACAATACGATACAAATAATATACCTATCATAAATACTATAGATACATATACTATATCGACACATATACTATTTCCTGTTAGGCCTTTTCTCTATAAAGAATTTCTTTACTAGCTTTTTAAAGGTAAAGCGATTTTGTGATTTTCGAACATCATTCGGGAATTTCATTCCAAAGACGCGCTGCTTGGACTATGAATGCATGACTGTAGAATTTAGTGCGATGGGTTGGAATATCCAGACGCAAATTACTGGAGGAACGTAGATCACGATCATGTGCAGTATGTAAGTAGTTGAATTGATCTCTTAAATAACCCGGCGAGGAAGGACTGTCAAGAATGGAAAAAAGTGTTGAGAGGATACGAGACTTCCTTCTCTCGCGGATGGTTAGCCAAACCAGCTTTTCCCTGTATTCAGAAATGTGGTCATACTTCCGAAGCCCATAGATAAATCGAATACAGTTGTTCAGTAGGCGCTCAAGCTTGTTGAGATAGGCTTCATTCAGGTCAAGGTAGCACACGTCTGCGTAGTCTAAGATGGGCAAGACTAGGGTCTGTATCAGTAGTATTTTGGATTTTATTCGTAAGAAAAACTTGAAACGATTCAACGCACGCAGAGTACCCGTGACCATTCTGCCTACCTCGGCCACCTGAACGTTCCAGCTGAGCGATCGATCCATTTGAAGCCCCAGGTTCTTTACGTCCGAAGTGAATGGAATAGTAACACCATCGTATACAATCGGATCCAGGGAACTGACGTCAATTTTTCCCAAGATACGCGTGCTGCCAAAAATAATAGTCTGGCATTTGTTTGGGTTAACGGCAACACCGAAACTACGGGACCATTCGTAAATTCTACCCAAGTCACCATTCAGTTTACTGATGGCGCTCGCCAGATCGTTTCTCTCGCACTTGACGTATAGCTGCAGGTCATCGGCATAAAGGTGGTACGAGCAGGAAATATTGGAGGTTATCATATTTATGAAAATGGAAAACAATAAAGGAGAGAGTAATCCGCCCCGCGGAACGCCAGCAGTCAGATTGCACCACTCAGAAGATGTCTGCCCAAGACGAACGACATTGTCGGAAATATCATTATAATCATGCCTACCGTCGGTCGCCACTGTAGCAATTGTTCTATAACTCACAGAGAAGTTGATTTTTGCAGGTTCTCATCAAAGTTGATGAGAATTTCGGAAACGGAAGCTTTCTCTACGATAATTATTTGGAACGGTTCAAAAGATCAAAACGGATTGTCTACCATTATCTACCTACCAGTGCTTAATTAAAATTCTTGAAAAGAAGTGCTTTGTAACCAAAATTACTCCTTTTAAGCTATTTCAAAAATGTAAAGCACTTGTTGTGTATGTAAAATTTATGACATTTTATTGTGTTATGCCGATTTTCAGTAGCTACCAATTCATATTTACATTCAAACCTGTTTGCAGAAGGACACAAATAACAGTTCTAGGTTACTTTTCAATCAAAGTTTCAGTAAAGGTAATTTTTGAAATAGTTTATTTATCAAAAGACAGTAAGTCAGGAAGAGAGTTACGTCGCGGTTCGCATAATAAATGTTGAAGCAAAGTGGTGCAAAAATATACGTCTTAGACAATGACAGATTAATTACGGAGATATTTCTGGTTTTAGATTTAGAGTTTTATTTTAGCAAGGCAAGCTTAACCCATTTTGAACCTCTTGCCTCAAAGTTGCCGTTGCCTCTTAGTTGAATCCATAGTCTCTAGCTGGTTTTATATTGTGGTACACATCTCAAAGTACTCAAATAGTTTAATGTTCTTTTCGTAAATTCGCATGAATTAAAACCATAAATGAACCGTATAAATACACCATAGTGGAGTATCGGTGGCCGAGTGGTTAAGGTATCCGACAAAGAGATTAGAAAGTTAGCTAGCTTCATGGTTAGACAGGCAAATTTTTTTTGCTCTGTGGTATCCGACTAGTAAGCAAGAGGTACCGGGTACAAATCCTACTGCGGCTGATTCTTTTCCGAGTTATATATATTGGTTGAATGTTCAGGTAGCCGGTTAGCACTTGCACTGTAAAACCAGTCTTTATTATATAGGCATAAATACGGTATAAAAGTAAAAATAGGATGGTTGATCTGTGGTTGACTTGTACATAACCGTAAATAAAATTGAGTAAGATTGCAACAAAATGTCAATAAAGAGCTATCTATCAAAAAATCTGTTGTTCCATACATTCGTGTGGCAAGAAATTGGAATATTTTTTATTCTGATCTGATTTTCTTCTACTTAAGGATAAGAAATTAAGTTTTTCAAATCCCAAAGTCATCGGAGAGCACGACGACGGAAAAGTGAGGTGGCGCCATCTACTGAAAACTTTGTAAACCAATTACGCGCTCGCTTACCTTACTACGAAGTCTCTACGCCAGTCTACGGGGTCTACGCATGCCTACGAACTTCATTGCGTATTAAACAGATATCGCTGCAACAGAAAATATCATTACCTGGAAAATTTATTAGTAAGTAATGTGCATTTGAATTGAGTGATATTACGTAATTTTTTTGTCAATACCAAAACGTATAGTTAGTCAAAAATGACAAATATCATGGCCAAAATGCAAAAATTCACTCACAAGGCCTAGAAATTATGGACCGAAATGTGAATCATTCAATTTACGCGCTTGTTCAAACAAATAATAGCTGAATCACAACAAATACTATGCGAACAAATATTTATACCAATAAAACTTACAGCATTTGTCACAGTATTTTACAATAAGTTCTCAAATGAACAGATATTAGGCCCTCTTTTTAGCCAATTCAATTTGTTTGAAAATCAAATAGGTGGACCCGGAAGCGGAAGATGATAATGAATTTGTTTAATAATGCACCTAACATCCTGTGGGTGGCAGTAGTTGACTACAAAATATTTTTTTCTGAAAGTGGTGATGCACTTATGAACGTGACTGTGCCTAAACTTGTTAATGCATTATGAAAAAAATATTATAATCTATTCTGGTAAATTATAGAAATTTTATCGCATTAAAATTCTGATTTACATTTATTACCAAAATACGTTACAAAACTCCACACAATTCTAACATGAACAAGTATTCGCTGCCATAAGGGTGATTAAGTCCCCCAACTTTGGTAAGACTACATCAGCTAAAGGATCCGCCTTCTCCTTCCGAAACCTCTTCAGCATCTCTGGTGTTGTATGACCAGACAGCACCAGCATTGTTTGGTAGCCGCACTGCACGCCGAACTCGATGTCTGTATTGGGGCTGCATAAAGAACATAATCACCTTACTAATACCGCCACAGGGTGAAACACGGTTCCCGAATGTCCCATTGTTGCATTTGACTTCAACTCACCTGATGGAAAGCGACGATGAGGTCATAGATGTAGCATGCATGCCTAGAAGATACCTATTCACTCTTGACTTGAAGACGCCAATGTTATACTATGTTTTACAGCCCGAATATGTTCTGTGTTTGTGTGTACGTCCATTGGCGATATTCCCAAACCAAAGACTTTAAAATTATTATTATTATTATTATTATTTTTTTATATTTTACAAGGCAAGCATTTGACCGCCATCTCACCTGTTGGTAAGTGACGATGCGGTCGAAGATGGAGCATGCCCGTCTTGGAACAGCCTATTCACTCCAGCCTTGAAGGCATCCAGATTATATTGATCAGGAAACACACTCGCAGGCAACGCGTTCCACTCCTTAGCCGTACGCATTATAAAGGTCGAGCCAAAGCGGCTCGTGCGGATAGCTGGAACATCCACGACATAAGGATGAAGCGCTCGCCCGGATCGCGTCTCCCGATTTACTGTTGTCAAGAGGCGTGAGACAGAGAATACAGACCCAATCCCATTCTCGCATGAGTCATCATACAAGGCGTCTAGTGAGATACGAGGCAAGCCAGTTAGGTCTTCTGTGGAGGCCGGAACTTGTTGTGTTCCCGTTTGAAGGATAAGGTAGCAATCGCAATTACTAGCATGTAGCATTTCATCTTAGTCGTCCAAGTGATAACGCATATGTGGTTCTGCATTTATGTTGCCTGCAACCTTTGTGCATGAACCGTAGATGTTATGGGCGACAGTTACCGCTTAGACCTTCGTGCAGATAAAATTAGATAACATTGCGAATTAAATTTGACAGACAGTCAACAAGACCAACTCACAACATAAACAATCATCTCATAATCTTGGCGTTGATGTCCCGGTTGTGCTCTCGCGCACGAGGGCCCGGGGTCCGCCTTGACCATGATCCAGGATTTGGCAGGTCAGGTAATTACAGTGGAGCGACTGCCATCTGACCTCCATGACCCTGCTACCAGGGGAACCTGATCAGATTGGATCATGGTTACACATCCAGTCGCCTGAATGTGCAGGTTTCATCACGATGTTTTCCCTCACCGTAAGAGCATCGGTTAGTATTGTACTAATGTACATAACTCAGAAAACAGTCATTGGTACATGGCCGGAGCGGGATTTTGTCACAACATAAACAATAACAATAAAAAATCAACAAGAACGCCATTAACCCAAAGCAATCTTATTTGGACCATACACTATCGTCAGGTGGGCTGTCCGCTCGTTTGTCACTAAATAGCATAAAAAAAATCCCTCATTTACTACTATAATTTGATAGCCGAAATCTGACGTACTTATCACCTATCATCAAGGTCCTGGCGGGATCAAACTTGAAACATTTCATGTAATCCACAATGAAGGGTCCTGGTTTCGCCAATATTTCCGGTCGCCTGTTTGACACCAGCGCTACAGCTGTAAAAATTATAAATCATCATCATCCTACAGGTCAATCCAGTCTCTGCCAGAGTTAGCTTTCTTACTCTTTTCTTTCACTTCGATATAATGAATGATCAGTCTATCGCCGTCCACTGCTAAACGTAGGCCTCCTACAAAGAGCGCCTCTGTACTCTGTTTTTGAATATCGGACGGTCATCGTTGCAGCTTCATATGCCACATCTTTGCATAGACTCTAGCCAACCGTCCAAGCCTAGCCCTTCGATATCTTGGCAACAAATATTGTAAGAGGGGTTTTCTATCAGATGCTAGTGATAACCGCCGGGGGACTCCCCGCGGATTTCACTCGTGCACAGTTTGGATCACTGTAAACATCAAACTATCCCGCAACATTAAACAATCCTGGACCCTATGATTTTTGCGGGATGAAAAGCCTAAGTTAAAAAATATCTCATTTTAGTGATAATGTCCCAGCTGTGTCCCACCTTGACCATGATACAAGATTTGGCAGATCAGTAAAGCAACTGCCATCTGACCTCCTACCAGGGGACCTTGCTACCAGGGGAAGCTGACCAGAGTGGATCATTGTTACACATTCTGTCGCCTAAATGTGCAGGTTTCATCACGATGTTTTTCCTTACCGTAAGAGCATCAGTTAGTATTTAACTAATGTGAATAACTCAGAAAAGAGTCATTGGTATATGGCGTCAGTGGGATTCAAACCTGGTACCTCTCGCTTGCGAGTCGAATACCGTTACCACTCGGCCACCGACGCTCCTCAATGAAAAGCCTATGATACTCAGGAATAATGTATGTGTAACTGCCTATTAGCGAAAGAATTTTCAAAGTCGGTTTAGTAGTTTCGGATCTTATCGACCCCACCTAGTAGGGTAAGGGCAGGTACATGATTATGAGTTTCGGAGATTCACCCTAACATCCAAACCCACAAACATACAAACTCTTCCTTTTTATAATATTTGTAAGTCTTAGTATAGTTGCTCGTTTACATCCTTCCAATACAAAAAAAACTATGAAAGAACAACAAAGAAGCTACACACCTTCCACCAAGGCTCCAGTGCCTGGTTCAACAAGTCCAACCGGTTGTGGGAATCTCCCTTCAGCGTTTCCAGCGATGAAGAGGCAATCTTCGCAATCCAAGTACGATGCCGCCTTCACGATTTTCGGTATACTAAAGTCTCTGTCGTAGCCTACGACTACCGCACCTACATCCGATTCCAAGTCGCATGCTTTTATCTCTTTTGGTGTCATAGGGTCGGGCTGGAAAGAAGTCATCGTCATTTAAGCTACCCTAACCGTTCTAAGAGAGTAGTAAACTTCTCAGAAGTCTTTTTCTGAAAGGAACTAGGCAGACTTAACACAAGGGGTTCATCGGTTATTTTATTGCCTTGGGTGGGAGGCGCATGGTCAAACAGTCCACCTGATGGAAAGCGGCCACCGTCGACTAGGAGCCGTACCGTCGAAATCCAATAGTACGCCGCCATCTTGGTCCAATTGTATAGGGACCAATCGCAGCAAGAGAGCCAGAGCTGCCTTGATGTGATTGGTCTCTACTCTATATCAAGATGGCCGTGTACTATCGGAGATCGGTGGTACGGCCGCAGGACATCTCCAACCTAAGGGAAGCGGATGCGGTTTCGGCCTTTGATTGTACCGTAGTTATGCTGTTTCAGAGTAACTTTTTCCTATATAGGTTGTGAAATGAGCTGAGGTTCTCCCAAGTGAGTACATTATAGTTTTTCAAAAAGCGTGTGAAAAGTTTTTACGGTCTAGAGTTCCGAAGGTACCTAATCAATTGAAAATGCCGGTTACGCCACAACGGCAATATTGGCGTCGGAATTGTAACCGGTGTATGAAATCGTTGACTTGACATCGTCAAGTATGATATGCTATAAAAGAGAGGTTATAAGTTTGACGTGTATTCTCTGTAGCTCACGAACGGATAGACCGATTTGGATGCGGTTATCCCTATTCGAAAGCCAGTTTAATCGCGAAGGTTCACAGCTTTGTTTCATATATATCGGTTCCGTAGTTTAGAAAATATTAGAGTTTAAGTAAACGTTTTCTGTGGTTATCCGACTTTTTTGTAGGTTAGGTTATCATTTTCGTAAATAAATACATTTTGCTTAAGCTACAATCAGTTCCGATATACGAAGAGTAGTTTACAATACACGAAATAACTCCGCTATTATTCATCATGTCTACAACCAGCCTCCGGAGCCTCCTCCAGCCTTGGAGCAAATCCCCCCACGACTGTGGACGAGGCTCAAATCGGTACTCATGTGGATGTATGGACTATTTATCAAGACAAGCTTTAATTCTTACTCCAATCCCAAAATATTTTATACCAACTTCATCCAATTCTTCGCCAAGGGCGCTTGTGCCTATGATATAAACTTTCTTTTCGAAACAAATACTCTTCAGGTATTGTGCAATTAAATATGGAGGCAACAGAACTTGATCCTGTAAATAATATCAGTTTCTAAGTAATTGTACTTGCTGCAAGCTTCCTGAAGTGGTGTTTCCAGACCATGACGACATGAGTGGTTCAGTTGTCTGCCACGCAGAGGTCTCGGGTTTTATTTTTTGGAAATTATGAATTTTTAATTTCTATTACAGGTCTGGGCGTTGTATTAATAATAGGTATTGTATTAAAAATATATATAAGTAGTTGATCAGTTTTCTAGCACGCACACAAGACTTGCATACTTTTGTGAATAAACTGTCCAAACCTATTTATTGATTAAAATTGCCTAAAATTTTGATAAGATTAGAGGCTTCTTGAAAATTTCAATGTCATAATGGTCTCGAAATATTATCTGGAAAGGAAGTACAATGAAATATGATAAACGATGAATTAAACGAACCGGAGTCGCACAGAAGCCCATATTACTAGCTTTATCAGAAAAACTTTTTCGAGTTTTCGTTGTGGTATTTGTAACGTACAGGACATTCTTCCCCGACTTCTCAAAGTAGTCGAAGGCTTCTACAGATCCGGGAATGGGTTCTGTATCGGTCCACAATACTCCTGCAGAGATTCGTAATTTTTATGAAAATTCGTAATTTGGTTGGTAAGTAGTAAGTAAGTATGGATGTAAGTAGGTATAAATTATATTACATAAGTACTTTGGCATTTTAGGAATTATTACAAAACTTTTGGGTATCCATTACCATCTACCTACCATCACAATCTGTTACAACATTATCTATAGAATTTAAAAACTGTTGAAGTTGATCACTTGTAGCACATTTGAGATCGTAAAATGGAGTTTGAAATAGATTTTGGCAAGTGCTTTTAAATTTTATGTGATGCGTAAAGCTTGTCTTAGAAAATAAATTGGAGACTTTAGTTACAGATAATTTTATCATCTTTTAAATAAATTATCGGAAGGTAGTGAAAGCAGCAAGTAATTTTTACACTTTTGACCTGTTGACATAATGCTGACTGACATCCATGACGTTTTATGGGTTTCACGTCTGGCTCGCTGATGTCTTACCTAACTTTCGGTCAAACCAGTGCGTTCACCAAAAATTTTTTCTCAATGGGGAAGTGTGACATTTTGTCTCGTATTTCAACTCGGATTGTACTCTCTACTTCTGTATATAATTTTTTTTCTCTATGGTTCACCATGCGTCCGCGGCCGCGGAATTAGCGACCTACGTGTTCTTTACTATAGTGTATAGTCTGGCAAGAAAGTCGTGAAAATAATGTTTTGGGAACTACTGCTCTCGCCTAAATTGGCCACACTAAATTACTGTCAAACTCAAATATTCAATACTTATCATAACATGGCTTGTGACTTTATTTAGTTATAATAAAAAATACACTAATATCTATATCTAAAATACCAAATATATACACTAATATATATAAAATTGACTAAACTAAAACCTTATAGTTATAAATATTTTATTAACTTTATAACTGAATTAAAAAATATGTACAATACCTATCTGTGGTCTAACTGACTTCAGCTGTCACGTCATCTAGACATTGTCGTTGTTTTGTTGTTGTTATGTTTAACTTTTTATATGTATATTTACATATAAAACTAGATATTTACTGTATGGGACATTTGTTTTCACAATTAATGCAAAAACGTATAAAAACGGCACGAGAAAAGTAATTTTTTAGAGTTTTTCAAGAGTGTATTGCCGAGTTTAGACCATATAAATTTCTGTGCGATTTGGAAGATGTTTTCGGTGCAATAGCAAAATAATTGATACGTAAAATGTATCTGGATATTGAAAATAATGTGACCTTTTGGAAATCATTTGATTTTATGTAAAATTAATGTGTTTTGTAGAATTGTTTACATTTACTTGAGGTTACAAAATTAAACGTCAAACTATAGTGTACTGTTACAGTTTTGATCTTTTTGTATTTTTTTTTCGTTTATATAATATTCATTAATATTTTCTAAGAGCAGACGACGCTTGTGTGCGATGGTTTTGTAGCACAAAGCTATATTATCTAGGCACAGTAGACAATGTACGACTATTCGAGGCTGGTGAAATGAATCAGGGAAACTTGAGACATATATTGATCAGGATAATTTAAAATGATCACGGAGGCTGGTCGAACAGAGAGAGAAACAGAAGATAGATAACAGTTTGACATTACATGCGTGCATCAGTGTTGCTGTTAATAAATTTATAAGAGTAAATATATACCAGACTCTTATTACAATTTCCAATAGTTGCCCTTATTCTTAATCTTCCACCATAATGTGACAGCTGAAGTGGGTACTCAGTCTGGGCAGTCAGGTAACAGGGGCCGTACCATAAGCTCTTTTAGCAGGACCTAAACAGAACTGCCTTGCTTACAACGAGACAGCGCTATACGTATCACATAAGCTTGTCTCGTTCTAAGCAGGGCAGTTCTGTTTAGGTTCTGCTATAAGACCTCATAGTAAGGTTCCAGGTATCAAACTTTCTAGTCGAAGCATACGAGGCACAGACACACAGAAATTGTACATAGAGGCAAAGCACAGACGTGAAGATTGTATTTTTTAATATTTTAAGTTTACAGACTGATACTCCGCCCTCAATTTTTTGTCACGACTTTCTTGCCAGACTATAAAAGTTCTATGCTTTAGTCTACGGCCGCCTTCGGAAACTTATTTTAGTTTGTGTCTAGCATAGAGAAAAAAATTTATATACAGAAGCAGAGAGTACAATCCGAGTCGAAATACGAGACAAAATGTCACACATCTCTATAACACACACACTAATGCAAATCCAGGGACGGAACAAGGCAGCCCATCTGCAGGTGTTATATTTTGCTACGACTTTCTACTAGTAACGTACACACAAAATCTGACTTGTTGGCGTATTTCGCTCCTGACGACTTCGTCACTTTTTAAACTTGTAAATATAATTTATTTTGACATTACAATAAAAGGTAAGGTGTCTAGTGAATCAAACTCACGCCCTGATACCTACCACCGTCTTTTCGATCTCTCGATTCTACATACCGTGAATCGGCAGTGATTGCTTTTGCAAAAAGGAGGGTTATGATTTTGACCAGTATGAATGTTTATTTGTTGCCTTATAACTTCTAAACTAAGTAGGTACCTACTTATCGTTAGAAGCGTCTTCATTGTCCACAGGTATACAATAAATTGAATATGATGTCCTGTAGAGGACATAGTCATGAAAAAAAGAATAATAATGAAAAGGATAGGTACGGCCGGCTGGACTGGTTATGCACGACTCGCCAAAAAAAATACCTAGGCGCATTCGTACAAAACACCCGTAGGTATGGGTGCGCTCAGCATCACTCCTTACGGAGCGTACACTGGAGAAATTATAGCGAGACCCCAGAAGGGGGTTCCGCTGCTGTGGACTGGGATTGGGGGCCTAAGGGGGACGCTGAAACGGCAGGGAGGAGCGGTGTCGGGTCGACCTGAGCCTCCAGCAGGAGGTTCAGAGCGCTCGACAGGTCGTTGGGAAGCCTGTATCGTGTATCAGATATACTACTCGTACAACTTTATATCACTTACTTTGAAATGACACACTTCCCAGCTGCTTCCCAGTTAGATTATCCCATTGTCGATAACCTAATTGACTGAATTTTAAAATGTTGACCCAGTTATCATTCCTATTGCCTATATATACCTAACTTCTTTAACCAAACTTCTGGTCAAGGTTTATAAGGAAATAAAGTAAGTAGTAGGTTTCAATCAAATACGTATTCTTGCTACGTATCCTACTTTCTATTCTCGGGAATAACTTAAGACTACTGGGAACGGCTGATACTAGAAACATAGTAAGAAAACCATATTGTAACAATAAAATAATGAAATACCGAACGAGTGTACAAAATAATTTCATAAAGACGTCACCACATACAACATCAAGATGATATACAATAACATTATGCTTATCATAAAAACATTTTTTCTCTCTTCTAAATCGTAATTATTTACTCTTACGTTTAGCATCAAGACTTTTATATGAAGGTATCAAATCCAGGATATCACCTAAAGTAGGCAAAACCATGTCGGCTAATGGAGGCGTATTATCAGTGCGTTTTGTCTCCATTTCGTCCTGAGTCACATTTCCTGACAGGACTAACAGGGTTTTGAATCCGCTTCGCACGCCAAACTCGATGTCTGTGTGTATACTGTAAACATAAAAATTAACCGTAGATTATGCCATAGATCAGAGCGTCGGTGGTCGAGTGGTTAAGGTATCCGACTCAGAAGCGAGAGGTACTGGGTTCGAAGGCGCTGTCCTAATTGGTTACGGTCGTGCGAACATGATCGTGCGACGGGTGGTTTCGAGGCCTCCTATTGCCAATTAGGACAACGCCGAATTCCACTGCGGTCATGCACCAATGACTCTTTTTTAAGTGATGTACTACATTAGTTGAATGCTAACCGATGCTCTTACGGCGAGGGAAAACATCATGTTTAAACCTGCCCTTTCAGGCGATGGAATGTGTAACCATAATTCAATCTGGACAGGTTGCCCTGGTAGCAGGGTCATGGAGGACAGATGGCAGTCGCTCCACTGTAAATATCTGATGTGCCAAATCCTGGATCATGGTCAAGGCGGACCCCGGGCCCTCGTGCGCGGGAGCACAATCGGGACATTTACGCCAAGTTGACTTATTGTTACTTGTGTATATTGGCTTCAATCACAGCCCAATTAAATTTGTCTTGCGATGTGTGTCTACAGATGATGATAGTAGGTGCTAGTCACACCAAACTACTTTTAATATTATAAAGGCGTAAGTTTGTAAGGGTCACGCAAACACTACTTAAGCCCAGAATGTGGGCAAAAGCTATCTTCTGAAAGGCATAAAAAATATCAAGATTTTTTTATGCTACTCAGTGACAAACGAGCAGGCAGCCCACCTGATGGTAAGTGGTAACTATCGCCCATAACACCAACAATTCGTATATTTAGGTGACAGATAACACAACACAAATGCAGAACCGCAGGTGCGTTGTCACTATGAGGACTAAGATGAAATGCCTCATGCCTGTAATTTTGCTGGCTACGCCAAGGCACAATGCAAGCATTGTGGCTTGGCGGCAGTAATAGATAAGACGGTGGTACTCACCGAGGCGCACTCCTCAGGCTTGACAGAGCCGTATCACCTGATAAGAGATCTATGTAGTAGTCTATATATCTAAAAAACTGTAAGGCCGACTAGATAGAGCGATACTTTATAATACAAAAACAAAGCTAAAGTAAATTTAGATTAAGGTATTGCGTTACTCAGACAGACCTGTCGCCAACCATCAAAGTTCTAGTCGGATTAAGTTTCATATTCCTAGTGAAGTAATTCACAACGAACGGCGCAGGTTTGCCTAGTACTTCAGACTTCCTGTTCGCAGCCTTCTCTATAGCGCCTGTCAACACGCCCACCCCAGGCTTCACGATGCCAGCTTCAGACGACCGTACTCTGGTTTCGCCGTTTCCAGATAGCAAACGACACGAATCCGAATTGAGGTACGAGGCCGCTTTCATGATCTTCATGAAATTAAAGTATTTGTCCATCCCAATGGCTACCGCACCCACGCCATTTTCCAGGTCTGCCGCTTTTATAGACTTGCTGAAATCTGGCTGGAAAATTGAAATATTTCTTAACAGGTGCCAATCGGCTCCCGAGACTGTTAACAACGTTAGGGTCCCCAGCGGAAGACGTTGGAGAAAAATATTTCATAATAATATTGTAGATATTTATTAGCCTTGTCTGCACTGACTAATTTAAGGATATAATTATTTGATATCTATATAAACAAACCCTCCTCCACCCAAGGTCATATCTACCTCTCGGTCATACGGACCGCGTCAGACCTAATCACGGGTGATTCACATGCTTACTTGCCGCTATCTATAAACTCTTACAAACTAAACCTATTTACCGTGATTAGTATAATAGTTAAGCTACATTGAGCTTAGTGATATAGAATACTTTCCCGGAGTTTCCCGCGGTAAGGCTGTGAAATTGAACTACCTACGCACTATTATAAGAAAACTGCACACTTCGCGTTATTTAAAGATTGGAGATCGCAGTGTGGAAAATACCTACGCAAAACTACTGTTTCATTTTCGGCGAAATTACAAAGCACTCGAACTTTAAGACATTCCAATGCGGCACACGTACATTTTGTAGTATTACCAATTTCATCTTCAACATCATCATCATCCTGCCGTTATATCCCGGTTTCGCTCCCCGAGGCTCTCTTTCGGCCCGAGGTGCGCCTGCTTACTCCTCTAGGGACATAGACACTTCGCTCGGTCATCGGCATCCTTGGTGGTGAGTTTATTAGCACGCATGTCATGTTTGTTACCGACTTCACATTTCACTTAATAATAACTTACTCCAAACCCAATATGCTTAATGCGGGCTGCATCTAGCTCTTTTCCATAGGACTTGGGAGCCACAAGATAGACAATCTTGTCGAATCCAATGGTCCTCAGGTATTGGACAACAAAGTATGATGGCAAATAGACTTCATCCTGCGAGCAAAAAGTACTTCATCATCATCACAGCCCATAACAGTTCACTGCAGAACTCAAAGTCTCTCCCACGAAAGGGGAAGTTATGCCATAATCTCCACGATTTGCAGGTGGGTTGGAGATCGTAGTTTTTTTTTAACACATAGGTGGAAAACAAGGTTAAGGCCTGCCTGATAAAAAGCAGTCACCGCAGCCTATGGACGTTTGCAATACCAAGGGCATCACCCAGTGTTATAAATATCTATAACAATGGAAAATGCTGAAATCCATTTTCCAGCCTACGGAAACTCTATTACGTATCTTTTTCCAGGAAAACATTAGTCGCCTAGTGTAAGGGTTAGGTGCTATTGTACTCTGTAATGAAATAAATATCGGTAACCATACGGCCAAAATCGGTATCGCACAAACAGTTGGTATTGTTATAAAAGTACTTACTTAAATGAAAATATTAGGATAATTTGATAATTATCATAATTATTATTCGTCGGTGGCCTAAGGTGGGTTAAGGGGTCCATACCCCTCGTACCCCTAGGTACCGGTTCGAACACCAGTGCCGCCATGTACCAACGACTCTTTTGTAAGTTCTTTAATAACTTCAGCCGCGACGAGTAGATAAAGTTCGGTTACAGCGCAATACCGTTGCAACAACTTTGACTTGCATACCGGAAGACGCAGCGTTGGTAGGCCTCCCGCTAGGTGGCCCGACGACTAGAAGACGCAGACTCATTCAGATGTGGTGAGAAATAACAACCAGTAAGGTCCACTTAAGATATTTTACATTTACCGGTGATATAACAAAGCCGAGCCCACAAGCTTTTTTGGCCAAACCTTCTCGCGTCTTCTGAGTACTATTTGTGCAGAAAAATATTCTCTTTCCTATCTTCCGAAGATAATTTAGGGCTTCCACAGACCCTGGAATGGCACCGGATTTGTTCCATAAAACCCCTGTAAAAACAAACCGAACATAAAGTAGGATTTAGGCACAGTCTAGGTAACAAGTAGGTACAGAAAATAGCATATCATTACCTACCCGAAACCAGTATAAAAATGAGCTAACATAGCTATGCGCGTCCATGGAGACGCTAGCTCATGTTATACTGGTTTTGAGAAGTATGTGGTTGACTATAGCATAATATTTAATTTAAAAAAGTGGGCATTATTCACCGTCACAGTCTGTTACTACGTTATCAATGGAATTGATAAACTTTTCGATATCATCACTTGCAGCACTTCGTAGATCAAAGAATGGAGAATCGAAAATCTTTATGCAATCGCTGCATTTAGTACGCACGAGGAAGATTTTACTCACCAACCTGGTTCTAAAATAATTTAATTTACATACCGATAATTTAATCATTCCTAGATTTAATATAAAGTTATTATTTTGGAAATCTAAAGTCACAACCAAAGCGAATTTGCAAAGGTCGACCCAAAGAGTTTGGTTACCGCTGGGTATAGAGTTTATGGGTTGACCGCCATCTCATGGTTATTAGGGGAATTGAAATTTTAGGATGGTAGTACAGGTCGTAATAGCGGGTTACTTACACATTTCTTTTTAAAAATAGTCCGAATCTTTCCGCCTCATTTGATATGGCCATGGCATGACATTTGATAGTTTAGAACCTGAGGATCGAGATAGGCTACTTTTACTTCCCCTCCACTCGCAAGCTTGCAACAGTATAATACAAGGTAGGTAAATATCTGAAGCTTAGAAAAGTACCTCGAGCGTGCCTCTGAACTGCGCCCTTTTACGACACCTCTTAGTGTCTGTTAGATTGCATCGTGTACGTTGCTTACGTGGAATAATAATAATATTTTTATATTATACGGAAGATAACAGGCAAGCGGGTCACCTGATGGTGAGCGGTCACCGCCGCTTCAGAGATCAAAGTAATATTTCAGTCCGACTTACTTGCCCGTAAGACAAATTTTTAATGATACCTTTTTAAAAAGAGCCTAAATTCTACCGTGCAAAGATCCGGCGGCTAGAGTCTAACGTTGATGTAGATAAATACCCTGTTCAACGACCGCCACAGTGCACAAAAAATTGCACTCAGTCCTATCCACCACAATGGCAAAATTACATTGATAGAATAAGATCACTCTAAGTCCGAATCGCTCATAAAAAAATTTAAAATAAAAATATGGCAACTTATGCCAAGTTTTTTAAACGTCATTCATAAAAATCATAACAATCAATTTGATTTCTGTAGGATTGTTTATCGTCGTGAGTATTGAAAAATATTATTCAATAATGGGCAAAACAATTAAAAAGGAAGTGCGGGAGATAATTTTCAGCATGATTAATAATTTATACAAACTAAAAGTGCAAGTTACAATTTCCCAAATATCTAAATGTTTACAAGAAGGACTGACAAGGACAGATTATCCCCAGATTATTGCCATATCCACACTTTATAATTTTTACTACTGTCAGTCAATACGGACTTATCGTGGTTCTATTATACGAAATTCCATTTCATGAGATAATTTATTTTTTATACCGCTAATGTGGCAAACAAGCTTGATGATAAGTAATAATAGATAGTAATATAATAATATTATGTGTAATTATGAGTCATCATCGTCTTAGCGCTTATCCCGGCCTCTACCAGGGTCCGCTTTCCTACTCATTATTCTCAACTTCGCCTGATCTTCGGCATACTCTTTTCGTAAGCCGTTGGCTCTCGTATTCGACTCAGCGATGTCAATCCATCGCTTCTTGGGTCGCTTACGGGGCCTCTTTCCTGATAATGGTAGGTTCAGGCACCTATTTCCCACATATCACTGAGGCTTACGCAACACGTGATCAAACCAGAGTAGGCGAGCCTCCTCGATATGTACTCACTACGTACTTGATCGAGTCGCATAACTCCGCACATCCACGACATCATTTTCATTTCGTTGGCGTGAAGTTCGCGATCGTGTTTCGTCAGCGCTGGCATGCTTACTAACAGGTGAGATGGCGATCAAAATCCTGTCTTGTCATAAAAAAAAATAACTTCAAACCACAGTTTTTAAGCCATCCTTCTACGTATTTACTCTGGTCTCAAGATTCTGCCTAAGCTTGCTCACCAGTACAATGTTGTCAGCTTACTTCATAAGCCAAGGAAGCATGTCCTGAATTTCAGCTGAAATGGCATCGAGCACAATTCTGTGTAATTATGAGTATTGCCATAATATTAACATTTCATTCCTTCAATTTTCGTAAGATTTCGGTCAACTTGTAGGCCTTAGTTTGAAATAGACAAACAAATGCTCAGGTTCTACATGACATGTGTCATGAAGGATTTCACTTAGATACCGCCATATCATTGATAACTGAATCCATCCGACTTTTTCCTAACAGATTTACCGCTAGCCACCGAACCGGGATTTGTCGCTAGAATACTCCTGGCGGGTTTAAGTAATCCGCTCTTATTGTATTAGTGTCTTGGACATTTCAAAACGCGGCTGCCAGGTGACATTATTGTTTTTTGTTTTGTAATAAGTAATCATGTAAAAAGTACGCACGCAAGTAACACATAGGATATATGTAAGGAACAAAGAGTTGGTCTATTTTAGTGGGTTTAATTTGATTTTGTCACTGATTTTTATTTCTAGTAGTTCCCAAAACATTATTTTCACGACTTTCTTTTCAAACTGTAGGTAGGTAGGTAGGTACTGGATTTCCGTTAGGTGTAGAGTAACTTTATGTGGGTATTGGGTCAAGATGGCGACGTCCAATTTGAGTTATGCGCTTATTACATTTGACTAAATTCAGTAGTTTAAATACAAAGTTGAATGTATTGCTAATAAAATAAAGTGATTTTTTCTATAACGGCTTTTGAAAAGCAGACCAAAGTAACATAAGTGATACAAAAAATGAACCTTATTTTGTGAACAATACATTCCACTTTCATTTACTCTCATAATTTTTGCTTCTGAATTTAGTCAAATGTAATAATCACATTAGGCGGTACGGCCCCTGGTAAGTTTGAGGCACTGTATTTATAATTTCTTTGGATCTGTTACCTAGTTTTTTACCCTTTTTATTGGTAAAAAGCCGAAAGATGCAAAAGTGATTTAGAATTTTATTCAAATTTTAGTATGGCCACCCTGATCAGCTGTTTATTGTCACTGTCAGACAGTCCTAACCTCAAAGGTGTTTGGGTGTTTGTGTTTTGCAGTGCTGGCTCGAAAATGCTGAGAAATATTTCGCGTACCAGCCGTTGCCTGGCACGGAGGTCAATCAATAACTTTGCTCCAGTGGTTTTACGCCAATATACCTGTACTACAACGTTTACGTGTCGGAATCTACACGATAGTAGCAAACTGTTATCCACTACTTCGTCGACAGAAATCATAGAACCGGCGGTATTCGAAGAAATTTGCAATGAAACATTAGAGTCTTTATGTGAATATTTCGAAGAATTAGTCGATCAAAACGCCAGCCTAAAGGGGGCCGATGTAACGTATAGTGTAAGTACAAAACACCAAGTTTAACCTGAATAGTATTAAAATATAATCTTACGGCGCTGGAAAACGTCGTGATAAAACCTGCACACTCAGGTGACTGGATGTGTAACCATGATCCAATCTGGTCAGGTTCCCCTGTTAACAGGGTATTTATTTTGATTTTTTTCTTAATTACATACATAATGTCACGCCTTATTCTTAATTACGCAACCAATTATTAAACAGCTTGTGGTTTTAAGTACCTACAGTTTTAATACTACTCAGTGATAAGCAGACAGCCCACATGATTGTTTTTTGAGGAGCACTCAGGTTCAATGTGAAAAATCTGCTTAATAATATGTACATTGTGACTATTAGGAATTAGATGTAATCCATCAAAAGATGGACTCATCAGTGCTACCACATTGTACTACATACTGCAACCTCCCAATAATTTCATCATTTTTAAAATATATTTGATGGAAAGTGGGCACCGCTGCCTATATAAACAACACCAGGGGCATCACCAATAGCTACTCTCTATAAGACCGGTACACATTGCTCTGGTAGCAAAAACGTGAATTTCCCTCCACTGACACAGCCATGGTTTCCCAAATCCCCTCCGCATGCATTACTGAAGACCTTACTCACCGGCAGACACTTTTTACAATTTCATTACTTGGCCACTGCGACTTATCCACTATTCCAGTGGACACAAAATGATATGTAATTCTTTTTTTTTAATTTTTATCATTTTAATAGCAAACTGCAGCTGTAATATGATAAATCTTAATTGTTGAAATAAGTAATTCAATGTCATGATACCCACATTTATTTACATAAGAAATGTTTTTAATTTCAGGATGGAGTTTTAACTGTTGCTCTAGGAACATATGGAACGTATGTGATTAATAGACAATCCCCTAATAAACAAATTTGGCTTAGTTCTCCGCTATCTGGGCCAAAGCGTTATGATCTAATACAAAATAATGGCGGTTACTGGATTTACAAGCATGACGGAGTAACACTACATAAACTGTTACAAGAAGAAATATCAAATATTATAAAAAGCAACGTAGATTTTAAGCAGTGTGCACATAGCTTTCTTTGATTTTTGTTTTAAGTTTTAGTTAATGTTGTATATTCATTTTATTTACTTTAATCAATTATTTATTTTATGAAATTAAATAATTTATTTTATTTGGTTTATCTTGTTATTTTTGCCTGTTTACTTTTATTGGAGGCATTTAAAATGGAGGTAATTGAAGATGGCAATATTATGGACCGTATACCAATCCTGCTACAACGGGATTTTGAGTACTATCAGGTAAATTTATAATACTAAATTTTGAGCTCAACATATTAATAGAAAATGGTTAAAATAAATTTGTTTCCCCTTAACTTAGATATTTTTGAACCAATTTTGAATGTTATTTCCTTAAATTAGAATATAATTAAATTTATTATTTTTCTGGGACATATTCCAGAGTAACCAAACTGTGCTATCAGAAACAGTATGCAGAGGTGTTGTTGGTGGGAGGCTAGACTTTCCCAGGAACGCATCGTTTGCAGCAGTAAAGATAGTATTATGGCTCGAGGAAGAATTTTTAATTGCATTTCAGTGAGTATTCAATAATGTGAAGATAATGCACTGTAATTGGAATATTGTAGTAGTACAGATGTACTCCTGACGATATTTTCATAGCAAAAGTTTTTAAAAAGTGTTTGCTCCTAATAATCTGTCGGGCTTTAAAAATTGCTTAACTTTTAGTAACCTTTTTGTTATTATTATTCAATACCTACATAAAATGAATAGCTTCATTCTTCGCGACATATTCAGACAAGTCCCCCCGCCGGCACCGCGTCTCTATGTCTGTCTGATTAACTTAAAGGAAGTCCGTACAATTCATAACATTCGTTACAAAAAAATATATGTCAATGTCAATGTCAATTCTATATAATAAATTATTATCCGTAATAATAAATTTACAGTCGAAAATTAATAATAAATGTCAACCATAGAGAAAATTTTTTATATACAGAAGCAGAGAGTACATTTCGAGTTTAAATACGAGACAAAATGTCACACATCTCTATAACACACACACTAATGCAAATGCAGAGACGGAACAAGGCAGCACATCTGCAGATAAGTTATATTTTGACTTTCTACTCTATTTCTACTACTTTCTACTCATAACGAACACAAACAAATCTGACTTGTATTTCGCCCCAGATTACACAATTTTTTTAAATTTGTCCTTATAATTTAATATTGTCATTATAATAAACACGCCCTGATACCTACCACCGTCTTTTCGATCTCTCGATCATACATATCGTGAATCGGCAGTGCTTGCTTTAATGTTAATTTGTTGCCTCATAACTTCTAAACTAAGTAGGTACCTGCTTACTTATCGTTAGAGGCGTCTCCATTGTCCACAGGTGTGACTACACAATAAATTGAATATGATGTCCTCTAGAGGACATAGTCATGAAAAAAAGAATAATAATGAAAAGGATAGGTACCTACATTAATATATGAAACAGGCAGCACAGTCTTTGTTTTCAGTAAAAATTCATATAATGCTGGTGCACCAGGACAGAAGGGACTTGCATCTAATTATTATCTTGTTCTTCAAAATGTTTACAACGCAGCACTTCCAATTTGCAACCATCATCCAGAAGAGACATCACCATGTATGGTCTTTAGGAAACCTAGAAAAACAAATATTTATATAAATAAACGTTGATACGCGATTAATCCGTTGTTAAATAAAACTGTCTCAAAAAGTCTGAACAATTAAAATGTCATCTAGGTATATTTTTGGTATGAAACCCTAATACATATAAAATTGTGGACCGCTATTTACAAGATTTGAGTATTAAAATTCTATACAATAAATACTAAGTCCGACCCTGTTGGCATCAAAATATTTTCGTACATATTTATACACCGAAATATTGCTCAATTTGCCAATAATCTTAAATTTATCTCTAATGACATGTTGTTTTAAGGTAAAGCATTTCAATTATTGCAAATTCACACTATTACGATGCATATTTTTGTCACAATTTCTAAAATTGATTCCCGATCGCCGCGACCACGAATGTTTACTTACCGGTGCAAGGTTAATCCAGGTGTATTTCCATACTTTGCGCTTTCATATAAATGTGCACTAAATTACACACAAAATTACAATCTTTTAAATGGTTTGATTTAAATTTTATTAGAAAATCATACAATTTACACCGATGTTTCAAAAGAAACGTTAGGTCGTTAGGCCCTCGAGCAATATGTCGAACGTTCAAAACATTGCGCACGTCATTTTCCGTGAACTTATTCCAATGGATGAAAAACGGGATAGCAAGATTTATAATCATTGTAGAGCGAGCGAACAGGATATATTTGTGATTTGTGTTTAGTCCGTTATGTCTGTGATGTCAACATAATATTCAAAATCCAATCGGAATTATTTATTATGTGGCTACCTATATGGTATTCGTATAAAAGTCAATGAAACTTGTGTTCTACAATAAATAGAACGAATGCGTATTTAGCCACAGAGCGTATTGGGTCGTGAAACTCAGGATTGCGTTCTGAAAAGAACGACTAGTCTTGCATTGTTCTTCACGCCACGGAGTCCGAACGCAGCTTCAGAAGACAACCGGAGTTCGCCGCCGCTGTTGGCGCCAGCGTGCGCGCCGAGCTTCCTCTGATGTGCTGTTCTCCGATGCGCCGGCCAAATGGGCGAGCGCCCGTCTGTGTCGCTTATTTATAGCGGCACCACACGCGTTCGGCAGGAGTGGGGAGCTACCTCGCGTCGGGCTTTCCGATTGGTCAATGCAAATTTGCTAGATCAAACACGCAAGTTTAGGGAGTACATATTTGTAAATATAGTTAGGCACATTTTCTGTAAATATATCCATTCTACACTTGTCTACTGTGTTTAACTCCTAGTAACCTCAAGACCTCCAAAATTATATTATTACTCTTTTTTATGTCATACTTTGGCATAGAGGCAAGCAGGCCACCTGATGGAAAGTGATCACCGCTGCCTATAGACTAGTGTAGACATTAGCAACACTAGGGGTATCGCCAATGCGTTGCCTAACTCTGTAACACGTTGCCCTAGCAAAAAGATTGTTGCGGTGACTACCATCAAGCTGGCCGTAAGCTTGTTTGCCACTTTAGTAATTACAAGAAATGTTCCTTTCCTGTCAAAGCCACGGTGCCCCAAATCCCCACCCCATGCAGCACTGGAAACCTTACTCACTAGCAACTGGATGGGCCAGGTAGGATATTAATGATAACCTGGTTGTTTAATATTAACATTCTAGACAAGGCTCCGGTATGTTCGTTTTGAGCGAGGAGGAACAGAAGCTAGACGGTGGAGTTGCGAAGACATCAGACCCTGACAAGTTTGTGCAGTTGGCTATCAAATCCAGCGATTCTTTGTTAGGTAAAGTTCGTGACAAGTTTTGCTCGTCCATCCATCCTTACATACCTCTATCCTTTTATCGTTTACCTACTTAATAAGTGTTATTAAGATACGAAAGTAGATAGATATTATGATTATATGGACAAGCAAGTAATAAGCATTAAACAATAATGTGATTCTGTGAATAAATCTAGTGTTGTAAAAATTTGGCCGTGTGGTGTCCAGCAGAGTAGAATAGCACCAACCCCTTACATTCATGGGTGTCGTACAAGGCGACTAATGTTTTCGAGGCAAAAGATCAAGAGTCTCCGTAGTCTGGAAAATGGGCAGCAGCATTTTCCATTATTATATTTAAACACTGCGATCTCCAACCCGCTTGCCAAGCGTGGAGATTATGGCAATAACCTCCCCTTTTGTGGGAGAGGCCCAAAGTCCTGCAGTGGACTGTTACGGGCTGAGATGATGATGATGATGATTGTAAAAATTAAGTTGATATCAAACATTATTTTACTAATAGAATGCTACAGTATCACGTGTGTACCTGTGTATCTCTCTATGGCATCAAACCTTCGAACGAATTTACTGACTTCGATGCGGGCTTCTTTGTTTGAAAGCCAGTCAATCGACATGCTTCTTAGCTTTGTTACATTAAAATCGGATCTGTACCTAGTTTAGAAATTATTGAAATACTTGGTCGGGTATTATCCGACGTTTTCTGTCGATTAGTTTGTTTTTACGTTTGTAGAATTCTTTACACTGAATTTCCAGAACACCTCCATGTGCTAGCCCAGGAAGCGCTGGACCACGCGGACCTGCCGGTGCTGACGGCCACCCTTGGCGCCGCTGCGCTGTTGAAGAACAGCCTCTTCTGCTATCTCCAGCACGTTGAGGATATGGGCAACTCGGAGAGGCAGGCGAAACTGCAGGTATCCTCACACAAGTTAGAGTACTAGTCCACTGCTGGACATAGGCTTCCAACAAACACAAATCGCGTCACCTACAATTCAACTCAAATATAACGTCGCCATCTTTAAGCAATACGATCGCAAACCAATCTCTACCAATCCCAGCAACGAAGCTCCATTGCTATTGGTTGAGATTATTAGAGAGATATATTTTTTAGATTTTGTAGATCTATACAAAGGTTCCTAAACAACGCCACCAATGCTTTCAGGCATGCTACAAGCGCTACGTAACCATGTCAGAAGCCGTCGCTGAGAGGGTGCTGGATCTTCACAACCGGGTGTTGTCGTTGTACATACTACAGGACTCTGGAGGGAGGCCCATAGACGAGCAAGCGACCTCCGTACATGAAGCCGGTACACCGTCTGTACAGGGATGGTGGCTATATATGAATGGTTAGTGAGGTGTTTATGATCATGGGTGAGAGATGAGCGTCGATGGCCTAACTAGAATGTCTGTGTCTGTCTGTGGCATCGTAGCCCCCGGACGGATAGACCGATTTCGATGCGGTTCTTCTTATTTGAAAGGCAGTTTATCGAGATGGTTCTTAGTTTTGTTTAATTATAATTGTTCAGTAGTTTAGGATATATTTGAGGATATGTAAAATTAGGTGAGGGCTTTCCGACATTTTTCTTTTGGTCAGGTTATTAACTTTACTAGCCTACCTAGCTAAGTTTGCTTGTTTCCTGAAATAAAGATGATATAATAATTTTATTATTGTGTCTAAGACATTGGTTGTTTTCAGGTAGTCGCAAGGATCTTTGGGACACGGTGCCGCCGAGGATGGCGCAGCGCATCTTCGCGGGGATGCTCAACGAGACGCTCACCATCCTCACTGTGCGCTACTGCCAGGTGACTTTCCCTGTGTTATACCGTACCTACACAACCGCCAATTCATCTGTTCAGTAGACGATGGCCATAGTGAGGCTTGTACTGGTTCGTCACGTTCGTAGCGGTTCCGGAACGTAGTAACCTAATTTTAAGCGGATAGTCCCGAGCAAAAAAGAAAAAGCTAGTTCAAAAATAAATGTTGGTTAACATCAGTCGGTCTGTCACGCAGAGGTCCCGGGTTCGATTGCCGGCCGACCCAGCTCTCCTGTCACCAGTAGTGTCTATTAGTCTTTTAGAAATGTCTAAAAATAACGTTTTGGAGTCCCACGGCCCTATTTATAAACCGATGCTCTTTCAGACACTAACAACAGACGCCACCACGCCGCTCCTCATCAACGACATTTTAAACATCCTGCTGTGCGCCGCCCAGCTCCTGCCCGCGGTGTGCGGCTCCGGCGCCGAGCTCGCTTCGCTGGGGCGGTCCGCGCGCGACGTGAGGGACGTCCACGCCAAGTGCGGGGAACTGTTCAAGTGCATGGTGTTTAGGGGGGCCGAGTTGCATTTTTTGCATGATGTGAGTGTTTATGTTGTCGATAAACTATTAAATAAATAAATAGTTGATAATTAACTAGGTTTAACCCCCGATCAGCCGTGTGGTGTCCAGCTGAGCAGAATAGCACCAACCCCAAGGTTTTCGAGGCAAAAGATCTAAAGTCTCCGGAGGCTGGAAAATGGGCAGCAGCGTTTTCCATTTTTCTATTTATTATTGCGATCTCCAGGCCCTAAATTCTGCAGTGGACTGTTATGGGCTGTGGTGATGATTACCCCAAAGAAAAAAGAGGGGTGCTAATAAGTTTGATGCGTGTATCTGTGGCTCTGTGGCGGTGTGTCTGTCTTTGGCATCAAGATGATCACAGTATTGGTGATTGGCTGCGGTATACTGTAAAGTGGAGGTACTTCTCTCGCACAGATCCAATTCAAACGGGATATCCGTTGAGCCCTCTTCTTCATGGGCGTTACGCTCTTTACAAAACGGTCGTGGTTGCTATGTGTCGTGAGCAGATTTCACTCGTCTCACGATTTCCTGACATCTCGACCTGGTAGCTAGCTGTCTTCCTGGTACACTCATGCAAGAAACCGCCCAAATCAGTTTAAATCTGGTCGGTCCATCGCATGGGTGTTCTTCGGCGCGGTTGGGTAACCTACTAACACGCCACTCTGCCGTGCCTCTCTTAAAATATCAACTTTCAAACAAGTAATTATAACGAGACCGACAGAAAAAGTCAGACCCCGACAAATTTTACATTTATTCAAAGGTTTTTAAACTACTGAACTGATTTTAATGAAACAAAACTAAGAACCATCTCGATTATGCTGGCATTCAAATAGATAAAACCGCCTCCAAATCAGTCCATCCGTTCGGGAGTTACGATACCACAGACAGACACACACCGCCACAGATCCAAAGGGCCCACAGGATACACACGGCATACTTTTAACACCTCTCTTTTTTCGTCGAGGGTTTAAAAGCTTTCCACCGCTCGTGAAACTTTTCACTTCACTGTGCTAACATAAAAACTTCATCTGCCAGGCATTCAGCAACGAGGAAGAGTCTCAAATGCCGACGGAGGGCCCGGCTCCTTGGTTCACGTTCGTCAGCCCGCAGTTGTTCGACTCCCTCGATGACGTCACCCCGACCACGCACGACCTGCCGGACAAGACCGCTATCGGGTTGGAGCTGATCGTCCTGTTGGCACAGCCGCAGCCTTCCTGGACCTTGCTGGTTAAAGTAAGATAATAATATAGATTATAGAGTAGTTAATTATGTACTTTTTGCGGTCGGACTGTCGGTGGCCTGATGGCTTGTGTGTCCGACTCATAACCGAGAGGCAGTTCGATCCGCGGTGCCGCCATGTATCAATGACTTGTTCTGAGTTATGGAGGTACATTAGTTGAACACTAATCGTAGCTCTTAAGGTGATGGAAAACATTGTGATGAAACCTATACATGCGGGTGACTGAATGTGTAACCAACCATGATCTAATCTGGTTAGGTTCCCTTGTTAACAGTATCACGGAGGTTAGCTAGCAGTTACTCCACTGTAATTACCTGTTCTGCCAAACCCTCGCGCGCGAGATGCATATTATAATTAATTACGTTAAGGATTTTTTGTTCTGTATATTCATTCGATTTGACGGCCACTCCAGGTTCTGGTAGCTGAGCCGATAATGGAGCGTATCTGCCTGTGAATAGGCTATACCTATTCACTCTTCTCTGGGGTGCGACCGTTCAACTCGTCTTAAACGGCGATATCTTTAAGCAATAGGATCACAATTTCGTCACTTATGTAAATCATAATATTATTCATAAGTAATATAATCATAAAAATATGTGACGTCATTGGGGTCTTATTGCTTAAAGATGGTAACGTTCAATTAGAGTTACACATATGTAAATCACAATGTGTGACCTCATTGCGATACTATTGCTTAAAGATGGCAACATTCAACTCAAGTTAGGCGGTCTCCCCGGCCTTGTAATAAACCGAAAGTCAACCAACCCAACCCTCAGGTGCTGATGATGCGAAACTGCCACCTGGCCCGGTCCCTCCTGATCCTCGCAACGCGGCTCTCTGCTGCGGACCACGCGCGCCGGCCCGCCGCCGGACTGTGGTACCGCGGTGATGGCGCACGGCAGAAGTGCGATGGATTCCTGTGCACCGCCGATGGGTACTGTCGGTTCAAGGGCGATAGTAATGGTTTGTGTTGTTTTTGATGTAACGTTTTTATTTATTTATTTATTCTTAGGAAAATCAACAGCTGTCGTAACATGGATTAGAAGTAAACTTAAGTATCAGAAAGCCAATTACAGATTCTCACAGATAAACACAAATTAAAATATTATCGGTTACATCATCTTGTAACCGAACGCTTTTCTCCAATATAAATACTACAATCGAAAAAAAAAACAGTATACGTATAAACTAATTCGAAAGACAATTTTCAAAACTAAAATTTACCAAAAGCCTTCTTGCCGCCGGAACACTACTGTAAAACAAATCAACGTCGACATCCCTTACAACATTATCAAAGGAGGCACACGCACGCAGTACAAAACTATTCTGCCTATAATTTGTCGATACGATAGGAAGTCGCAGACGGGCGGTGGATCTACATTGCCTGGCTGGTACGTTTATATCTATTCGTGTTAGTAGTTGAGAACTGTCGATGGTGCTGTTAGCAATTATGAATAGGAATAGTTTTGGCGGTCATAATCTCTGTCTAAGTATCTACCCCACCTGTAAGACAGAGCCGTATGATTGAGGAAATTGATTTATACTAGCTTTTGCCCGAGACTTCGCGTAAAGTTCGATTGTTATATTCTTAACCCGGATGAATTGTAGACTATATCCTATTTCGGGCTACATTGCCATACCAAATTTCACCCGTTCAGTGATTTTCGCGTGAATGTGAACATCCAAACGTCAACAGAAATTACCGACCTGAGTGGTTCAGTGGTCAACATGCTGCTACGCAAGAGGTCCCGGGTTCGATTCCCGGCCGGGCTGAAATTGAAATGATGAATTTTAATTTCTGTTACGGGTCTGGGTGTTCTATGTATAATAAGTATGTATTTAAAAAAGTATTTAAGTAGTACAGTTATCTAGCACCCATAGTACAAGCATTGCTTAGTTTGGGGCTAGATGGCGCTGTGTGCATTTGTCCACGAATATTTATTTATTTATTTATCAAACATCCTTCCAAACTATTGCATTATCTCTTAAGTTATGGCCAATATCTCTTAAGCAAGCCCCTAGTATTGCAAACGTCCCTCATAGGCTGCAGTAACTGCTTACCAGGCAGGCCGTAAGCTTGTCTGCCACCTTAGCGACATAAAAAAGCAAGTAGGCAACTTTACAGCACACCACTTTCTAGCTGGCGAAGAATACGCGAGAGCCGCCGGCGCGCTTACGTACATCCTGGCCACGATCGGCAGTAAGGCCGAACTGAAATCCACGCTGTGTTACGCCTTGGAGATCGCTGGTCGGGGCTGGGCAGCTTGCTTGGACAAGAGACAGGTAAACAGATTCCATAACCAAATTCAAATAAAATAAGTAAACCTGTAATAGCAAGAGAGGTAGGGCATAGCAGGGTATCCCGTTCGAATTGGAGACGCCCGACTGGGGAATAAAGTACCGCCACCTTACAGAAAACCGTAGCTGAACAATACTCTTTTAAATAGTATTGTGTTTCTGCCGGTGAGTAAGGTCTCCAGTGCTCCATGGGGTGGGGATTTGGGGAGCCGTGGCTTTGACAGTGGAGGGGCATTTGCCTTTTTGCTATCAGAGCAACGTGTTATAGAGCTGGGCAACGCGTTGTCAATACTCTTGGTGTTGCTAATGTCTATAGGCAGTGGTGACCACTTTCCATCAGGTGCTGCTTGCCTGTTTGCCTACCATATGACATAAAAAAAATAAAAAATGAGGTAAGATACCTGCGAGTGTTTACCCTGGTTATTATAATCTAGACGCCTTGAAGGCTAGAATGAATAGGTTATGAATAGGATCTCTGAAGACTTTTTAATTTATTTGTATTCATACTGCCATCTCCAACCCGTCGGCCGAGCGTGGAGAAAATAGCTAAACCCTCCACCAATATGGAAGGGGTTTAAATCTAGCAATTTGAATTTTATATGAATTACATAATTATCTGGATTTCGTATGGATTCGTACATTCGAATCACGGACATGAGACTATAGGCCTGTGACTGTAGCTAACAACTTACAACAGTAACTAACCAAACTATCTGCTATGCCACCAGGTCAGATTTTCACAATTATCTTGACTTCGGATGGATCCGTATATTCGAATCTCGGAACTAACAACAGTAATTAACTACTTACTACGCCACCAGGACATATTTTATTAGTCTAGGCGGCCAAATGCCTGCCTAGACTAATAAAAAAAATTGTGTTCCAGGTCGGCAGTAGAATAGCACCAACCCCTTACACTCATGGGTGTCGTACAAGGCGACTAATGTTTTCGAGGCAAAAAATCAAGAGTCTTCGTAGTCTGGAAAATGGGCAGCAGCATTTTCCATTGTTATATTTAAACACTGCGATCTCCAACCCGCCTGCCAAGCGTTTAGATTATGGCAATAACCTCCCCTTTCGTGGAAGAGGCCCTAAGTCCTGCAGTGGACTGTTACGGGCTGTGATGATGATGATGTGTTCCAGGTTTGGTGCGACCGCCGACCGTCGTGGTTGGCCGGCGTGATGGCGATCGTGGGCTCGGCGCTGCAGTACATACCTCCCATATTGGTGAACGCGATACAAAATGGCGCTTCCATGTATCAGGTATCTAGAGCTATACAACATACACACACACACTCACGCCCGTATCCCATAGGGGTAGGGAGAGACTATCGAGTGCCACAAGCTACGATCCTGACACCATTTTCGCCTCTTCCACATTCATACATCTCCACCGTACTTTTTAACGAACTTCCCTCTTCGTACGACCACGCTGTGGAACGAATTTTCTGCAGGCAGTCGCGCTAGTGAGAGCGAAATAACTCTAGCTAGCTTTTTTGATATGCGTTAGAGCAAACAAGAATCAGTATTATCTCGCGCAAGGCAAAAAAAAAAAACAGGAATGACCGTCGTGAACCGGAAATTAAACAGTGTAACTATAATGACCATTTTGCTTACCAAACGTGGAAATTGTAATAATACCCTCTAATAATGTAGAAGAGGTACAAATCCAACAGAGGACTGTTACTGATGTGGCCAAATACCTACCCATAAACCACTTTAAATGCTACTTATTTACCCTTTATTTGATGCCACTTTCAGACGATGTCCTTATGCCTGTCCTGCTTGTCGCGCACCCTGGATTGTATCCCAAAGAGTTTCATCAACGCCACATCAGTCATAGAGAAGACCCTGCCCTCCCATATCAACCCGGTGGGAGGTTCGGTCCTCCTGCAAATGCTGATCACCATAACGTACGAGGAAATACAGAATTGGGCGAAGAAGGAAGCCGCAAAGGAAAGAGCGGGTAAGTACTTTTATTTCGCAAGTACTCAGTCAGACGTTTGAGCGATATTTCACCTGCTGTGCGATTCTCTGAAGGGCTTCCACTACAATAGCGCCACCTATTTTGACAACGACCTTACTCACCAGTGGCGCCATCTAGTGAAATAGCCCCCATAAGTGTGCAGCAAATTAGAACTAGCAATCAACTATTTTTAAATAGCGCCGTATTCACAAACAAAGAATGGTGTTGTCTTCAAAGCAATAAATCTTATGTTCTTAGCTACATGGTTACTCTTTCCAGTGTCATCGGAAGCTAATGGGCAGCCACATAACATGAATATGAAGTACAAGCCTAAGAAACACGTCAGGATTCTCAGCCTCGGACAGACTAGTAAGTTTTAAAAGGTCGCCATTGTGTGTACCATACCTATAGGTTTCCTTGCCCTTTCAGAAATGACATGTGGGACGTAAAACGATAAATAAATAAATATGCGTGGACCAATTCACACAGCGCCATCTAGCCCCGAAGTAAGCAAAGCTTGTGTTATGGGATAACTGATAAACTAATCATATACTTTTTTAAATAGAAATTTAGAAATTAAAATTCATCATTTCAATTTCTGATCGGTCATCTGATTGAAAGTGGTCACCGCTGCCTATGGACATCAGCAACGCCAGGGGTGTTACCAATGCGTTGCCCGCCTCTGAAGAGACATCTAATATACCTCTTCAACGATTCCATATCATGGTCCAAATGAAACACCGTGGCTGGGAGCTCATTCCACATCCGAATCTGCATGACGACAAAGTCTCGCGCGCATAGGACTTCTACTTACCTTACTTATTTTTATTTCTGTGACGATCACCAATTTGACTTTAATCTTTAATCTTCCAGCCACATCGAGTTCAACAAGCTTCGACGGGCATCACAGCACGCCGTCCTCTATAGCGCTCGCGATCGCCGAAGCTCTCTGCTCCATAGACGAGGATGACAAGCACCCGCAGGAGATACAGCAGCTGGTCGCGCAGTCGATGAAGAAGTTCTCTCTTTCTGAAAAGTTTGGACTGGAGGACTTTCCTGATTTTGCTGAGTTGATTGAGGAGGTAGGTTTCTGTTGAACCTACAATGTAAATAATCATGATCCATAACAGCAGCACAGCCCATAACAGTCCACTGCAGGACATAGGGCGTCTTCCACGAAAGGAGAGGTTATTGTCATAATCTCCACGCTTGGCAGGCGGGTTGGAGATTGCAGTACTATGAATATAACAACGGAGAGCGCTGCTGTCCATTTTACAGCCTACGGAGACTAGAAGTTTTTCCACGAAAACATTAGACGCTTTGCATGACACTCATGAATGGAAGAGGCTAGTGCTATTCTATTCTGCCGGACTCCAGACAGCCATAATGTGGTGATCTACCCTTAACCTCCGATGTACCCTAAGTGGATGAGTCGTTAGAAAGCAATACGTGAGATTGATTGATTGACGTAGTTGTCAAATAGATGGGCAATCGCGGTCGTTGACCTCTCGGTCAGAAATAATGTGTGCTTGGTTAAATCGATTGTTGTAATACTTCAAAAGGTACCCTTGGTATCTTTCTAAGAATTCCCCTTTAAGAAAGTCCACATTATCCCTCTACATGTGGATTGCCACAACAATGTTGACTATTCTATTTCCAGGGCGTGGTGGCGGGTTCGAACGCCGAGCAGGAGAGCGACGCCGCGGCGCTGACGAGTCAGATACTGATGACTCCACCCGGCAGGGACAGCTTGAGAGTGAGCCATTCTACTACTAGCTGTCTATCTCGGTTAAGGGTCCATTCTCGCCACCTTAAAAAAACCGTTTGTTTTTAATGTGACATTGTACAAATTCCAGTTTAAATTATAGGACAGATAATTTCATAAAAATGAAAACGGAGTCCTTAACATCATCTAATATTATCGAACCAAATTTTTTAAGAAACCTAGCCAATTGTCCTACAATTTTGATAAATCTTTTGACATGGAATGCATAGATAAGTAATATCTTACGTTTTGCGAAAATCGACCGTAACAATCGAATGTACTTTCGGATTACCATAACTCACTAACTGTTCAATCAAGCCCAGCAAACCAGGTGTCATAGACACAGTGAGGTCGCCGTAACTTTGACTTTTCTTAGCGATAGTACTTATTTTTTTCTTATAAAAGTAAAAAAAACGGTGTGCCTCACATTGCTTCACCAGTTTTCTTTTTGGTAACTTTAATGTGGCTGAATAGCGAAACTGCCAAAGGAAGTAGTTCTATATTAATCGCTAAGAAAAGTCAAAGTTTATGTCACTAAAAAAATATTTTGTGCCAGTTTGTGCACGGGAAGACCAATGTTTAGTGGGTCTCCTAAACCTCTACTATCACTACTAAGTAGAATTTTTCCTGTAGTCTATGACATAGGATAACCTTTGGCGCCCACACAGTCTATCAGGCAATGGAGTCACTCGGCGCCCTGCCACCGATAGCACAGTAAAATTTTAACATCTTATGTCGGTCGCTTTTATGCTGTGCCCCCTGACAGTTATTCTAAATTTATTCCAAACTTCAAGTTCAAGCTCGTTCATCGATAGGTGATCTACGACCATCTCCAACTGCATTGCGAGAAGATCTACAAAGACCTAGGCGTACATGACAGCGGCGAGGACAATGTGCCCTTGAACAAAGCCCCGTTGATTTACACTATGTTCCATATTGGGAGGCGACCTTTTGATCAAGTGAGTACTCATACATACATTCCATACACTCGCCCGTATCCCATACGGGTAGGCAGAGACTTTGCCACAATCTACGATTCTAAAACTTTTGAGTCTTCACTGTCACAGCCTCATCGAGGTATCCACTTGACAAGATAGACATCCAATCAGTCTTACTAAGTTTAGTTTTTATAGTCAATTTTGCCGTAGCAAAACAATGGCCGCGAAATTAATTCGAAAGGTGGAACCTGAATGAATATAGCATACATAGCATGGCAGGGTGGTAAGAATCTTCCACGACCAGCGGCTCGAGGCATCTTTCAACAGATATTTCACTGTCACATAGGACTAAGTCAAGTAACTTACCCTGGTGGTGTTTGACGCAGTTGTTTTGGTTTAGACTACATACACATACACACTCACGCCCGTATCCCAGAGGTGTAGGCAGAGACTATTGAGTGCCACAAACTATTCTGACACACCTTTGTTGCCTCTTCTACATTCATACATGTTCACATACATTTACGTCGGTTAACGATACTCCTGACCAAATAAGTATTGAGCACAAGCGAGTTCACGTCCATTGGGTCCGACCGTCTAACTCGAACGGACCCGTAACCGAGTGAGTCATCGATGTATCGAGCCTTCAATAATTGCTACTCGAATTTAAGGATTCGTGCCCGATTGACATGAACTCGCGTGAGCACAGTAAATGTGTTATGTAGCCGCGCCATAAATAATCCGATGAGTAGGTATGCAGCCCCAATTCCTCATAGATGGACTTAGAAATGAATAGGCATATCATACACAGAGCAGTGTGTGGCTAAAATATGTTTGCTTATCATGATTTCTTTTAACAAATGCTCTCAAATACTTAACCAAAACTTGATTTTGTAATAAACTTAAACAATTTATTTGACGTTAAGAGAAATATTTTACTTCAAAAGCACGTAATAAATTTACGCTATTGATTAGCTGAATGACAGGCAGAATATCGGGAATATTTTAAATGTTCGGCGACAAGTTATGGGACCCATGAAAAAATACCCACAAGTGATAGTGATGTGAATATACGTTTCTACGAAATATCGAAATTAATAATTGAATTAAAGTACAACCAAATATTAAACGAGTCTAGAACTTAATTTTAATCTACTTGTTTGAAGACTCAAATTTAATTGCTTCATGGAAATTAAACCTCGGTATTAATCTATACTCGGTCTTATTTAATATTACGTCGAGTTTATAGTACCTAAAATGTCATTATATTGGTTACTCATACTTCCCTACACTATAACTTTTGTTCTAAAGGAATTCCACATCGAATTCATTTGCTAGCGTATTTAGCTTTGCGTTTTTAAATTTAATCGACTCGTTGAATAAATAAAACGTCGTGTGTAATACATCCCTAGCTGTTGTAACATTTAACTATTTTCGGTTTATCAGGAACAGCTTGTAAAATTTATGGATGTGCGAACGTTATAAGAGCAGTCGCTTAGACCTCATAAAATTAGAAATATTTGGTTTTTGTTTGTTTTAAATATTGAACTATGGGAATTTTGAAGATAAGGATTCGAATCAAGGTGGCCAGGGTAGTATAAACGGGACAGTCAGGCCCTGGGGCGCGTCGCGTGAACATCATTGTATTTATTTACTATTTATTGTACACAAGATTTTTACAAAACTATATGACAGAATTTATCAGACACAACAGGCCAACTTATTTCTATTAAGAAATTTCTTCCAGCAGGCCTACAGCAGAGAGATCGTGACAATTAAATGCAGTTAAGACGTGCACAAGTAGTAAAAAAAATATATATATAATGCTCAATTAATAAAAGCCTATACTATACATACATAAATACAAACATATATACCTACTTTAAAAACAAATACATATACATACATACATACATACAAATACATACACACATACTTATACATACATATATTAGACAGATAGAGAAAGGTAGTGCTCTTTTACACGTTTCTTGAAGATGAAGATAGAAGTGCTATCCCGTATTTCATGCGGAAGAGCGTTCCACAATCTTGCCGCATGTACAGTGAATGAGTAGGAGAAGAAATCAGTGTGATGGGGAGGTATGTCTAACTTTGATTTAACGGAGGATCGACAGGGCTTGTCTTGCGACCGGGAAAATCCATTTTGTATCCATTTCCGTAACTAAGAAACCCCAGGTTTTGCAAATTTCCACGGGAAAATTCATTACAACTCGCGTGTGATTTGTTAAATTAGTTTGTGCTTTATTACTTTGTGTTATTTTCAGCTTGTGACGTTTATTTCGTTCTCTATCTATGTCTTTATCTCCGTAGTGTCAGGGATTTGGTTTGTTTTAGTTTTATCTTTTTGTGGTAGTTAGAGTATTTATTAGGGCTCTTAGAGATTTCAATGTAAGTGTAAAAGGTGATTAAAACACAAATTTCAAAGAAAAATATTACCAAATTACATATCATCAGTATTCACCCTCACTGAATAAAAAACAATAGAAACTAACCTGGGACACAGGTTCGGATGTGACATCGAATACACTGTAAGAGAAAGAGTTGGCGCACGTCGGGTTAGGACAAGTCGGGTTGACTTTGTCTTCGATGGCCTAGGCGCTCTAACTAAGTCTACGTCTAGGTTTGCCGCCGAATTCTGGTACGATTTAGACCCATGTTGCGTTTGAGTACCTGTGTGGTTTTAAAGCTTAAATGACATTTGCCTACGGACATGAATCTCGAGTTTGGATCGAAACCTGGTCTGAGTCGTTAGCGTCCCTCACAGTAGGCACACAACAAACAAGCGCGAATTAAATAAAATTTAAAAAATTGTTTCTCCATGACTTGTGAGTCGATAGGTAGGACCATAGTAAGGCTTGACGAGACGATCGGAATATGTGTGATGGTTTGAAAGGATTAAAAAAGGGATTGAGCCGATTGATGTCAAAGGTTTCGCTGGAACGGCACGTATGCTGGAAATGTAGTCCAGCCACGATGCTGCAGGCCTAAGATGCTAGGTTGGATGGGAGTCTCAGTATATCCTATCGATTAGGTAGGTTACCGAGACCTAAAGGTCCTAATTCCATATTATTTAAGTAACTTTAGGGTTTAGCAAAAATAGGGTTAGGATGAAAACACAGAAAAAAGAAGAATCTGTTGCTGTTTCGAGAGCTGTCCAAGCTAAGTCGCATGATTACTTTATACCTTGTTTGATTTCTTGTGCGGAATTTATAAATTGTATGACTATTACGATTTGCGTGGATTACATATTAATTAACTTATTTACGGGGATTTATGTTTCTTTTGTGCGGATATTGATATTTGATTTTATTTTTATTTATGTGAACTGAATCTTATTCATTTGAGAATACATGTATTTCCGAATATTCATGCGGTTGATTTACAGAGTATTGCTATAAACTTACATATTTCTTGTGACGTTTTTCAAAATTACTTTTCATAATTTAATTAATCACAACGTAATATTTCCGAAAACTTAAATCGATAATTAGACGATCACTCGCTTACGGCCAAATCACAATATGTGAAATGATGTTTATTATGTCTACTCTTTATACGTAGATACTCGTATGTGTGTATTTATACAGATAAATACGTATTAGGGTGACTGAAAAGTTACATTACTTAAGTTAAATTGTGACGTTTCGGTTTGTTTACCTTTCATATAACACTATCCCCCCTCCCCAGTACCTCCGCAACGAATGGCCCATGCCGTGGAGCAAGCTGGTCACTCGCGCCCTCCGGCCCGGCGGCGGCGGCGGGGGCGGCGGGGGCGGCGGGGGCAGCGGGGGCGGCGGGGGCGGCGGCGAGGGGGTCGGCGCGGGTGCGCGCGCGCACGTGCAGCGCCGCGGGGACGTGCGCGCCGCGCGCCGCGGGCAGCGCAAGGACCGGCAGCTGGTGCGGCTGTGCGAGCTGTTTAAGAGCTGTAGGGATGGGTTGCTGTAAACCAAGCTTTGTTAAGAGTTAAATAGAATGCGTTTTTATTCACACACCACAAACATCTAACATATTTCATGGGCTCAAAAATGCTCGCTGACGCTGATATTACGTAACGCTGTTACCAACAATTCTCTGATTTCAACTATTGAAATCATCATCGATTTCATGGGTTCAGTTGCCATCAAAGTTCCATTGCAATAAACTGAAACTATTAACTTGATCATACGTAATCACAAAAGTATCAATTTCAATAATTGAAATCAGAGAATTGTTGGCAACAGGGTTACGTGATTACCTTGGTAGTGCTGCCATATTGGCATCTTGGCGTTAATATCCCGGTTTTGCTCACGCGCATGAGGGCCCGGGATCCGCCTTACCATGATCTTAGATTTGGCAGATCAGATATTTACAGTGAAACGACTGCCTTCTGACCTCCGTGTTACTAAGAGAACCTGAACAGATAGTTACATATTCAGTCGCCTAAATGTGCAGATTTCATCACGATATGAAGTAAAACCTTCACCAAAGTGATGATGTCCCGATGAGATATGTAGGTACAGTCGACAAAATTGAATGTTAGCAAATTGGCCGTATTACTATTTCTGACGTGTCATTAGTCATTCTGCGATGTTTCACTAATACGAACAAAATGAAGACAATTAAACTGCTAAACATTCAGTTTCCTTGATTGTACATTAGTTGACCAATAACCGATGCTCTTACGGTGAGGGAAACATCGTGAGGAAACCTGCACATTCAGGCAACTATAATAACCATGATCCAATCTGAGGTTCCCCTGTTAACACGACTATGGAGGTCAGACGGCAGTCGCTCTACTGTTATTACCTAAACTCCTGGGTCAACAAATCCTTGGGTTAAGGCCGACCCCGGGTTTCCCAAAATGGTTGGCGGTGATAAGGTCAGCAGGTGGCGGCTTCCTCGTTGTTGACAGCTACTGGACCGTTCTCTATCTAGTCAAGTAATGGGATTGTAGGCAACAGGGAAGTAACGTTGCGCGGTAGATTACTGTTATGGACAATACAAAATATGAGAGATCAACACAAACTGATTCACAATCTTTATTTAAGCTCAAGCAGACACTTAAGTAATAAATATCAAATCAATGCTTTAGGTATTTCACAACAAAAGACATATTCGATAGCGCATTCTAAATGTCAACTCGCAACAGCAAGAAAAATTACACCAATTTGATGTCTTCTAGTTGAAAGGGCTTAATCTCAGTTTATTTATTTACACCATAGTTTAAGCGATAAAATCGCCTGTTACATTTTCTGTTGATAATAATTATAAGTACCTACCCATTGTATTATTTTTAACAAACTTGTTATAAGTATAAGTTTGACTTGTGTATCCGTTGAAAGTGTGTCTGTCTGTGGCATCGTATCTCCCGAGTGGATGGTCAGTTTTCATTGCGGTTTTCTTTATTTCAAAGCTAGTTTAAGGAATTGGTTATTAATTTGTTCCATTAAAATCTATTCTTAAGTTTAAGAAATATTTGAGTTATATTTAATACTTAGTCGGGGGTGTTACGACATTTTTCTATCGCTTTTCATTGACCGTTAATTAATTCAAATGATATCAAATGTTCGCCTTGCGAATGGTTTTTGAGCGAGCTGGGCACGAGCTCTTTATTTACGCAATGACAGATTTTCCGACAGCCGATTAAATAGAAAAAAAAATGGTTCAAATAATTGTAATAGATGGCGTTGACTAGACACGATTCTCAAAAATATATCAAAATGAGACCGTAAAATGAATAAAAATTTAGACTTTTTTCAAAACTCTGCACAAAATACCGTTCCAAATAACTTCCGTTATCCAATTAAATACTTGAGAATAACCTGTCTCAGCAACGCCATCTAGCGAGGGTCGCCGAACTACTCTTTTTACTTTTTAAACTAGCTGTCAGAAACTCGCCTATAGTAAATATTAAAATTCGTCTGGGAATATTCGTCAATAGTATCGCAATAAAAATGTGGTTACATTAAATGAGTAAATGCTATAGGCGAAGCTACATTTGTGCCTTATGCGTACCTTACCTAAATACTAACGTAGCTTAATACACTAATCATAATGCAACTATTAAGCTTACAAAGCCACACAAATAAGTTACCTACCTACCGTTTAGTGTATTTTAATATGTAAATAGTTCTAATTTATGTAAGAATAAATTTGTCAAACAGCAATAAATTGTTATTTCAATTACTAAAGTCGTCTCAAGGTGACCGCTAATTTATCCAAACTGAACACGCTGAAGGAATCAAAGTCAACGAGGCCTCACAGACCAATCCGCACCGAAAGAATCGGCCACGCCGAAAGAATTATTCCCATTTTCTTTACACCGTCTATACTTTACAAGAGTGCGTCCACCTTTAGGGACCTTTAAGACACAGGTTCTTGTGTTCGAGCGTTCTACGTTCCCTTCTAACGAGAGACGAGTTGCAACGTTCAAGCGTTCGAATTGAACGCTTTCTGTCGGATAGGTCCCTTAATGGTACTTAATAGTACCTATTTACGTTTTTATCATAATTATGAAGGTCTCTAAAGTAATGTTTCCGTAACTTCTTACAATCATATTTTCCTCAAATGATTACATTATACAGCGTGTGTTTTTGACTGGGATTCCTTTTTTTTTACAAATAGACTAGCCAGGAATCTTATCGTCATCTCACCTGGTAGTAAGTGACGATGCGGCCGTAGATGGAGCATGCCTGCCTAGGAACAGCCAATTCACTGTAGCCTAGAAGGCATCCAGACTATAAAGATACGGGAACAGACTCGCAGGCAACGTGTTCTATTCCTGAGCCGTACGTAATAAAAAGGTTGAACCAAAGCGGCTCGTACGGATAGCTCCACGACATGAGGATAAACATGCGTCTCCCGTCGTCGCATTCCCGGATGTCGGAAAGGGTCCGTATGAGGAAATCAGAGAAACTGTATATGATCTTGGCGACCTTTGCTTTCATAGATAAATTAATTGATCAATGACCGCGAGTTTCCCATCGACATTTTCTTTTTTGTAATTAAAACTTTTTCTTTAAGTAATACAGATCGATTATTTTATGAAGAAAAAGTAAAAATCAAATTAAATACAACTGACCAAAATTTTTTACAGGGATCCACTCATTTTCATTTCAGATGGGAAAAAACACTGTTTAACGTCACGCCTCTAACCTGTAGAGGTTGGCACAGGCTACAGGTTTGTCAGAATCGTAGCAAGGGGAACCTGTTTCTTACCTTTCCCTCTTTATTAGATTCAATGCGGGTTCCAGAAGAATATTAGTTTGTGTAGCGGCGTGGCTGGGTGTCAAAACTCAGCAGCTCTTTTGGGTCACCGCTGCATGTCCTGATATAAACAGGAGTTGTAGCGGTGGAAAGAGTGTTTTCTTTTATAACACTTAGATGGCAAACAAGCTTACGGCCTGCCTGATAGTAAGCAGTCACCGCCGCCTGTGGACGTTTGCAATGCCAGGAGCATCGCACCCACGCAGTGCCGACCCCGTAAAAATCTTTTCACTCCTTTCTTGAAGAACTCCATGTTGTTGGTTGGTCCTAGCTCGTAAAATACGCAAAACACAATGCGGCCTAGCGATATCGGTTGAAGGAGCCAGTATTGTTGCAGTCGGTACTGTTGGCTTCGTAAATCCTACCGACGCCCATGAACTGCATGGCGACGACGCTGTAGGTCAGCAACAGGGCCAACATCGCGGGCAGCAGCCGCGCGTCCACCGTCACCGCGCGCCACAGCGCCAGCCGCGGCGGCCGCTCACCCATATAGCGAAGCGAGCGACGCAGCACCGACGACACACAGGGCTCTGCAACGGACAACTCAGTGGATACACTGTACAGTATTGCAATGCTAGGGCCTTGACAGCGCCAACCGCGGCTGCTGGTACGGAGGCAGCGCTGTGAGCGGCGCAACACCGACGATACACAGGGCTTTGCTACAGACAACGCAACGGGAAATCGTTAAATTGATATTTCGATGTAATGAACGTTCAACGTAGGTATTAAACTATCTATTTAATACAAGCGTTGTAGTGGCAAGACGTCTGTTAACGCGGAGGGCTTTTGACAAATAATGTTTCTATTATACGAAGCTTAAATTGTTACATAAGTGGGCGAGCATGTTTGGTGGTGGATAACTAGTATAATTATTGTAATAGTTTGATAGTAAAATAATTTAAAATTTAGTTTAAATGTAGTATGTAGATACTGTAGTAGTACTAGTAGTATTGTGCTAGTTGTGATAATACTGTAGTAGTGCATTAGTTTTAAGTGTCCAATTTATTTTCAGTATAAGTGTATCAACAAATTTTCTTATTTGTATTCCAAAGTCTATCAGCGAAGACCTGTAATTGGCATTATGTTTTGTAAGATTGTTAATATTATGTTGTTGGATAGCTGTTGGTCTTCCAAGTAAATAAAATCAAAATCGATATTTATGTTGTCGACCAAATGAGCTGGCATTCGACGTTGCAAACACTTATTGGAGTTTCAAAATGCCAAATCTCTTTTTGGACACGTTGTATATAAATGAAACTTAGTTTATTTACCTCCTGTTTTGTCCAACTGTCGTGCAATAATTTTCCTGATCTCGGTGACTTCGTTCGTTGCTAATTGCATGAGTAAAGCTGGACTTGACGCTTGTAAAATATCGATTAAAATAAGTGAACCACAGAAGAATGTCCTGCCAAATGGGCGTAATTTCTGCGAATAATAACAAGATAAAAAAAAACCCACTCCATTCAAAATTCAAAATTCAAAATTACTTTATTGAGTAGGATATTACATATCTCTTTCCAGTGTCATCGGAAGCTAATGGGCAGCCACATAATATGAATATGAAGTACAAGCTTAAGAAACACGTCAGGATTCTCAGCCTCGGACAGACTAGTAAGTTAAGTTAAGTTAAGTAAAGTTGGGACCTTATTATAAAAGCGTACACATTGACCCATAAATGATTTGTGGACTTTGGCCAGACGACAAGAACTAGTAACAAGTTTATCTTTATTTCTAGTATTCCTACTATGCACATCACTGTTCTTCATAAACAAGTGTACATTTTTATGAACATAGATCAAGTTCTCATAGATGTTTTGTGATGGCATTGTCATAATGTCAATATTCTTCAATCTATCTCTAAGTGAAGTTCTAGGTCCCAATTGGTAAATCGCGCGAATAGCCCTTTTCTGCAGAACAAAAACATTATGCCAGTCGGCAGCGTGTCCCCACAGCAGTATGCTATAAGTCATAATACTGTGGAAATAACTAAAGTAAACTAATCTTGCTGTAGCCTCATCAGAATAACCTCGCATTTTAGCCTTTTCGCCAATTTATCAATGTGTGGACCCCATTGTAATCTACTATCTAGAGTAAAGCCTAAAAATACTGTGGAATCAACAAGATCCAAATTTTCGTCTCTTACTTGTATATTAGTGGATACTGATCTAACATTTGGCAAGGAGAATTTTAAACATTTTGTCTTTTTGCCATTCAGTAATAAATTATTAATCGTAAACCAGTTTACCACTTCTAAAATAGCTTTGTTCACGTCGTCATATGTTAATTGTTGTCTTTTAATTTGACTAACACTAAAGATGTATCATCAGCGAACAAAACAATTTCGTGAGTATCTTTTACAAAGTACGGCAAATCATTTACATAAATAAGAAACGAAAACGGACCCAGAATTGACCCCTGTGGGACCCCCATAGAGACAAGAGACCCTGCAGATCTTTCTCCGTTCACATCAACCTTCTGAATTCTCTGATTTAAATATGAACTTAATAAGTTTAGAGCTAAGCCCTTTATTCCATAATTTTGCAATTTCCTGACCAAAGTTTCATAATTAACACAATCGAAGGCCTTGGATAAATCACAGAACACCCCTAAGGCATCACGTGATTCCTCCCAGGCCCCAAAGACATGTTTAATTAGTTCAACACCTGCATCGGTTGTTGAACGACCCCTAAATATAATTAATCAACGACATACTTATGTCGTTGATTAATTATATTTGCAGTAAAACGTAGTAGTAAAGTATTACCGTTTCTAATACTGCGTAGCTATTAATGGAGACCATCATGTAACCGTAGGTTTCAAGCCACCGAAATATTATTATATTGGTCACCTGAAAAAGGAAACAAACAGCAATTTGCAATTTTTTTCTTGGAAACATCAGCTACGAAAATTACAGTGCTTACTAAAAATTTCAATATTTTGCTATGTGTACATTTTATGTTACATTCTAATTTGCATTCTCCAATATTTAGTTTGACAAAAATACTGAAAATCGATACTGAACATCGTAGCGCCAAAAATACATCCCTGAGGAGCTCTTAGCGTTACAGCCAAAAGTTAAAACTAAATTAATATTCTACTCGGTTTTATAACAGATCAGAACTTATGAAAGAGAGCCGTGGAGTTCATTATTTTCCTTTTCATTTGGATATTTAAATTACACCTAAAAATGTCAAACGCATACACGAACTGGGAACCCAACGCTTTGTAACTTTCCAATAAAATATCGATTACGCACTACTTTCATCATGAACATTTTATGAATATTCACCGTTACATTTTCACAATAAAAATCAAATATAAATATTAAGACACGAAGTTAAAGTATCATTGGGACGAGTTATACTCACAATAAATTGTAGTTTGATGTCAATATGTGTAAAATTTTCTATTAGGCTATCGTACACAGCTAAATATCTGAATAAATCTCTGACGGTCTTGCTTGAATTGTCTCTTGAAATCAACTTTGAAAATTTATATTGCTTCTTATACAGTTGCCTTAGTTTCTTCATTTTTTCATGAAATGTTGATATAATAAAAAGAAAAACGCAGAAATTTATGTCAACTCCAAAAGTAATGAGGATAGAATAATCGAAACCCATCGCAATGCCAATTGGAAACGTAGTTATTTTCAGAAGTAGTGAACTGAGAAGTATTGTTAAACCAACACATGACAGAAAATTTGATTTATATATACGCATGAGAGCGTTAATCTTCTCAATATTTTGAATGTATTCAAAGAAATATGTCTGTTTTGTTATGTATGATAACACAAATGCAGTTGCAAGATCCGTCATCAAAATTGTTGGAAATATAATATCATATTCTAAATAGCTTGCTATACATGCAGTAGTCATGCAGCAAAACATAAGACAATATATCCTTAATACAAGGCAAAAGATTCGAGACGAGCTGATTTCGTGGTAATGACCAATAAGGAGACGTATCAACATGAAAAATCTAAGAGGGAACTGTTGTTTGGTGATAAGATTCATTTTTAAGAGAAGACAAATAGATTTTTGTTGGAACCACTTGCAGTTTCGGGAAAACACACACGTTTGAAACAAAGAGAGAACTTTCAAATGACGTCGACCGAATATCGTATTGTATTTTTAGTTCCCAATCCAACGAACGTTATGCGCCAATTGGAAAACACTACATGGGCGCATGTCATAGGCGGTGTGTAATAGTAGGTCAAAATAATTTTACCTTTTATCCACGGACCTGAAAAAATACGGACGCCATTCTACGCTAGCGAGAAGTGAAGCATGCAAGGTATGGCAAATTCTTGATAATCTACTTTGTTGTGTATGACCTACACATTCACATAGATACACCAGGTCTGGCAATTCGTCACCATTTTTATTTCTGTACCGCGCTGTCACGCCAGTGACAGTGTCAAAGAACGCACACATGAAAATGGGCGGCCAATTTCATGCTTCACTCATGATTTTAGAGAGTATCTATCCGTATTGTTTTCAAGTCCGTGACTTTAATTTCTATCGATTTGTTATTTTAAGCATTTTTATTAGGATCTGGCAAGGCTTTTGACCGTAATCCACCTTGTGGAAAGTGACTATGCGGCTGAAGATGGAAATAGCCTAGGTTCACTCCAGCCTTGAATGGTTTTTTTTATTTTTATGTTTAGACTATCCAGGCATTTGACCGCCATCTCACATGGTGGTAAGTGACGATGCGGCCGAAGATTGAGCATGTCTAGGAACAGCCTATTCACTCTAGCCTTGAAGGCGTCCAGATTATAGTGATCAGGGAACACACTCGCAGGCAACGCGTTCCATTCCTTAGCCGTTCGCATTATAAAGGCTGAACCAAAGCGGCTCGTGCGGGTAGCTGGAAGATCCGCGACATAAGGATGAAGCGCCCGCCCAGATCGCGATTCCCGATGGCGGAAAGGGGCCGGCGCAATGAGGTCGTGCTACTGATTCGCACACTCTCTGAAATACAACCTGTAGGAGACCGTATCCAGATTGTAATGATCAAGGAACATACTCGCAGGCCACGTGTTCCATTCCTAACCTGTGGACCCAAAGCGGTGTTTGTGCGGGTAGCTGGGATAGGTCGTCCAGAATTCGAGTCGAGATTCGCTGCTACCACGCTGTTACTTAGGTACCTACTACGATCAGTTTACGTAAGAACCTCTTTTAGATAAGTAGAAAATGTGTGTGTACGAAATGCTCTTCTTTGTTACTGTTGCGTTTTACTATTCAACACGTCTATATAATATTTTAAAGAGGAGAGATTTGATTGTTTGACGGTATGTTTGTTTGTGTGTTTGTAATGGATAAACTCAAAAACTACTAAACCGGTTTCAATAATTCTTTCATTTAAAGAAAGCTATATTATGATCGAAATAAAATTTATATCACTAGCAGTTTATGTATTTTTAGGTAATGTCAAAAAAGAGTTGGCCGTAGTGACAGACGGTACAAAAATTTAATTTTTATATCACAACGTCATTGACATGGATGTATGACAGGAGCGCCTAAACTTTTTGCCAACTCTTTTTAGGCAAGCTGTAATGATATTTCTGATTAATATTTGTCGTAATTAGGTAGGTACGCTGTTGACTTCAGATGTAATTAGGGTTGCCAACTTTTTAAGGTCAAATATAGTAGTTTAAAAAAAATACGTGTGGCACTCGGGGACTGCCGCGGTAAAGCTATTGCATAGCATTTTTTATCAACTTATGCAATTATAATTTCTAATTTATTTTATTTCTGCAGTATTTTTTTTTCTTTGATATTAATTCAAAGTTTGGTGACCGATAAGAAAACAATTTTTTTTCTTTTATTGAATAAATGAGAAGTCAATATTGTTTAAAACACGCTGTCTCACCTAGCATTGTGTCTAAAAGAGATAGAATCAGTTATGAGCAGTTAGCAGTTAGTCTAAACGCATACGTCTAGACGCACGCACACAAACACCGTGCCGAAGTCTGCCGAACTGAAACGACGTTAGACGATGCACGGCTTTCAACGCCGCACCGCTGTGCCGGTCGGAGTGGGGGCTGTTAGGTTTTTTTTGGTTACGCAATTTCTTGATTTGGTCGCCGCTTAAAGCCCGCGATAAAAGCTATGCAATAGCTTAAAAATAAATTCAGTAGCCATAAAAATATAGTAGATAGGGAATAAACTAAAATATACATAGTATTTTTATTCAAATATATATTAAGTCTCAGGTGATGAGTAATTTCGAGGAACGCTTTATAATTAACTAGCGACCCGCCCCGGCTTCGCACGGGTGCAATGCTGATACTAAATTATCATATTATACGGTGTAAAGGGCCATATAGATCTATATTAATTGAACAATGTATTCAAGGTATTTAATTGGTTAAGGACTAATGCTGTATTGGTTAAAATCGCTTCGAAAATTAGCCATTATTTGTCGTAAAAAGTAAATGACAAAAAAAAGTTATTGTGGGTTATCCATAAGAGATAGACATATACCATCACGGACTTTTCTGTAGACCTTTTCAATGTGTACAATACTTAGTACATTATTTTGATAAAACTCGTAGGGTTCAGCCTGCGTTTGCAATGTAAGCGGAAAAAATGTAATTATTTACGACATCACATTAGAGACCTCAAAAATAACAGTACTTCTCCACTATTTAATGAATGTTATTATACATATAAACTTTCCTCTTGAATCACTCTATCTATTAAAAAAAACCGCATCAAAATCCGTTGCGTAGTTTCAAAGATTTAAGCATACAAAGGGACATAGGGACAGAGAAAGCGACTTTGTTTTATACTATGTAGTGATATTACAATCTAATTCTAAATTATAAACCACCAAAATCAGCTTTATAAGACACAGGTACTGGTTCTGTTACGCTCATCTTTACATTTTTCTGTTCATCACAGAAAATATGGACTAGCTATAATCTTGTAAAAACTTTAAGAAAAATAAAAAATCTTGAGTCACTGGAGCTACTGTTGCCATTTATCAGCTGCAAGATTTAGTTGATAAGCAACTTTGCTGATAAAATATAATAGTTTCGCCTACTATATTAGAATTTAAAAATATTAGTAGACTGACATCTACAGTATGATAATATATTATACAGTGAGGTTGGCAACCCTAGATGTAATAAATAAATAAAATACTTCTGCAGCGAGCGTGGTGTTCAGAGTTTTATAATTGAGTTGTGAGACCACGACTTTATTGACACTGGAAGCAAACTATAAACTTCAAACTCTTTAACTCGGAAAATAAGTTAAGGTTGGACGCAAGTTGAAATTGATTTAAAGTCACCGTAGATACATCGTATTGCACTTGAAGAATTCTCCTGTAGGGCCATTGTTTCTCTGTACTCATCTTTAGATTCAGCACGGCTTGCACAAGTGTACTCCCGTGCGCGATATGCGAGAAAAAGTGTGATACTGCTATCTCTTTCATCTTAGTATTGAGAGAAGAAAAGGCACGCCATCTCGCGGCGCGAGCTATGTCGCGGGCACACTTGTGCTAGCCGTTTTTTACCCTACTAAAACACCGGTTAGGACGTGTTGTTCCACGTGCAGTGTAGGGTACCGTAGTTGCAAGTTGCGTAAACAATGGTAATCTGAAAGTGCTACGAAACTACTACGAAAGTGCAATAATAGGCGTCAATGTAAGGGTGCATTATTTAAGTAAAAGTAGTTTAAGTAATAAAAATAAAAGTACAAAGTATTAGATAATTACTATAGAGTATTGATTTACAATACTAGTAAAACTCACTGATAAATAATATATATAATGGATATGTAAATACTTAAATAGTCAATAGGTATTAATTATTACATTAGCATCGTAAGTTTAAAGCCTCCTCTCTCCCAAAATGCTGCGCCCAACCGGGTCTGTATTGTATGTACATAACAATGTTATTGTATTATCTTTATGGAAGCTAATAAATATGAATATGAATATGAATATGCATGCAAAAGAAGCGGGCTTTCTGATATTATAACCATATTACAAATGCAGCTAGCGAAAATTTTTTTCATACAATTTTTATTAAATGTTTGCTAATCCAACTATATTTCATAAGTTGGTCGACAATTACTCGTTAACTTGAAGAGTCCACTTAGCTGTGATAATTTTTTTTTAACCTAATTACATTTACATATATCTAGGACACATTGTCACGAGTAGCCTGAAGGACAATGAGGATATTGACCGGGAGCGAAGGGCTCTATCAGTGAGAGCAAATATGATAGCTCGCAGGTTTACACGTTGTTCACAGCAGGTCAAGGTAGCTCTATTTAGAGCCTTTTGTACATCTTTTTACACGTGTAGCTTGTGGGCTAATTATACTCGAAAAGCGTATGGATCCCTTCGCGTCCAGTACAATAATGCGTTCAAGGTGCTGTTGCGGCTGGGTCGCTACTGCAATGCCTCGGGCATGTTTGCAGAGGCGCGCGTGGACTGTTTCTACGCCACAATGCGCAAAAGAGCAGCGTACCTGGTCAGCAGAGTGCGGGCCAGCCCCAACAGCATCTTGGCAATGATCGCAGATAGGCTCGACTGCCCATACATGTCTCACTGCTGCCAACGACATGTTGTGAGAAAAGCTTAGTCAACTGTGTTGTTTACATTTTGTGAGCAATACAGTTGACTGATGCACTAACAAATAGATTAGGAAATTCCTAACACAATGAGTCTGGTCACTTGAATAAATGAATTATTATTATTATTATTATTATTATATATGTATATTCTATACTCAACCCTACCCCAACCCTACTCTATCCTACTCTACACTACTCTAATAAAAAAAAATCTTTAACAGTTTTCGTTATAGTGAAGTCAGAGAACGTCCTACCGATTTAAGTGTAAGGAAATTTCTCATTTTATTGTGAACTAGCTATTGAACTAGCGCGCTCGGCGCGACTTCGTTTGCGTGGCGTCCTACCCCTTCCCCTACACCTACCCCTGCCCCTACCCTACACACCTACGTTTAGCAACTATACCGTATTTACTTTCCGTGAGACAAAATGTAAACAAACCACAAAAAGGTAATTTATGATACCATATTTTCTTCAATTACAGAAACTTCATCAAATAATTGCTATTTTAACTAGGGCCCGGCTCTTATAAACAATATATAAAACAGATTAAAATAGGAGTTATTTTTTCATTAAAAAATAACCATTTATGAAAAAAGAAACAAAATAATTATTATATTCACCGGTTATTCTTAACGTAAAGGCTATGCGTGGTGGAAATGGTAACACTGGATACCCCAATTCTTTAGCGCACGAGAAATATATTACTTCCGCGGAAATATGTGAAGGTTTCAGCGCATTCTTCGAAAGTGTATTTAACAAAAATAACATCACATCTCCCGAATTAAACTTGAAATCACCACCAACCGGTGATTGTGGATATGTACATACTGTAAATTATAACAAAGATACGGTAAAAAAATATTTGCTGAAACTCGATGTACATAAAGGTCCAGGAAGCGATAAAATACCTCCTCTGTTCTTGTATTAATGTGCAGATACCATATCAGTGCCATTCTCTATACTATTTAATCGCTCTATTCATGAGGGTGTGTTTCCTTGCCTATGGAAAGAAGCCAATATAATTCCAATCCACAAAAAGGGGTCCAAATGTGTCATCTCAAATTATCGTCCAGTATCAATCTTAAACAGCATTGCTAAAGTCTTCGAAAAACTAGTCTACGACCTTATATATCCAACTATATCGGAAAACATCACTGATAAACAGCACGGTTTTGTAAAACATAGGTCGGTTAACACTAATTTAAGCGAATTTATGAATTATGTGTTACGAAGTATGGACAGACAGTCGCAGGTTGACGTGATCTACACTGATTTTGAGAAAGCCTTTGATCGTGTGGATCACGCCATCCTGTTGATGAAGTTACACAGACTTGGTATTCGCGGGAATCTGTTTCGATGGATCACATCGTACGTATCCAATAGGCGACAGGCTGTTGTTGTGGGAGGATGTAAGTCTAATCATGTCAAAATTCCTTCAGGCGTTCCTCAGGGCTCGCATTTGGGACCGTTGTTGTATAATGCGTACTTATATGACATCGGCGATTGTTTTAATTACTCAAACTATCTCTTATACGCAGACGACAAGAAAGTATATATCAAAATTGACTCAATCGATGATTGCTACAACTTACAACGAGACTTAAATCGACTAACGGAGTACTATAAACGCAATAACATAAGTGTCAACATAGATAAATGCATGATAATTACTTTTACGCGAAAAGCAAAGCCCTTAATCCATATCTATTTCATAAATGATGAACAAATAGAATGAGTTACAGAAGTTCGGGATTTGGGTTTGACTCTTGACAGGCTATTATTTGATAAGCATGTAGATAATATAACTAGCAGAGCATATAAAAACTTAGGTTTTATAATGAGAACTTGTAAACCGTTCACTGATGCTTTGTGCCTTAAAATCATATACTATGCTTATGTTAGGAGTATTTTGGAATTTACTAGCATCATTTGGAACCCTAGATATAGTATTTATAAACAAAAAATAGAAAATATTCAAAAGCTTTTTGTGAAATATCTAAATGTAAAAACTAAAAATAGATTTGACTCTTATGAGAGTGCTTGCAAATATTATGGTCTCCTTAGCCTTGAGGATAGAAGAATCCTGTTGGACAATATGTTTCTATATGACATTATCCATGCCAATCTTAACTGCCCTCTCTTAACGTCTCTTGTTACTATATGTGTGCCACAGCGTCGTCGCTTGCGTCCTTCCACCTACAGGCTGTTATGTGAGACTCCTAGCCGAACTAACTACGGACAAAACGAGTATTTCTCTCGTGTTGCTAAACAGCACAATAAAATTTTCACCAACATTGATATCTTTGCTCTCTCCAGGCCAGCTTTTAGAGATGCTCTAAATGGGGCACTCAGAGCGAGACAAGATGAACTGTGACATTGTGAAGAGTGTAATGGTAAATTGTAACAGATACCTTTCATTATTGCAATTTAATATGTCTTTTTTTTTCTTACGTTTTACTACCTAATAGTATAAGATGTATTACCCAGATTCAACTTTACTGTATTATTTGATACTTTCCTGGAGTCGTTTGTTTACCAAATTACTGTAACTGTGTTAATGGCTTCTAAATTGTAAACATGTATGTAGTTATGGCTTAGAATAAAATTGCTGTTGGATATCCTATAAAAATAAATAAATAAATAAATAATTGTTGGTCTTATAAAATACCTAAAAGCACGTTGAATATCAAACTATGAACGCATTTTAATACCACCAAATGAAGATGAACAGTTATTTCAAATAATGAACGTAGAATTATCAGCCGGATAATGTCCGCCATTTTAACTCTTAATCAACTTGTTGACGCGAGTGCGAATCCTTTCCGATTGTTTTCATATTTTGTTGTTATTTTCTGTTAAAGTTATTGTTTTTGTTAAGTTTTATTATGGAGTTACGTTTTTACATCTTGTTATTGTTGAGTTTTTGTTATGTGCACGTTAATTTGGTTCAAAATGAGTGAACCTGGTCTGAGCATTGCATGCACTTTTATTCGGTGAGAGAAAAAGCGTTCCAAGCATACTCCAATACGTTTTACAGATAAGGAGACTGTTATTAACATAGTCAAACATGTAGAAGAAAGTTGGGCCAGGATTCGTATCCTTACAAACGTGATATTGTTGTAAGTTTGACAACCATTGTTGTCTTTGTTTACACTTTGTCTCCCGGGAAAGTAAATTAGGTATAGACTTAGTCTTAGGTTAAAAAAATTAAATTATAATAATTTTAGTGGTAATGTCCCGGTTTTGCTCTCGTACTCGAGGGCCCGGGGTCCGCCTTGACCAGGCATTGGCAGAACAGGTAATTACAGTGCAGCAACTGCCATCTGACTTCCATGACCTTGCTACCAAGGGAACCTTGCCAGATTGGAACATGGTTACACATGTAGTCGCCTGAATGTGCAGGTTTTATCACGATGTTTCCCTCATCGTAAGAGCATCGGTTAGTGTTCAACTAATGTACATAACTATCAAAAGAGTCATTGGTACATGGCCATAGCGGCATTCAAACCCGGTACCTCTCGCTTACGAGTCGGATACCCTAACCGCTCGGCTACCGACGCTCAGACTAGATTTGATCGTAGGTTGTACTATAATAATTGATAATAAAACCAATTTGAAGTTGTATAATTAACATTTGCATTGTGACTTCATGATAGAACTCTATTATTATGAATTAAATTACTTTCCATGCATGCATCTATTCCATTATACAAGTACAATGGAATAGGTGCATGCACAAAAATTGATTTCATTCTCTGTTATAGTTGGTAAATGTCTGCGGCACATCGTTACCGCGATGTAAATGACGCGCAGTGACATCTAGTGGTTCAACACGGAACTAAATAAATATGGGACTTGGTAAAATTAATTTGACTACGTTTGTAACACCGATTCGGGCACTTCCTCACTGTTTTATAAACATATTACTTTTGTTATTATTTTTCTCCCTCTTTAGTCTTTAACGTTGTTTGTATCTTATCACAGATCTCATACGTTTGTGTGTTTGTTATTGTAGTGTTTTTATGGGATCATTTTTTTTTCTTTCTTTTCTATCACCATCATAGCCGACACAATTTTAATTGATACTCCAAATATTGCATGCCAGATTCTGGTAAAGTGTGTGAACCGAAAATCCAAATTTTAACAACTTCTGTATACCTACCACATTTTGAGCAATAAATGATATTCCATTTTATTCTATTCAGTGCACTGTTGGACTTGAGCCTGCCATCTCATATCAATGTAAGGATTTGCCATTATCTCCATGTATAACAGCTCGCAGATACATGGAGATCGCTGTAGAGAAAAAAAGGTACAAAGTAGCTAGCCTAACCGAGTGGTGTCGGTGAGCCTCATAAAGACTACGTCTCTAATATTTCCCAAGTTTCGGTTTAGTGGAATCGATTTTGATGAAATAAATAATGTCTTTGTCTATGTCTAAGATCCATCGAAATTAAACTAGTTTTCTATTGTTAGAGGAAGAGAGTTGAGCTGTTTCGCTGAGCTGCCTTGAGGGGAAGCCGTGGAAGCTGAGCTGATCCGAGCTAACCTGATAAAAATGCAGAGCTGTACTGCTTAAATGCTGTGCTGAATTAATTAGTTGCTGAGGAATTATTGGTTTAATTGGAATATTAGATAAGTAACTATTGTGTTGATTTATTTGAGGGGTCATGAGGGTAGACATTCAGTTTGATTATTTTTCGTTAAAATAGCGGGTATCGTGCGGTGACGCAGTGGAGCTTGATCTGGTTGGAGGGTAGATGATTTAGAGTGATATTCTCGTGCTGTTGGAGTTGTGATAAAAGAATAAATCGGTTTTCCAAGTTCACGTTGTGTTAATTATCCCTTCTGTTTACACTATTAAAGAAAACCGAATCGAATTCGGTCAACCCGTTCAGGAGTTACTTGATGCCATAAACCGATTCATAGATAAGTATGTATAATTTAGGTGTCGGGTGATCAAAATTATTCTACATGAATACAGGTTTTTTTTTATTCTACACAGTAACAAGTAAGTAGATGGCCCACCTGATGGTAAGCGGTAACTGTCGCCCAAAACATCTACGAGTCACGCATTTGAGTTGCAGGCAACAAAAATGGAGAACCACAAGAGCGTTGTGAGGACTAAGATGAAATGCCTCATGCCTGTAATTGCGCTGGCTACCTTATCATTCAAACCAGAATACAAGACTTTCTTGGCGGCAGAATAAGATAAGGCGGCAGTGCTCACCCAAGCGGACTTCTCAGGCGTGACAGAGGCCTACCACCTAATAATTGTGTGCTAGTTGTTTTGGCTCTGAAGTAGACTATGGTACTACATACTTTTGACGACCTGAGTTCAGTTGGTTGATATCCACCAGATCTATCGGTCACGGGTTCGATTTCCGGCAGAACAGAAATTGAAATTATGAATTTTAATTTCTGTTACGGGTCTGGGTGCAGTATGTATAATAAGTATGTATTTAAAAAAAGTATATAAGTGGTTTATCAGTTATCTAACACCCATAACACAGGCTTTGCTTACTTTAGGGCTAGATGGCACTGTGTGAATTTGTCCTAGCATATTTATTTATTTACACTCTACTCTACGATCATGTTATGGTCTCACTGAATAATACACAAAGTAGCAAACTTACAACAATATCTCGCACTAAGCCATTTGCTTCCAGTCCAAAGTGATCAGAGCACAAATAAATAGGAATTTCCAATATCGTCCCCGTTCGAGTTGCGGCGCAATCTTAAGCGATGGACTTATTGACTAAGTTGTAGTGGGCATAAATTTATGTACCAACTAACCAATAGCTGGTAGAGAAATTATACAGACACGGATTAGGTACGGACCAGAAAGTAAAAAAAAAATTGCCAAGTCATGAAGTTAGCTAACTTTCCAATCTTTTTGGTTCGGACTCTTCGGACTGATGAGCCATTTTGAAAATAACAGGCTTAAAGTTTTTTCAGACATATCAAATGGAATAAGGTCTCTTCGGAGACGCTCAACTCATTGGTAACTTCTCTATAGGCGGCGGTGACCACTTTCCATCAGGTGGCCCGTTGGCCTGTTTGACTGATGTAGGCCATGTAGGTACCTACTCGGTCTTCGCCACATTTAGTTACTGTTAACACTACCGTAGGATCTATTTATGATGCCTACATTTTGTGGTCAGGGGATCTATTGCTCTCAGAAAACACTGGCTGTATAGTAGGTTTTATAATGTATTTTATTTGTAATGACTTTGGTCCTTGATGATCTTAGTTAGACCCATAATTGAAAAGTTGTATTCGTTACTAGTATTATAAAGTAGAAAGATTTGTATTTTTTATGTATGTAATGAATAAACTCAAAAACTACTGAACCGATTTTGAAAACTCTTTCACTAAAAGGAAGTTACATTATTCCCGAGTGATATTTTACAGGCTACATAATCCCGAGAAAATAATAGCGTCCCGCGGGAACGTTGAATGTTTACAGAGATGCGGCTGAAAGCCGGGAACGGCTAGTAATGATAAATATAAATTCGCGTTCATCATAATCGTTGTTTCATTTGAAATGTCAACCTTAATAGGTATCTGTCTTGGTCTTAGTTGCGAACACAGTTGCCTCGACTGTTTGCCTTGACTGTAAATAGGAGCAGAGTTGCTCGTTCAGCCAGGAATAGTGCACCGACTAAACAGCGCCAATCTCGCTAGATTAACACGACAGTGAGCAACTGAGCCCTGGCAAAGGGAATTGTGATATCGCTAGATTGTCACAATACATGGTTTAATTCACTTATTTGTTTACGTCATCTCCTCGGACCCGTAGAAAATACGGATAGTGAAGAAACACTGAAGAGAAGTGAATCTTTCGATGTAGATGACCTAACACTACACAAGTCTGACAATCCCTTGCCATTTTGTTTCATTTTGTCGAAACCCTGTCGTGCCAGTGACAAAGCACGCACAAACATAAATGAGCGGACATTGTTTTACCCCGACTGCCTGGGAAGGGTTAAACTAAAAAGAGGAAAAACAAAAAGTAGTAAACGTAAACTAAAAACCCCGTCTGCTATTGAAAAACTGAAGAACTGGGGTTCAAATCCGGTACCTCTCGCTTACGAGTCACACCGACGACGCTCGCACTGTCCAAGGGTACTCTTCTATTAATCCTACTGTCCTACTATAATAATGATTATAAATGCAAAAGTTTGTATGGATGAATAAATATTAGGATGGATGAAAGTTTGTTACTCCTGTACGCTGCGCGCAACCGGGTCCGTATTGAATATACATAACAATGTTACTGTATCATTGGTATGGAAGCAAATAAACATGAATGAATGAAAACTAGTGAACGCACTTTGATGTGTAGTGCTCATAACAGCACATATACTAAGATTCAATGATTCCTGTGGGAGCGGTCCAGAACGTCATAATCGAATTTTAAGAGAACGAAGACGCGATCAAAATTTAGTAATTATCATAATAACTTTCACAAAACTACACCATACAATCTCAGACACAACTCAACAACAACAAGATTGGCCAACTGACGGGCTAAGTTAAAGGTCTAGGTCGGATCGTGCCCGAGGAACTCGGTCCAAACGGCCGATTCACGTAAACACACTGAAGTTAAAACCTCCGGTCCCAAATCAAGATCGACACCGAATAAAGCCATTGTCCAACTTGGGCCTTGCAATAAATTCCGACGGTCGCGGCCAATAGTTGGGAACTTGCCGCTCATCGATTTTCTTACCCTCGCCCGCCGCAAATTGTGAAACTTGTTCCTTAATAGTGTTGTGCAAAAACTTAACGCTTTTTGCCCGAGCCCAAGTTTCGGGGCCGGTTTTTGTTTTTGTTTGCTTCCGGAATTCTTTTGGGTGGGCGGTTTATTGCTTTCTTAATGCAATTTCAAAAGAATTATGATACATACCTAAATTTGGCAAATATTACGCTAATTTGGTAATTTTTGTGAGAGTCACGTATTCTATAACTGATAAACCGTTGTGTATAAAATGTGAAAGGCGTTCACGATAATGATCTATTACCAAGTTACAAGAAAAAATATATAAAATAAAGTCGCCTTTACGTGTGGGGGACGTGGTCCAAGGTCGACTCGTCCGCGCATCCGAATTAATCCAAAAGCGACTATATATTTTTATAGTGTTAGTATTAGTATCGACCACAAATGACAGTTGGTCGGCTCCAGCCAATCAGAGCGTCTGTTAATAGTCTGAAACCTGACTCTAGAAGTTAACAAGTAGGTAGTAACTCTGTAGGTGGTTGGCCGCTATCAATGTAGTTTACTTTATTCGAAAGCCGTTTAATCTAGGTAGTTCTTAGCTTTGTTTCATTAAAATCGGTCCCGTACTTTAGGAAATACTGAAATATCCCTTTGTGTGATGGGCCGCTTTTAATGCAGGTAACGTTGTTTAAACGCCAGTTTAATTCAGATAGATATTAGCTTTATGTCATCAAAATCGGTTAAGTAGTTTAGAAAATATTGAAATAATATGTAGGTATACTTAATCGGGGGTTATCTAACTTTTCTGTTGGTTAGGTTATGCTTTTTATTTATATGCATAATCCTCCATCATGACAAAAAAAGATGCTAAAACTATCCCCCGAATCCGGTCTCAAGATCTGTAGGTACCAAACCAGCAGTCACTGTCCCATCCCTACCTCTATTGTTGTGCTGGGTGCAATATGAACTGCTTGCAGATTGCACCGGCTTCCAGCAACTTTTGTCACTGCTCCAATAACTTGCTTTGCAGGTGTCGAGGCGCTCCAGGTGCCTGCTTTGACGCCGTGTTACAAACGAAATGTATTACGGGCAGGTCCCTTTGAGACGCATCTCAAAGCGACGATATCTGATGGAAATAGTTCTTCTCATTTGATATCTAGAAATATGAAAATGTATGGGTTTCTATAATGAAGCACGCGATCATGTTTCTGGGATGCATTTTTGAGTTTTAACAAAATTTTAACTATTTTGTGCCTTCTATTAAAGGAAATACCAATAGACACTGAAATCTGTGTGTCCTATCTATACACAGCATAAAACAAAGTCGCTTCCCGCCGTCTGTCATTATGTATATATGTAAGCTTAGATCTTTGAAATTTTAATGCGGTTTTCAACAATAGATACAGTTATTCAAGAGGAAGGCTAAGCAGGATAAAATGGGTAGGTAGGGGTAAAGTAGCTGTACGCAAACGAAGTCGCACCAGGTCCACTAGGCTTTGCGGTTGGCCCCAGCATAAGGATGCGTGAGGACGCTATTAGCCAGTCTAGAAAACCAGCGTTTGACTGTCCATTTGGCGTACCACCCGAGGATCACGTGCAAGGAATCGAGGCTAAAACCTGCGGACGCGAACAGTATTAACCCCCAAACCAGTAAGTATATATGTGGATGCCATGGATACAAGCACACAAACACATTCAAACATAAATCGAAATACATACTTATTTTATTTAATCAGCTTAGAATCCAAGACCCTCCGATGGCATACCAGAATTAGTACTAACCACCGTGCTACTGAATTTCACATCTAAGTAGATGGTTACCTTGGCGTTGGTGTCCCTGTTGTCCTCTCACTCGTGAGAGCCTGGGGTCCGACATGACCATGATCCAGAATTTGGCAGATCAGATAAGAACAATGGAGTAACTGTCATCTGACCTCCGTGACCCTGTTAACGGGCCCTGTTAACCAGATTGGATCATAGCTACACATTAAGTTGCCTGAATGTGCAGGTTTCCTCACGATATATTCATCATCCCTCATCGTAAGAGCATCGGTTAGTTTTCAACTAATGCACAAAACTCAGAAAAGAGTCTTTGGTCCATGGCAGCACTGGGGTATGAACCTGCTACCTCGTGGTATGAGTCGGACTCCTTAACCATTAGGCCACCGATGCACTTAATATCTAAGTACATAAATGAATTAATAAATGGACACCTTACAGCATAAATGCAGGATACAGTCGGTACATAGGTATAGGTAGCAACAAAGAAAAAAATATCTACTTAAAAAGTACCGAGTTTATTAGCACGTGTACGTTCCCTCCGAAACCATTTAAACAAATTCCCTATTCACTGGAAATCTCGCCTTACATTCTGTAGCCCATTCCACATTTAAAAGCAAATTATTGGGGGATGAGAAAAACGGAATTCGCTTCTGTATCCGACTCTGCAATGGCGGCATTCCTCAATTCGACCTAAAACTTGAAGTGATTTTTTGTTGGTAGGCGTACGGCGCCTACCAACAACCAACTGGCACTCAAACTGTTCAGTTCATTCAAGATTGTTTCAAGAATTCACAATTAATGACTTAAGCCTCTCCTACGTTGGCACATAATACCTATCTATCGTAAAACATCGATGGGGGACCGATTCCTACCCGGAGAAACGTGGCGTGAGAACGGCGACTAAATGTGTAATCATGATCAAATCTGGTCAGGTTCCCCTTTCGCCAAGAGGCCAAAATTAAAATAGCTTAAAAGGGATTACAATATTTTGCCCGCGCCTTCGTTCAACGCTATTCTACACTAAAGAGATATACACTAGGTCGGACAAACGGTTCAATGCCTCATCCAACTATACTAACTAAGGTGTCTAATCTTGGACTGTATCTACACTAAAGTTAACCGTTCCATCGGTCCATTTGCTTACGAATACCAAATCATCAACTGTTATTTAAGCGTAGGCAAATAAACGAATGCAGCAGTGCAGTGCTGTAAGTACATAGGTCTTAAAAACCCCGATATATCGATATACTATGGAAGACGCGTACCCCAAAAATGCGATTGCGATTCAATTACCATTCAATCGACCCATTAGTAACAGTAGCAGAATATCAAACGTGTCAAATTGCCATTGAGCTACGATTTCGAACTAATTACAATTCCATCGAGTCATTAGTAAATTAGCGAATTTGAGGCCCTGCTTGCTCGTTAGTTAGCCTACCCATTATACAAGAAAAAAAAAACATCAGCTGTGATGGCAGGCAAATACCCGACTATGAATTACAATATAAAAAAACCTATTTCCTAAGCGATAAAGTTCCACTTTGGCAGTCGCAGAGTATAAATAAAGGAATTCCAATCCTGTAGGTATATTAGATTTCCCGGAGCCGTCTCCACCTGTCGGCGCTTGTTTAATTAAGGAATGTTTTCGTTGGGCGGTAGGTACCGAAGCCGCGTCTCGGGGCGGGCACAGCGGCCGCGATGGAACTGCGCCGAGCGATAAAAGTCGCTACTAGTGTTCGCTCGAAGTTTCGGCTTCGGCTCTGCCAAAGATTAAGGCGTTAGCCGATTTATCGGACACTTGTCCCTGCACTCTCGACATTTAGGTTGTGGTTTTCCTTTGAGGATTGGCAGCAGGCTCAGTACCCATCGCCACTCTTCCCGAATTGCTGCCTTTCCAGTACAGTCATAGAGAGTACTATTGATGGCAGTTTCACATAGTTGATAAAAATAGATGAGTTAAGATGGCCTAAAATGGGTAAGCTAAGCACGATTATCAGAATGAAACAATGAAAGTTTTTTTTATTTAATATGGCAGACTAACATGCAAGCATGCCCTACCTCCTGCACGCGCGAGGATTTGTGCGCGGCCACGAATAACGCTGTATCAGTGGAGGAGTTCTGGTCCTCGCAAATTTGACCCGCCACTAGTCGACACGCAAAGAAAGAAAGACAGGTAAGCGGGCCACCTGATGGTGCGTGCTCACCGCCGCCTATGGACATCAGCACCACCAGGGGCTTACACATGCGTTGCCCGCCTCTAAAGCGACCTCTAATAATCTCTTGAACGATCCCATGTCATAGTCCAAAGAAAACACTGGCTGGGAGTTCATTCCACATCCGAATCGTACGAGCGAGAAGTTCGAGTACATGAGGGTTCCGAATTAACAAAAAACATTATACGGAATCTCTTGAATTGTATTTGTGTTTATTCGTCGTCATTTACCTACAATTTCACTTAAGTGCTGTCACTTAACAGTTTGTAGAGCGTCGGTGGCCGGGCGGTTGAGTATCCGACTCGTAAGCGAGAGGTATCGCGTTCGAATCCCGTTGCGGCCATGTACCAATGACTCTTTTCTGAGTTATGTACATTAGTTGAATTCTAACCGATGCTCTTACGGTGAGGGAAAATATATGAAACCTGCAAATTCATGCAACTGAGTTTGTAACCATGATCCAATCTGGTCAGGTTCCCCTGGTAGCAGGGTTACAGAGGTCAGATGGTAGTCGCTTCACTGTAATTACCATATAGCCAAATCCTGGATCATGGTCAAGGCGGACCCCGGGCTCTCGTCCTCGAGAGCACAACCGGGTCACTAACGCTAACATGATTTTCTTTTTTTTTTCACTTTAAAGCTGTACGCTATTCAGCTTTATCGCGACTATGTGCAACTCAGTTCGGCGATTAAGCTGGTCTGATATTGTGCTCTCGTATGAATGTAGGTTGAACGGAAAAAATTGGACGCCCGTCTGGGGACGGCGTCGTAACCTCCGGAATTTATTCGTACGCAACCGTTGGTGGTTTAATTAAACTAATATTTTCGCGTTCAATTATCCAGGATACTATGTGGCAGGTGTAAGAGACATTTGTTTGTTAGGTTTAGGTTTCCTTACTTTTTGTTTGCGGGTAATTGGCCGCCATTTCTGCTACGCCAATTTCTTCTTCGTGAGTGACAAAGCGGTCCTATCCGTTGCCACATATTGCCATATTTGCAAAGTCGCTTATTGTCGTCATATATACAGCCTTGAAGGCGTCTAGATTACCTACAATAATAAGGAAACACATCGCAGGTAACGCATTCCATTCGTTAGCCGTACGCATTATAAAGGTCAAACTAAAGCGGTTCGTGCGGATGTACTATGTACGCTTAGATCTTTAAACAGTGCAACAGATTTAAATGCGGTTTTCAACAATGGATAGAGCTATTCAAAAGGTATCGCGAAGGCGTGGCTGGTCAGTTAGTAAAGAATAATACAATTGCTAATTATCTAATAGATATCATTATTTGGAATGTTTTCGAGCAATGTCTCGACAATGTCCATGTCGCGTATTTGTAGTAGTGCTAGCTCGACAGGACCCGCCGAAACGTGAACGTGTTTTCCTCCAAGTGAGTGGATTGCTAATCTCTATTGATATCGCGGTGTTGAAAATTCAGGACAATAGAAAAGACTAGGTACTTTATTACTGGTCATTTTTATTTCAACTATTTCGACTCATCCGTAGATCAAAGTCCTATCTGCAAAACTACAGTTTTCGAGGAGAGCTGTTTGAAGTTGCAATGGTGTATATTTCCTAAGCTCAGTGATTTGAGATTTTGAATTTATGGTATTTTGTTATATGAATTAGTAGAGCTATATTGCCTTAAACATATTTTCTTTCAGTCTATTATTCTGAGAAATAGTGGGTCCGATTTTAAAATTGGACGTTTTAAAATGGAATCACGACTGTCTGTAATGGTGACGATACATTGTTTTACGGATACCTCTACGTTTTATATATGGTACTTTTTCTTATGGAATCATCAAGCTCCAATAGGTCCTATGTCACCAAATAATAATACAATCATAATTCTAAATATGATCTATGACTATGATTTATAATTTAGTGAATGAATGCATTAATGTAATTATTTGATGGGCTATCATGACCCTGAAATAAAATTATTTTTAATTTAATTTATGACTATTAATATGAATTAAAGCTGACATTTCTATAAAAAATTATGAAAAAATTTCAAAAGTAGGAAACAAACACAGTATCTACTTGATATTTACCACATCTCAATCATCAATCAATACTTTACAAGTTTATGGATAGGTACCTATAAATAACTAATACGTACCTAAACTAAAAAAAAATCTTGGTGTTAATGTGACGAACTAAGTGATTCAGTTAGTTATCATGCCGGTCTGCCACGCAGAGGTCCCGGGTTAGATTCCCGGCCGACAGACATCCCCGTAGGCAGGAAAATGGGCAGCAGCGTTTTCCATTGTTATATTTATAACTAATTTATAATATTTTTTGATATACCTTTATGGGTAACTAAATCTTTACCAACGTAGGTAATGATGTCACTGTCACAAGGACAATGGAACCGCTCAAAGCCTGAATTACTCGAAATCGGGTAAAAATACCCGTAACGGCAATTCTGAAAGAGTAAGTAGAAGAAGTAAGCATTTGATATTCAGCGCGGTGTAATAGTAAGCTTGTTGCCCTTTAGGACAACACACGAACGAAGTCGCGGCGGGCCAGATAGTTAATAATAATACTTAGTAGTAAGTTTGGTTCAAGTGAGTTATTACCTACTCCAGTAATAATAATAGTAGTTCTGGGTGTAAGTTTGCTAGATATTTCTAGATAGGCTTACGGGCATAAGGCTTCTTGGAAAACTAATCTAGAAAACTACAATCTAACGGAGCTATTTATTATTTATTTATCAAACAGAGCGGCGCAAGATAAGAATAAGTTAATTTCCCTCCTGGAATAGAACAAATATTTAATATTGATTGACGTTTGAAGATGTATAAGTCCTATTCAATAAAGAAATGTTTACTTCGCTTTAGAAATTTATATCGATACTCAGTAGGTAATGCATGTAAAGTCTTCTTTCTAATTGTTAAAGGAGACATACGGACGGACGGTCCACCTGTTGTAAAGCAGCCACGGTCGTCCCCCAGCACGGCTAGCATAAGTGTGCGCAAGAGAGCGACAAGCAAGAAACGGCTTTCATCTTAGTATTGAGTCTCTATTGAAGTTACGAGGACAGTTATGACAGGATTGTAGCCTATTCAAGTTTACGAGTATCTAATAGTCGACCAACTTATAAGTGTAGTTGGATAAGCAATCATGTCATAAAAATTATGTGTTCATGATATCAAAAACCCTTCTTTTAACGCATATTGACAGGCAACTACGGGACCCAGTCTGGACATGACCCGACACGTTTTTTTTTTTACTGAAAATCTCTCTACCCTCTCCGGTGCCCCCATTACCCCCCAATGCCAAACCCAGCGGCGGCGTCTCCGCGATCCATATCTGTGCCCCGCTTGTTGGCTGCAGCGCAGGTGGCAGTAGTTGGTTGTTTGTAGATACAAATGTGTACACAGATGTGTGTCTGTCTGTGTTATCTCCCGAACGGATGGACTTATTTCGATGCGGTTTTCTTTATTTAAAAATCAGTTTAGACGAGATGGTTCTTAGCTTTGTTTTATTAAAATAGGTGCAGTAGTTTGGGCAATATTTGTGTAGGTATAGGTATGGAAACATTGTCAAGTGTTTTCCAATGTAAGTTTAAAAAGAATCATATTGGTTGATCATGGCGGTTGTGCTTTTGGGTAGTAGCATGATTCAGGATTTGGCAGATCAGGTAATTACAGCGGAGCGACTGCCATCTGACCTCCGTGACCCTGTTAACAGGGAAACCTGACCAGATTGGATCATGGTTACACATTCAGTCGCCTGAACGTGCAGGTTCTATCACGAAGTTTTCCCTCACCATAAGAGCATCGGTTAGCATTCAACTAATGTACATAACTCAGAATAGAGTCATTGGTATATGACGAGTGGGATTCGAATCCGGTCCGGTACCTCTCGCTTACGACTCGAATACCTTAACCTAAACCTTAAGCCACCGAAACTCTCTCAATCAATCATAAAGTTAACAAAACATTACCCGCCGTCCGCCGATGACAGACCGAGTGGCGGTATCTCCGCGATCCGCATTAGTCGCCTTGTACGACACCCACGAGTGTAAGGGGTTGGTGCTATTCTACTCCGCCGGACACCACACGGCTATGTACGTTAATCACTATTTTACCGAAACTTTCTTAATCAATCGTTAAGGTTAAACACCTTTACTTACTTTTAGTTTACAAAAAACTCTTTACCGGTGCATTACCCGCCGGTGACAGTACGAGTGGCGGTATCTCCGCGATCCGCATCTGCCTGCGTTGGCGCCCCGCCAAGCGGCGCTCTGATTGGCTGCGGCGAGGGACCTATTTGGTTGTTTTGGCGGTAGCCTTGGGTCAAATGAATAGCTTTAATTCTGAATTGCTGTAACTGTAGTACAGACAGCTGCAGAGTGAATTGTCCCCCCTAGCGCACATTAAATGTATGGTAGGAGGACAGGGGCCTTATTTTTGAAACCGCTCGCATCCGCTCGAGCGTTCGCCTTCTAATGCTTGTCTTTTCATTCTCTAGCAACTTACTACGAGAATGAAAGAGATAGATAGCGCACGTGAACACTCGCGTGTATGCGAGGGGTTTCAAAAATAGGGTGCCACTGCTTTCTCTGCAGCTGACTGTACCTACATGGTTAGTTGGAAGATATCTCTTATACAGAGACAAGTTCACCATTGTAACAATTTCTGTAATACATTTATGTAGCAGCGTCTGTACAATCATTGCCTAAAATAAAAGCACAAAAGTGTATTCATCTGTGTGAATTATGAATTCACGCAGCCGGAGGACTAAAAAAAACCAAAGATACTTAAAATAAGAGTTATGAATTATATTTAAATTAAATCTAACCTGACCTAGCGATTGCGATCGATGTCAGATCAATAATAGTAATTATCTTCAAACTGCACATCGCGTCCGTGACCGAGTTTCTGCATAGTCATCGGCTTACTTATAGCGCGGCAACGTAACATGTGCAGTAGCTGTCGCGTGTGATGTAGTGAAATGAAATCGTACATCGGATATCGTTCATCAAGGCAACACATCAACCTACCCATCACCAGTATCAAATGAGCTAGCCACTGGATACGCTTCCAAACTGGAGACAGTCCAAAGTGTAACGGTTCACACGCACTTACGCTGCACTGCGCGGCAAGGATGGTTTATGTAATGAGTGTTGTATGGAGCTAGACGCACTTGCAAATCCATACAAATGGGCTGTATTATATGGCGACCCACGTGCGATGGAGCGAGTTATAGGTTTTTCTCTCTAAGTCATTCGACCGAGAACAATATTTTTGAAAGGAGACCATGACATCGATGACACCATGATTAGGCCAAGGAGCGATGATCTATTTACAAATTGGCAGACAGCCCAATTTATTTTGCACTCGGAACATTCCGTCCTATCTAGGCACATTTTTGAATAACGAATTGTTTTCTTTTTTTTTTAATGACTGTCCCGAGTTTTTGTAGAGGCAAACGAGGGAGCAGGTCACCTGATTTTCAGTGATCACCGCCGTCCACAGGCAACCGCAACACCAGCGGTACATGCATTGCCGGCTATCGAGAAAAAAAAATCTACATCTGAATTGCTATGCCTTGTAATAATGACGGTGACTATAGCACAGGAGTTTCTTCTCCTATTTTAGTCACCAGATTTCTGATGTAACCACATACAAATACTGTTATACGCTTATAAGTATAGACGTAAGAATACCCTGTATAAGTATTTTACACAACAAAACAAAAAAAAAAAGTTATACGTTAAGGTACCTATACCTAGATCCATTTGTAATTGTAAGGTACCTATCGTAAACATTATACATTTCCCGTAAATCTATGGTTTAACACTAACTGACAGAAAAAGTCGGATAACTGCCAACCGAGTTTACATTATTATAGGTAGAACCGATTTTAATGACACAAACCTTAGAAACATTTCGATTAAACTGACTTTATTCTTTATTGCTCACACAAGAAACACTACATTAAAGAGTTCCGACAAAAACCATAACTAGTTGTGGGCAAAGGCGGCCTTATCGCTGCAAGCGATCTCTACCAGGCAACCTTTGTCTTAAGAACCGCTTGATACACAGGCAAGTCAACAACATGAACATATACTAGGGAACTTACACTTAATACAACAAAATACGAACAAAACATTTAACACCAAAGTAGGAGCGTAATTGATACAAATCAACTTTACATCGCGTTCTCCATCGCGTCCAGGTCCAGGTGAAAAGGGGATAAAAATTTGAATATGTAATGGCCAGGGCGTCCGTCTGTCCATCGCAATTTGGCGGGTAAACAAGGAATTTTCGCTGATTGGATGCTCGGCAGCCGGTGAGAGCGAATATGTGCGGATACTAACGAACCAATAGCAAATGTGAGAGGTCATTAACGCTCAAAAGCTAGTATCCGAATTCGGAGCTTAATATTGGGACGCTAGGGGAAGGACTTGCTTTGCCCGCGCCATCCTGATCAGCGTCAAACGTGGAGTGCAATAGGACAAATCCGCCAGTTTTAAAGAACACAAATGATGTACGTGTTAAAGGTATGTTCCGGGTTTCTAACGCGTACCTTTGTTGACGAGTAGCCCATAATGTCGTCCCGTGGCCATGATGCATGCAACTGCGTCAAAATTTCGGTATGCGTTAGGAAACCCGGAATACATCTTCGAAATGTGTGATAATAACCGCGAAGTTTAAAACATTATGTTACAAATTATCTAGCTTGCAAATTTTCAGTCTTCCAAAGAGCGTACTATCTTTTACAGAAAAAGATAGTATGTGTCCTGTCACGTGTACCACTTGACACACCAGCGAAGCAACTATTTGTTGATTTAAATATACTAACATTACCATCTCTGTACATTTACGAAGTGGCGAAATATGTCAGACGTAATTTGGGGGAGCTAACGAAACTCTTGGACTACGATGCTCCTCCAGGCGGCCTAATGTCCTGCTAATAACGTCTCACCGTTTGGAAAACGACACGGTCACTTATAATAATAGGTCCGCGAATCTACAATAACTACCTTCGGACATCCGCGAGCGTAAATGGGAATTTGGTTTTTGTAGATCATTAAAATCTATGCTTTTAAAAAAGGCTTATTCAGTCAATTAGTTTCTTGACGAGTGAAACCTTGAATTATCCTCAGTTGTTATATTATTTATAATTATTTTGTTAATTTGACATATATATATATTTTTTCTATTATAACATTGACAATTGTATTTAAATTTATAAAAACCAGGCTTGGTTGGTACAATATATGTATACCTATTGACATATTATTACTATTTTGTATTTGGACAGTTTTATTATGAGATGACAATTTTTAAGTAGTTACTACGTTTATTAATATTATTATATTGTGATAGTTTTCAATTTTATATTGACACACTTGTTAATTTATTTTCATTGTTTTCTATAATAATTATTAACATTAATAATTATTACATAATAATTGTATGACGGTGTAAAATATTTACTAAATAAATGAATATGAATATGAGCCATAGTCGTGCCTTGTTGGACACTATGATTGGGTTTGATGGTCGTGATTTTCGACGTTAGATATCGCTACATCTCTTTGAATCAGATTGCGAACGTGTCCGAGACACCTTTGTGACAAAATAACGCTCGTAACGTTACTTTCATGATTATGAAAAGCCCCACTTCTCGCACGTTGCATTGCCAAGCGTGCCCCAGGGAGCTGCATTGGGCTTAACAAGAAAACAAAAGAATAACTGAAGACACGAACGAGCAGTTACCCGAAGCAAGTATTGTTTCAATAGGGGCTATTGTCGCACTTATTTCAGAAGCTAGAGCAGCTACAAAACTGGCCACAATGGCTACAGAACAACACCCAAGTCGACAATGGTGGCAAATTAATTTTTAAGACGCCAACATACAACTGGGGTTACACGTGTAAGGGTTTCGTTGCTAAGACAAAGGTTTATTCGGCTTGGAAATTAAACAAAAGAGCTTGCAGGATTTTTGTGTTATTCCACTTGAATGTGTCCTTAATTTAAACAGGGTAACTTTTATTTGTATTTTACATTTCACATTACAAGGTATCTAATACAATGGTGAATGAAGTACTTGTGATATTGTGTGTAGTAAGTCCAGACTACAGTATTTGGAACATAATTCAAAATTGTATGCCTAATTTCTTCCAAAATTTGCGTAGTTGTAGTGTTCTTACTAGAAAGTAAATTTGTCCGCGTACAATTCGGTTATGCCGTAGCTATGCCGTCCTTGAATTTGAACCTGATGTCAGCTACAACACTGCAGAATCAAATCACAATCTCTTCAGTAGTATTTACGTGAAAAGGACTTTTTGAGTGAAACAGTCTGAAACATTCATTAAAAAATTCACCCATTCTTAAACACTTTCGTATTTATCCCTACAATATTAGTAAATAAATATTCTTGGACAATTCACACCGGGCAATCTAGCCCCAAAGTAAGCAAAGCTTGTGCTATGGGTGCTAGATAACTGATAAACTACTTATAGGCGCTGTCCTAATTGGCAACGGTCATGCTACGGTCGTTTTTGAGGGCTCCTATTGGTCGGACCACGTCCGTCGTAAGACCATGGTCGCACGACCATTGCCAATTAGAAGAGCACCATATACTTTTAAATACATACTTATTATACATATAACACCCAGACCCATAACAGAAATGTAAATTCATGTTTTTAATTTTTGCTTGGCCGAGAATCGAACCCAGGACCTGCGTGGCAGACCGACATGTTAACCAACCGAACCACATAGGTTGTGAGACATAAGAGCCAAGTTAATCGAAGCAACATTTATGGATGCAAACGTAGTTATGGTAAAAACGGCGCAAGGCAGGCAACACTGACGCTTAATATTCCGTGCTCCCGCCACGCGCCGGCAACGTGCCGCGACTGGCAACACCCACTTGCCTATGCAATGTCTTTAATAGGACCCATAAATTGAATATGTACATTAGCATTCGAGTAACTAGCCTGAAAATAGAGTGCACGTGTTTTAAAATAACCCGCACTCCGGGTTATATCGGTTGCTATAGGAAGAGCTCTGGCAGATGTTTAAAAAAAGTTTATTTCTAAAATGTTCGGTTGTTGTTAATTTGTTATTGTTATGTATTGTTCCGTTGTAAAAACAAGACTCCCTTATAGTTGCGTCAAGTTCGTCTGTCCGCGGCTTAACTTAGAGAGCTTTTTGGTATTGTCATACTTTTATACCACTAAGGTGGCAAAGAAGTTTACGGCCCGCCTGATGGTAAGCAGTCACCGCAGCCAATGGACGTCTGCAATATCAGGAGCATCACCTACGTAAAAACCTTTTCACCACTTTCTTGAAGAAATCCATGTTGTACTCTCCAGGGAAAACCTCTCCAGCTAGTTCATTCCACTACCTTGTGGGTTATACTTATACTTAGTATTTATTTTCTTCGTGTCGTGGTGTCTACTGCAATAAATGTTTTCTTTCTTTCTTTCTTTTTTCTCTGTTTGTTAATGGTACATATTCATCACGCTGATAAAGTTGTCAGTTGGGGTACATCAGGGTTCTGTGCTCAGCCCACTTCTATTCAACGTGATATTAGACGTACTAGCTTCTCATGTATGCTGACGATATCGCGGTGATAGACTCGGACAAGGGGCGACTAGTCCAACATGTAAATAAGTGGAAGGAGTCACTTGAGAACGGCGGTCTGAAGATTAATGTGGCGAAGACAGAATACATGGTCTGCAACAGTGCAGGTCCCCTACCCTTGTGCATAGGCGAAGATGAAGTCAAGGGCACAGATCAGGCCGGGTACCTGGGACCGTACTTAGCGCGAGCGGCGACATCGACAGCGACGTCAAAGCCCGAATATTCGCAGCTTGTGCCAAATGGCGGGAGGTGTCCGGTGTTATTTGTGACCCTAAAATGCCGATAAAGCTGAAGGGACAGGTCTATAAGACCATCATTAGACCTGCTCTCCTATATGGCTGCGAGACTTGGCCCCTACAAGAGCGACACGAACAAGAGCTGCACGTCACGGAAATGAAGATGCTGTGGTGAATGTGTGGAGTTTCACGAAAGGATCGCGTTCGAAACGCCCACATTCGAGGTAGCCTTGGCGTCCGTGACATCGGAGATAAGCTGCAAGAGTGCCGCCTTCGATGGTATGGCCACGTCTTGCGCAGACCGGCAGAATACGTGGGGAACAAATGTCTGGCCATGCCACCCCCGCCAGGCAAGGGTAGGAGAGGTCGGCCCAAGAAGCGATGGCTTGACGTCCTAAAGAATGACATGCGTGCCAACAAGCTCACTACTAAGGATGCTGATGACCGAGCGAAGTGGGCCAGTAAGAGTAGAAAGTCGGACCCCGGGCCCTCACGTGGCGCGCGAGAGTGCAACCGGGACATAGCGCCGAGATGATGATGATGATAAAGTTGTCAAATAAAATCTTTCAAAAGTACATTTTAGAGCACATTGAAACTTAAAGTGGGTTTGAAGTTATTTTCGTGCATATTCTATTAAGTGGGGTTACATTTATCATATGCCAATCGTCCAATTGGGAAGATCGGGATCTGCCTGGGAAAATCTTTTGCCCCGAGTTGACGGCTCCTCGGCGCTTCGACACTACATAAAGCTGAAGTAACCGAATTAAAACCTAAATATCCTCAGAGCTGTGAGTCAAACAAACGACCGATGATGATAGTCATCATCGTCGTCATGAAATACATCCTGTTCAATTAAATGCTTGTCTGCGTGTAGTTACTGTCTGAGCTCTTCCTACAGTAACCGAAGTATAGTTTCGCATTTCATTGCTCGCACACTGTTTGCGGCGTGAATTCCCATTTACAGGAAAGCAATTTCAATAACTACCTACTCTCCAGCAATAACAAGGTTCTTGGTATTTCTCTTAGTTCTTACATTTACTTCGAACTGCGATACTCTTACGCAGAACCAATAACGAGAATGGAGTTAATATAATTGATCTGTTTATAACTATGTTCCCTATCGACTTCGAAACGTCTGGACTGGGTTTAATGAAACTTTCAGTCAATTTGGTTAGCCCATTAGATGATCCCCGCATGGTGATAAGTCTGGGGAACTATTTTGGGGCACGCGAGCGCTCGCGTGCGCTACCTATCTCTATCACACATGTGGTAAGTTGCTAGAGATAGAAAAGACAAGCATTAGAAGGCGAGCGCTCGAGTGGCCGCGAAAGGTTAAGAAAATAGGGCCCCTGGGCTATATAGGCGGGAGCTATAATTTTTATGAAATCATAAACTAAAAAAAACCCAAACCGCTATTAAAAACTAAAAAAAATAATACAAACAGATGGATATGTAGGTAATTATAAGGTTGTGCTACTCGCCAAGGCGGACTCTCATACTTGACGGAGCCGCACTACCTGAGAGCTTTCGTCCATATTGCATATTTTCTCGTTGACTTGCAGCATCAGCTGTAAAAATAGAATGAACATGCCGCGTTGCATGCGAGAGTGTTCCCCGATCATTTTAATATAGCCAGAGGGTATCGGTCAGCGCCGCAGCCATTTCTCTTATGTTGCAGATGTTCTAGATCACGGTGATAGCATTTCGTCAGGGTGGCTGCCTGGCAGTATCCCTCGCTTGACAACTCAAAATTCATTTCAATATGTTGATTTACCAGATTAATGAATAATTTTAATAAACAATCTTGATGAAACTGGCTTTCAAATATCGGAACCCGCATTAAAATTGACCTATCTGTTCGGGAAATACGATGCCACAGACAGACACACATGCAGAGTCAAAGATACTAACGTCAAACTTATTACACACCTATTTTTCTGTCGAGAGATAATGAAATTGTTCATTTGTGTATTTTAAAATTATAGCATATGTATAATAAGTATGTATTTAAATGTATATGGGTAAGTAGTTTATCAGTTGTCTAGCACCATAACACAATCTTTGTTTACTTTGCAGCTAGATGGCACTGTGTAAATTGTCCAAGCATATTTTTAAATTATAGTGTTATTACATTAATCTTTAAAATAGGCATAAAGCTTATAGCGTAAATCACTTTCGAGCTCACAAATTGAACAGAGAATCTCCAAGCCCGCAGGAACATCCAAGAAAATTCCTCCAACGTTGAAATTAACTCTGCAAAGATATTATAAGCATGTCTGTGGGGTATTGTAATTAACTTTAACGAACTTCGTATGCAAAATAGCCGGCTCTTTATCGTTTTTGGGTTAAAACATCTATTATACGAGTTTATAAAGACACCCTGGCGGTACATTGGTCGCCTAATTTATACCTCCGCTTAATTTTAAAGGAAACCATAGGAGCTTCTCCAACCATTGTGGAGGCATAATTAAAATTTAACAGAAGGATACCAACACATCAAAGTGAAGTAGATTCGTTTGGGTTATATTCCTTTAAATACTCTTGATTACAAGTTTAAGCTTTTCCTAGACGGATGATGAATTTCAGTTATATAACAATGTATAACTACGGATATGTTTCATAAGAACTAGTCAGGCATTTGACTGCCATCCCACCTGATTGTAAGTGACGATGCGACCGAGTAGCCTGTCTATTCGCTCTATCCTTAAAGGTGTCTAGATAAAAGGTAATGTTGAGGATACACACTTCAACTTGCAGGCAATCTTCATCTTCTTTGTCCAACTATATTTCCAGTTTATCTGGGGTCAGTTCTCCCTGTACATTTGCGCCAGAGAACTCTGATCTGCGTTATCTAGATAGTAAGGTTGTCCTAGTCCATCTCCTTCTTGATATTATTTCACCCAGGTGCGGGTGGTCTACCCCTTCCTCTGGACTGGTTCGGTATGGTGAGCTCCTTTTTAACAACGTAGTCATCTTCGCATCTCTGGAAAACTTGTAGGCAATGAGAATAATAAAACAACTGCAAAGTTTAGGTATCCAAGGCTCCGTTAAAAAAATGACTACTAAAGCCCTTAGAGCCTATACAGACGTACGCGATTTCTGCGCGATTTGTCCCAAATGTTTTATCAATTTTGCCAATGAAAACAGCCTTTTCCCGCACAGTCGTCGCCTCGCGCCCGCCTTGTCACCGCGTCATCGTCCGCGCCAATATAGTAGGCTGCGCGATTCTTCGGGCGCTACGCGGTATCTAGGCGGAGGCAACGCGTACGCGATTTGTAAGCGGTAACCATTTTAAAAATCGTGTTTAACCAATTTTAGCGCAATTATAAATATATTCATTTTTATTTACCTTAATGGTCTATAACGTGTTAATTTATAGTTTTATCAATATATTTTTAATTTATCATCATAAAATTCATAATTTTTCCGCATGTATAGAAGTCATTGGCGGTAACATATAAACCGGCCCTTGGGGACAACACGTGACGCGAACGGTATCCCCGTGTCGCGCTATGCCCGGTCAACGACCGGGTGTAGGCGATTGTAAATAGAATTGTGGTTTATGAGAACAGCTGTAAATCCTTGGATGAGGAAATTAAACGCTGTAAAGGTTATACCCTCACTGACGTAATACTGTATAAATTCATTCTTTATAGAACTTTTAGCGAATAGGGCTTAGACAGACTCTGCAGATAGGTAAGGGGTTTATTTTTCCATGACTTTTTTTTTCTTTTTTTGAGGATCACTAACAATTTATGCACTCATACATAAATATGTAATGTAGCATTACATCGATTTTGACTTATAAACTTAGTTTAGTGCAAAATTACTAAAAATTATTATTTTTACTAAATTTTGTGAGATATTGTAGATTAACATTAACACTATAAGCAAATAATATTTTTAAGACACAAATTAACAAGGTTTTTAAACAAAAGAGAATTTAACTATTGAACCCATTAACACAATATGAGTAGGTAATACAATAAAAACTTAAAAAAACTAAAAACTTGCAAAAATACGAGGCATTTCTATATGTATACATGGTGTCCCAGAAAGCGACGTCCAAGCGATAACCATTAATAGGCCAAGTGATGACAGTAATCAGAAAAATAAAATAAATAATAAATCCTAAGTACTTACAAAGTTGTAGGTATTTAAATATTTTTTTAAAATTTAACAGCCTTTAACTTAACTTTTGATCACGGTGACCACAAATATTAACACATTTAATTTTTTAATTTTTTTTGTGTTCCTGAATAATGACTTTATTAATTAGTGTCTAAAATGAATGCCTTAACATCTTCATTTATTAGTAAAAATCAAAATAAATAAGAGTGATGAAACATTTTTTTTACATCACGCAACATTGACGGTCTTCACTGAAAAAAAAATGTACCCAGGCTAAATTGGCAAGTAGTTTTAAAAAATGGCGCATTTCTTCGTGATTTCAAAATGGTATGATACTTATTCATAAATTAACGAACAATGTTTTTAATCAATCAATAATACTGTCAACTCTATAATTTTTAATTTACAACAAAATGCCCGCACATGCAATGAATTTTTCTCTAAGCCACTAGTTTGATTCAGACGCATAGAAAGTTATTCTGTTAAGTGTAAACTAGGCAAAAACTTATTTTAGAAGGACTGGGTACCTACTACGAGTTGCAAAACTAACATACCTACTATGTAACACACTTAGTGAATGAAACTAGCACATACTTACTTGGTACAAAAAAAGTAATAAATACAGACTTTAATAAAGACTTTAAAAATATTGATTTACAATATGTTCTTAAAATGTTGGCCCCTAACATAAATACAAGCCCTCATTCTTCTTAGTAAAGAGCGCTTTATGTGACGAGCAAAATTTCGACGATTTATGTACTCCACACCCTCAGTAATTTTAAGACGAAGCTCTTCCACGTTCTGGATTGGCTTCGCATACACTCGTTCCTTTAGTGCTCCCCAATAAAAAAAATCGAGAGGATTTAGATCCGGTGAGCGGGCGGGCCACGAAATGGTACCCCCACGCCCTATCCATCGATCTGGATATTCTTCGTTGAGAAATTCTTTGATATTTGTATTTCTGGTATTTGTATTAAGTTGTGTTTTCGTTTAGTTCATACTTATAAAAAAGCGCTCTATGCTCTGCTCTAATATGTATACGACTCAATCAAACAAGTGTAGTTTAAAAAAAAATTCATTGTTTAAGAGATCATTCATGTTGATGGTAATAAGAAAATCATGGGTTGACAGTATTATTGATTTTTAAAAACATTGTTCGTTAATATATGAAAACTAAGGGAAAGCTTAAGAAAATAAAAAAGGGCACATTAGTTAAATATAAATAACTATTTATTCAGAAAAGGAAAAGCATATTTAAACACACAGATTAGATCAAATTAGATAAATTATTATATTATAGGATAAGCAATCATAGCAAACAATGTTACATGGAAAATATAACAATATATTCTGAATATAATAAAACATGGCAAAATACATATTTATCCTTTAAAAATGGGACAGTAGTATTACGTACGATTCAATAAACAACCGATTATATACATAAATAGCAACAATAATACAATGCTAGTTTGTACTTAACTCTGTGCCGGGTCTGCAACATTCAAACGGCAATCAGACATTTCAACCAATGACGGCACGTTAAATAATTCTAATTAAATATGAAATATTGTGCAAAGATACTAAACCAAAAACATCGAAATAGATCTTAAAACTATTTTTAATAATTATAAGATAAATTACATATTTAGAAACAACCCTTTTAGTTAATTAGTACTGAATATACTCAAAGATTAAACATCGTTCAGGAATCTCTTACGTTCGTTCAGAAATGTTTATAATTTTATTTGACAACAAAAAAAAAACTTAAAACTAACATAATAAGTACAATAATATAATAATAATATAATATTTATTATTATATTATTGTACTTATTATGTTAGTTTTAAGTTTTTATTAAATGTGTTATTGGACCAAATAAAGATACGTCTATGTCTATGTCTATTTATTATTAATTACGATAGTTTTACCTTTAAATAACAATTAAAAATAGACTATAATACCATATAATATAACACACGCATGTACCTCGTGTGTACAGATGACAGCACCTCGACCTACTCTGTTGAGAGGTGTTATAAGTTAGACGTGTGTATATGTGGCTCTATGACGGTGTGTGTCTGTCTGTGGCATAATAGCTCCTGAACGGATGGACCGTGTCAAATCAAATCTATCAAAAATCAAAATTTCTTTATTGAGTAGGACATTAAATAAAACTTTCAACCGTCAAACGGAAGAGGTAGGAAAGTAGGAAGGAAACACACAATGACATATCGGCCGCCCCAGGGCCGGAGCACACCCACTCCATGCCGCCCACGGCTTTACCGTGCCTGATAATACCAGACGAAGCCGGGCGGCTTCCGAAACTGCCAGGCAGAGCCGGACCTTTAGGACTTTGATGCAGTTTTCTCTATTTAGGTTTATCGAGTATTTAATTTGTTTCATTTGAATCGGTTACGTTGCTTAGGAAATAATTATATAAATGTAAAATTGGTTAGGGGCTATCCAACTTTTTCTTTTGGTCTGGTTTTTTTATATTGATAGTGGGTAGGTTGAGGTACTGCCTTCTGTAGGTCCTTGTCTCTTATCGCTTTTCATGGCCGTGGGAAAATAACATATTGGGCGATAACAGCGTTTCTCATTGTCGAATAGATTAGGTATGTTCGTTTCGTGAAAGACCTTCAACAAACTTTATTAAAAGACTGGAAATGATTAACAACAATAATTACGTAAATGTTTCATGATAAAGTGTAGACAGCTCTTGATTGAAAACTTCGTAGATTATTGAAATAACTTAAAATAGAAGTGTTTGTAACTTGAGTGAATAGTACAATTATCCCACTTTATATTTTCATTAAATAAATGTCTAAAGTTCCGTAGGTCAGTATTAGATATTGTTCTGACTATTTGATCCTAAGCTAAGTCACTCCGAAGACGAAAAAACAGGGGTGTTATAAGTTTGGCATGCGTATCTGTGTAACTGTGTTACTGTGGCTTTCTGTATCAAAAGATTCAAAGATTCAAAATATTTATTTGTAAAAGATAGGTATTACAGATGTTATCATAATCTTCAATAGTTTCTCTATCCTTCGCCCGCATGCTGAGGCGTACAAATCTTTAAATATAATTGTTTCATTTTTCATTTTGTAAATATTAAAATCTTTTATAAATAATAATTTCAACAAATTTAAATTTCAAATATAAGTTATACAATAATCAATAAATAAAACCATGTCAATTACAGAAATGACAATTATTACTTACAATTTTCATTAAATAATAATTAAACAATGTCATACAATTTAAATGTCATTAAAATATTCCGTCAATTCATAATATCTACTAAGTAAGAATATAATTTATTTTTAAATGTCATAAAATCTGTACAAAGGCGTTAGTTAATTGATAATTTATTATAAATCTTTGGGTAGCTAGTATGTAGTATCTGTGTGTCTGTGTGTGGTATCGCGGATTCCGAACAGATAGACCGATTTGGATACGGTTTTCTTTATTTTAAAGCCAGTTTAATCGAGATGGTTCACAGCTGTATTTCATTAAAATCAGTTCAGTGGTTTAGAATATTTTTGATTACTAGCTGTTGCCCGCGGCTTTGTCCGCGTGGGCTACTGAACACAAACAAAATATCTACCTCAAGGTTATGTAGGAATAGTTAACTATGGTATTTGATACAACATTTTCAACAAACCGCTCGTACTGGTCAACTGCTAGACTTGAGCCTCTTGCTCACATTGGGGGGTAATGCAATAATCTCCACGTTTGGCTGTATCGCAAAATTGTCGCGAACTGTACGGTTGTAAGGCAACTATCTTCCACACAGACTAAGGTTGTGGAATGACCTCCAAGTGGTATTCCCTCGAAAGTACTTACAACATACAATTCTTCGAGAAAGGGCCGAAAAGGTTTACAGCACGGCTAGCACAATGTGTAAGCGCGAGAGCGATAAGCGAGAAAAGGCACGACATAGATCCTGCTATTTTTAACGTGTTAGCGCAAGTGTTATGACTTTTTATTATTATTAATTATTGGAAGTGACATGATTGTTTTATAGCTTTATATACTATTACTTTATTTATACTTAGGAATTTTTGTTGCGAACATTTTAATAATAATTTGATTAATTATGCTTCAAATATCGCATGCCAGATTCTGGTAAAGTGTGAGAAACGACTATAAAAATTGTAACATCTACCATGTACCACATTTTACAGCAATAAATTATTCATTCATTCATTCATTCTTTAATCTTAGCATTGAGAGAAGGAAATAAAAGCTCTCTCTTGTCGCGAGCACATATTGTACTAGCCGTGCAGGGACTGCAACACGGGAATCGGCCATAGACTGCGGTAACTGCTTACCTTGAGGCAGGCCGTAAACGAGTTTGCCTACTTCTTCTTTTATTTATTTATTTATTTAAAACTTCATGCACATTACAGTACAAAGGCGGACTTAAAGCTACATAGCTTTTTCTACCAGTCAACCAGAGAGCAATAAACAAAAATTACAAGGCGGTGCAACAAAAAGAAAGAGAAAAGAGCATAAAATAGACTAAACGTAAAATAAAATTTAAAATTAGAATACCAAACATTCACAGACCGTGATTTACAGATAATATAACAGGAGAGAGAGAGAGAGAGAACAAGAAACTAAACATAACAAGCTACTGGCACACTCAACAACACTACTGCCCAAACATTTTAAAACGAGAAAGACTAAGGAAAATAAGTATAAGGGGTTACAGAGACTTAAGGAAATGATTATGAACTGCTTTTTTGAAAGAAAATTTACTGGTCTTTTATATAACTAGTGGACCCGGCGCGACTTCGTTCGCGTGCACCTACTTTACCGCTACTTACCCCTTTTTTTCTTAAACCGTCCTCTTGAATCACTTTATATATTGTTGAAAATCGCATTAAAATCCGTAAAAAGATCTAAGTGTATATAGATAAATAGGGACGAACGGCGGCCACAAACTTATCTGACCCCGTGGCCGAAACTGGAAGTATATAGATAGATAGATAGATATACACTTTATTGCACACAAAATTACAAAAAAAAGAAAATTTAACAGGAAGTAAGTGCCGCCATTTCAAAATGTAACTTTGTTGTCAAGTAAATTCAATAACAGCGACGCCTTCACCGTGTCAAACAGTTTTGTGGCACGTGGTTCTAACCACAGACATAAAAAATTATATAAAAAATGTTCTCTATGGTTCTAACTAACAATACTTGTGTACTATGCGTCCGTCAAAATGAACGAAATTGACCAATCATAAACCTATATAGAACGCAGTGCATGCACTTATAAAACGAGCACTATGAGATCGCATATCATAGGTAGCTATTTTACTTAGACAAGTATTGCTTGTAAATATGGGTGCCTGGCATCAAACTAACGTACCTATGGGTATCGCGAGGCTTTCCGCGCACGTGCAAGTTTCCTCCCGAAGGCTTTCCTTTACACCATAGCGCGGGGTTCTTCAAAAAGCATGTCTACAGGTAACTCAAAGGCCAGCACCGCATCTGCTTCCCTTAGGTTGAAGACGTCCTGGACGACAACAACCACTTTCCATCTCCCTAGGCGATAAACAAAATAGATGTTACCGTGACATGGTACTAAAATATATACCTATAATAAGACCACGCTAAGCCCGAACCACTTATTAAAAATAAAACTCTGTACGGCAACTTATGACAAGTATTTTAAAAGTAATAGAACGTCATTCATAAAAGTCATGACAAACAATTTGATATCTGTAGGATTGTTTATTGTCGTGAGTTATGACAAATATTATTAAATAATGGGCAGAACAATTAAAAAGGAAGTGAGAGTGATACTTTTCAGCATGATTAATAATTCGACCTCATTAATATGAAAGAAAAAAGAGATATATATTAATAATTTAGTCAAACTAAAAGTGCAAGTTCAAGCCAAATATCTATCTGAATGTTTACAAGAAAGACTGACAAGAACTGACAAGGACAGATAATCACCAGATTATTGCCATATCCACATTTTACAATTTTTACTACTGTCAGTCAATTCGGACTTATCGTGGTCCTATTATACCTACATACCTACATCCTGACTGTACAAACTTGGCACCCATGTTTCTTACCAACGCGCGATAGTACGCCGTCACGTCCTGGCGCGTCCCTGGCAGATTAATGGTATCCATTTGGCGACGGGTCGTATCACTTCTTCGCTTCTGCCCGGTTGGTCCTTCGAGATTTTTATGGGGAAAATATGTAGCAATATTAGCGGCAGTAGGAAAAAGGGCTAGGTTATTTATGGGGTGTTAAGTTCGCCAGTTGAGCATTGACGGCTTTTGGAGCGAAAAATGTGGAAAAATCTAACAATGGAACTGGAGTAAGTCAGGGTTGCCAGGCGGGTATTTAAAAATGTAGCCAGTTCGACAAAATAAAACACATTTTGTATGAAAAACACATTAAATAAATTTCGCCTCCTTATCTACAAAATTTGTCAGTGTGACGAAAAAATAACACAATCTGGCAAACACTGCTACTTAGATATTTTCGCTCTTTTCGAGTCGTGTGCTGCATCGTTAGTGAGTATCATGACTCCAGAGTTCTCTAGTACATCTTCTCCTTACCCTGACCATAGTACGCCATTTATGGCTATTCTTGGCATTGCAACATTAAACTTTAAATAAGATTTTATACGCGTTCTATTTTAACTGAATACGAGCCCAAATGGGTTTATCATATATCATATCGCCATTGACAGGGAGTTCATCCTCACACCTTGAAGCCAAATTGGTCGCGAACCGTGCGCTTCCAAAGGAACTTACTCCCACACACCCTAAGGTTGTGGAATGAACTACCTGGAGAGGTTTTCCCTGGAGAGTACAACTTGGAGTTCTTCATGAAAGGGGTTAAAAGGTTTTTACGGGGTCGGCAACGCGTGGGTGATGCCCCTGGTATTGCAAACGTCCATAGGCTGCGGTGACTGCTTACCATCAGACAGGCCGCAAGCTTGTTTGCCACCTTAGTGGTTTAAAAAAAAATCATAGTTAAGGACTACTTATGATAACCTTCCATCATCATCGTTATACCAGCTCCATTGTACCATATTAATGCATTGTCATCCTCAGCTCCATTGAATGACGATAAATGAACATAGGTACATACAAACATTTCAAGTTAAATAAAAGCTTGTAATAATACTAAAAAGAGATAGGGCATAGAATGATTCCCCATTAGACTTGGAGCCAATATTATTATTTAAAATAGTATTGTATTCGGTCTGATCATGCCCTTGATATCTGAAACCGCTAGAAATAGGATATGGGTCGAAACAAATCAGACCAAACCACACGCGAAAATCGATTCACCAGAACCAAGACCTGGGAATCGAGAGGCTTGTAATATCCGGCGGTGTGCCCCGACTCGGTTTCGGTTCAACAAACTCGATATTATATGGACGTACAGACGGGAGTATCAATTTAGGCTAGCTTTTAGTTATATCATTGATTGTGGTGTCTGGCAGGGTAGAATAGCATCAACCCTTTACACTCATGGGTGTCGTACAAGGCGACTAATGATTTCGAGGCAAAGATCTAAGAGCATTATGACAATAACCTTTCTTCTCGTAGGACAGGCCCTAAGTCCTGTAGTGAACTGTTATGGGCTGCGATGATTATTGAGGTAAAGCTGTTTCCTGTGTGAGATTCCGTGCACCTAGGGCTTGTATTGTCAAACGTCGGCGACGCGCGTTGCGTCGGTGACGCAAGTTACATCGGCGACGCTGGTTGCGTCTATGATGGTCTGCCTCATCATAATATCATACATATTATGATATTGACGGGTATGGTATGGTATTGAGGGTGAGGCCGTAGATGATATCTGACTATGTAATGAGTACATCGCGGAAAACAATGAAGAGACGAAAAATTTCTATTTTAAACATAGGTACATAACGTTGCGCCTTTTCTCGGAGGGGTAGGCAGAGACCATGTTGTTCCACTTGCTATGGTCCTGACAATCCTCTTTCGCATCTTCCACATTTATCACATTCTCGTCGATATAGGATACTCTTTCTTCAAAACATCTCCGATTTGATCTATAGGTAAATAGATAAGCCGACATAATAAAAGTGCAAGTCGATAAGGATGGGACTCGCATGTTGGATCACCCCATTTTTCACTAATAAAAGCGCCTCTACAGAATTATTCACCAACAATAAAGGTCGAGACCCTTGCCCAAATGTCAGTAGATTAATGGTCGTGTCTTTCCATTTCTTTCTTCTATTCATATTTCCTGACGTACGCTTTAGAGTGCCTTTTGTTGGAAATTTTATCCAGCGATAGGATGGCTAGCTGGTCCACCTTCATTTGGCATTGAAATGTGTCGAACTTTTGCAGCATCAACCATTTTAAACTGGGATTTTGAATTCGCAAAGATAATGCTGATCGACGTAGCGGCGTCCTCAGTATTTGAAATTGATGAAGCTGGCTATTTCAAATATGTAATGCTTTTAATTTGATTACACTTTCCTATAGTTCGATTTCTAATTGAAATTTAGTTCATCTGCTTGAATTCGATTATTGTAATTATTACTCTAAATATTATACAGTTGTGACCACAGTATGTAGGTCAACAAGATCGATGTTAACTTTTAAATTGTCAAAAAAATTACAGAGTTTAATAATTATCTTAGTGTTATGTTCTCGCGTACGAGGGCCCGGGAACCGCCATCACCATGATCAGATACACTTTGAATTTTTTTTGAGCGTCTGTAGCCGAGCGGTTACTGTATCCGATTCGTAAGCGAGAAGTATCGGGTTTGAATCCCACTGCTGCCATGTACCAATGACTCTCCTCTGAGTTATATTAGTTGAATGATAACCGATGCTCTTACTGTGAGGGTAAATATCGTGATGGAACCTGCACATTCAGACAACTGAATGTGTAATAATGATCCTATCTAAATAGGTTCCCTTGGTAGCAGTGTAACGGAGGTTAGATGGTAGTCTCTCCATTATAATTACCTGATCTGTTAAATCCTAGATAATGATGAAGGCGGATCTCGGCCCCTCGTGCTCGACAGCACAACCGCGACATTAACGCCATGATTATTATATTATAATTACACTGGTGGACCCGGCGCGACTTCGTTCACGTACACCTACTTTACCCCGACCTACTCTTTTTTCTAGCTTATAAATCTTCCTCTTGAATCACCCTTTCTATTGTTGAAACCCGCATTATAATCGGTTTCGTAATTTAAAAGATCTAAGCGTATCGATACATACATAGAAATATAGGAACAGACGACGCTAAGCTACTTTGTTTTTCATATTTATAGATATAGAAGGTGGACCGACGACCTGGTAAAGATCGTAGGTACCAGCTGGATGCGGAAGGCACAGGACAGGCCTTTGAGGATATCTTAGGGGGAGGCCTATGCCCAGCAGTGGGCGTCTATTGGTTGATATGATGATGATGAGATATAGAAGTCGTGACAAACATCCATCCATACATACATCCTTACAAATTTTCCCTACATTATAAATAGAATAGGTATCACAAGCATCAATAGCCCAGTTTATACGTGTACATGCAACGTGTCCTTGTAATTAAATCTCACGTGTTCCAAACGCAAAATTGGATGTGAAACTTGTAATTTCTCCCCTCGATACAGGAGCAAGCTACCCATAAAATCGTTTAATAACTGCCACCTGCCATCTCCTTCCCCGTTTGCTTTATTGGGCATCGTTTCCGACAGGTAGCGCCCTAATTTCTTGTCTCCCCCTTTTTCTTGTTAGTTCATAATGCCGCCGTTGGCTTAAACGACGGGATCGGAAGAGAGATACGTAACTTGTGCGGTCGCGCTAAAGTTAGACGGGTATGTTGAGATATTCCTAAGCGTTTAGGTATCATGAAATCGGTTTTTTTGCTTCATTACTTAGTCATCTGTCGCTTTTTGCACTTTCCGGTTAACCTTCATCGCTAACCAGCCCAATTATGCTTTGTCACAAAATCTGTGATGTAGCTGAAAGGAACTTAGGGAGTTAGGTTTTGGTGCAATGCTTTTTAATCCCCGACGAAAAAGAGGGGTGTTATTAGTTTGAGGTTTGTCGGTAGGTATCTGTGTATATTCTGTGGCTGTGTACGTGTGTAGGTGTGCATCTGTCTGTGGTGTTGTTGCTCCCGAACGGATAGAATGATTTCGATGCGGTTTACTTTATTTTAAAGCCAGTTGATTATTGATTCGATATAGTTAGTTTTGTTTTATTATAATCGATTCTAATATTAAAGTAGTATCGTTTATTGGTCAGTTAGTTTATTCTTGTTAGGAGTATGTTAAATCATTTAGGGGTCTACTTAAGAGATGCCTAAGTTTAGTGCCTTCGGGCTTAACACAATAGTGTGTGGAAGAATAGGTTGGGAAAAGGTGAAATCTATTGCTGCCGTGCTAAGATTTTAATCGGCTTATATTTTTTGACAATTTGTAAAAAAATTGGTAATCTTTACATAGTATAAAACATAGTCGCCGTCGTCTGTTCATCTGTAAGTAGGTATATAAGTGCACAGATCTTTTAAATTGCGCAACGGTTTTTAATAGAGTAATTCGAGAAGAAGGGTTATAGGATAGCACAACACGCGCACTAAGTCGCGGCGGGCAAACTAGTAGTTGTATAAAGTAAGTACACAATGGTCAGTGAGAAAGCCATTTTCATAACTCAGGCTAACTTAGTTAACTTTGTGGACTCGTGTCTCTCCTGCTATTTAGATATTTTAAGGTCGACTTAAAGTGTTTTTGCAAGAAATTAAATTTATTAATTCAATTTTATCTCGTAACAACCTAACTTGATTACTATACTTATGAAGTACGTAACAAATCACTAACCGATCGAAAGACGTCATAAACACCTGACTAATTATTTTTAAAATATTTTGTTTACAAAAAAAAATTATGAAAATACATAAATGAATGAAATAGTAGTTTATGCAACTGTCATATAATACCTAATTATATGCAGTTGCATACACTACTTTATCTACACTCATATTTTAATGTTAAAATTTCGTACCTATAATTTTTTCAGCTTTGCTGGAAGTAACTGCGAGTCAGTTCTGTTGTATCTATGCATCGGGGATATCAAGCGAAATTCACTTCACTACTTTCACATTTATCTATTTATTTGCTTCAAACAAGAAAAAACATTCACAAACACAAATTACAACAATTAAATTAGATAAAATATTCTGTTTAGCGGGAAAATAATTCCAAATGTACACAATCACAACCACAGACTATGAACTGATCACAAATATAAACATGAATTTTGAATTTGTTGAAGACATTTAGGTATTCAGCCTACATTTAGCCGTGTCCCGGCGCCCGACAAAAATTTAAAAAAGAAAAGTGTTGCATAATGATTAAAAAGTTATTTTTCGATACAGCTGTAATGAAAATAGTATGGGAAATGCTGTATCGAAAAGTAATTTTTTTAATTTTTATAGACTGGCGTGAAAAAAGTGTATCCTTAAACAACTGTTTTCGAATATGTAATTGGAACATTACGCTATGAGTGTAGATAAAACACTTTATTGCACATTTAAAAAGAATACAATGGGTAGGCACTTAAAATTAAAAACAGAAAAAGCAACAGGCGGCCTTATTGCTTAAAGCGATTTCTTCCAGGCATCCTTTTTGGGTAGATAACTGTCAACCGGAATACATAGTTCAAGGGAGTCCGGAAGGTGGTAAGTTTATAATATAAGTACTCAAATATTTCCTAAACTACTGAACGGATTTTAATGTAATTAATCTAAAACCACCTCGATTAAACTGGCTCTAAAATATAGTAGACCGCATTGAAGTCCACCCATCCCTTCGGGGGCTACGATGCCACAGACAGACATAATCAGAGCCAAAAGCCAAGCATATAAAACCCCTCTTTTTTCGTCGGGGGTTCAAAAACATATGAAACCATTAACTTTCACACGAATGGTAAGTAGATGTTCCGCTTTTGTTCGAATTTTATATTATTGTTCGTCCGTGACATTTACGATTGATAATAAGGCACACAACGTAGGTGTTATCTCAGATTATAATACATGAATATTGGTATTGAGTCTCTATTGTTGGTCCTGAGTTCCTATTACGTTTAATAAAATCCACTGTCATATCATTCGATATAAAAAAATTAAGTCTTTTATAACGATAGCCTGAATTCCTGCGTTTGATCTTCCGTTTCCGAACACTGGAGCGATGATCCATATCTTTGGAAGTCTTTAGAAGTTAATTTTAGAATCTATCAATGGAGATATTAGAGCTCTCTCTTGGAAGTTTTTAATAAAGAAGATAATATTTTTGAACGCGAGATTCAGTAAGATCGGCGTTAAATGTTTAGCGACTATTATACATCTCCCAAAAAAGACTCTCCTCTTAAAAAAGACTCTGAAATAACACAAATGTCCTTGAATATCTTAATTTTTTTCACCAAGCATCATGTGGTAGCACTGTGTCAAGCTTGAGGAGTCCACCTGGGTGAGTAACAAAGCCTTATTTATTTCTGCTGCCAATAATGCTTGCATTGTTGTTTTTCGGTTTAGATAAGGTAGCCAGCACAATTACAGACATGAGGCATTTCATCTTAGTCCTTACAGTGATGCACCTGCAGTTCTGCAATTTTATTGCCAGCAACCTGAATGCATAAATCGTAGATGTTATTTGCGACAGTTACCGCCTACCATCAGGTAGGCTGTCTGCTCGTTTGTAACTGCGTAGTATAAAATAAAATATGTTCTGAAATGAAAAATACTTTTTCATAAGCAGCTTTTATCGTGCCGTATAGTACTTATCAAGACCATTCCAAAGAGCCCAAACACGATTAGGTTATCTTATTGCGTTTATTAGTTCCTTTGACCACCTTCCGACTCCATCATCAGACCAGCTCCATGGTACCACTTTAATACATTGTCATCCAAGTTACATAGGTATACCAAATTTTAGCTCAATTGAATACTGTGAAGTGGGTCAAATTAGGCTTGCAAGATTTGTCCTGAACATAGATAGCTTTTTTTATAATTAGACCAGCCAGGCATTTGCCTGCTATCTCTTTAGGTGGTCAGTCACGATGCAGCCGATGCCTGTCCAGAAACAGCACTCTAGCCTTGAAGGCATCTAGATTATAATGACAAACATTGCAAGTTTTTTTTTTATTGTCAATATTTAAATTTTTTATTTATTGGATATAACAAAACTTAACTAATTAAAACTAGGTTAATCTAAAACTAAATTAAACTAAAACTAAAAATATTAATAATACTAATAATATCTAATAATAATTAATAAACTAATCTAATAAACCGCTGCCATTAGGCAAGGTGCCCAAAATGCTGGCGGCATTGCCACGTTGAATGGCAATGCTTAAACGCTGTGCTAAATAAAGTTCAAGTTAAATGAAAGCTTGTAAAAAGAGTAAGCACGACCACCAAATTAGGGGACTTTTAGAAAATTCTATACGACACCCGAGCACGCGAATAGAAAATAAAGTCCTCTAAAGCACAATAAACATGTAGATTTTGGACTAAGAGAAAATAATGGGCCTGTAATAGACGCAAACGAAGATATATGGCGGGCTCTTTCCTTCACAATGGCGTCTGACAATTTAATAAATTGCCCTTTACTCACCGAGTTTTCCAATAAAGGAATACAGATGATAGAATTGAAGTATTAGATAAGATGAAATGTTAATATTGTATGCTAGAAAGGAATAACGTTAGGAATATAAAAGCCGGACCAAGTCAAGACACCATTCCTCGTGGGGATGTGCTAGAATAGGTTTTCTTTGTTTTAGGTTGTGGCTTCCGCTATGTAGCGATTTTGCCAAATACTAATGAACTGACATCAACACGTCATAAGAAATATAGCCAGTAAAAAATTTAATAAAAAGAGGTGCCTATTGAGTTCCCATAAATGACATACTAAAACTAAATGGATGAAAAATATAAACAACACAACACGCACTACTGTAGTGCTTAACGATAAAACAAGCTTAAAATTACAGTCTAATTTTGTTTAATTTAATAAAAGCAGACAAAATACCAATGAAAGGGGTGCGTACCAAAGACAACAAATACTTTAGATCGCAAGGACGAGGAATATCAACAGGTAAGATATTATAAAGCGAGCACTGAAGGTTAGAACAGCTAAAAAATATATGCTCCATAGAGCCTTCGTCCAAACCACACTTGCAAATCGAGTTGTCCCGAATGCGAAGTTTGTATAGAAAGACAGGAAAGCAGGCGTGGTCAAGATAGAATAGGTTTATTATCTATAGGTACATAGTATAAAACAAAGTCGCTTGACGCCATCTGTCCCTACGTATCTATGTATGCTTAGATCTTTTAAACAATGCAACGGATTTTAATGAGGTTTTCAACATAGATAGAGTGATTCATGAGGAAGGTTTAAAAATAAGAAAAAATAATAGGTAGCGGTAAAGGTGTACACGAACGAAGTTGCGCAGAGTCCACTATTAGTGTATAATTTTTAATGTTATAATTTCAAGAAATGAATTTAAGAAGAATGGACAAAATAAGCATTATTAATTAGAAATTGAACTATTGAAAAGTATAATCAAATTAAATGCATTGCATATTCAAACTAGCCCGCTTTATCTATTTCAAATCAAGACACCATGTCTAGCTACCTACCAAATTCCATATCCTTTCATCCGTTCAGGCGTGAAGAGGTAACAAATACACAAACTTTCGTAATTTATAATATCAGTACGATTAGGAACCCCTTCGTCAAAGAATAACAGTTTAGCTAATTAATTCCCTAATCGCCCTCACCTCTCAACTATCTAGCCTCTCAATCCGAGTCCTTGTAACGACGTCGTAACTGCTATTAACTCGCAAGTTAGAGGCTACCTCTGGAGTTAAGTCTGTTGTAAACCGGTGGAGCCTTATGACTGTGCGCTGGGCCGCAGTGGTCATTACTGGGGTTAAGGGCCCATAATACTGGGCCCTTCACGTGATATGGAAATGAGGACCCAGTTTAAGAAATAAATGAATGGACGAATGAGTCACCTTTACAAGAGACATTTACAAAACAAGAGACATTATAAAACTTAGGTTTTGACCGCGACTTACTACAAGTGTAATTCTGTTGCTTTTCAAGATAAAAAGTAGCCTTTTACTTCTCTAGGTTGCCATCTATATTCTTGTCAAATTTTAGGAGCTTAGGAATAGGCATACTTCATCAGGCAATGTACCAATGACGCTTTTCTGAGTTATGTACGTTGAATACAATGCTTACCGATGCTCTTACGGTGGCGGAAAACAAAGTGATGAAAGCTCATTCAGGCGACTGAATGTGTAACCATGATTCAATCTGTTGAGGTTTCCTCGTAACAGGGTCTTTTAGGTCAGATGGTAGGCGCTCCACTGGAATTAACTGATCTGCCAAATCTTAGATCATGGTTACCGCGGACCCCGAGGCCTTGCATGTGAGAGCACAACCGGGACATTGACGCCAAGATGATTTATACGGTGTGGACGTCTTTTTAAATTTTGAATGCTCATGTATAGCGCTTTTTAATGTTATTTCCTCTTCTTCTTTCGTTGTAAATACCTAGTCTTCCTGTCTCTTTTATGAATTTTACGTACGTTTACCAAATTCGACAAGTTACCAACACATACTCTGCATACACAAATCGTGCCCCGGTTAATAAAAGGTGTTCCGAATTCCCAGCAAACAGCTCTATCAGGTGGAATCGTATACAGGGTGTAACTGCCGATTCGGTGATCAGACGGCGTCGTAAAGTGGGGCATAAAAAAGTGTTCAGCGATTCGGTATTCCAAACAGTGGGTTTGCGGTGATGGCGGTGGCTCGAAATATGTGGATTTGGATACGGCATTTTTTGCATTGTCATCTAACTTGCACGAGTGTCCAAAATTTCAGCTCAATTGAAAACCGAGAAATGGGTCACATTTAACTTGCAAAATTGTATAACGAACAGATATGGGGACACGTGAAACTAAATTAAAGCGGGTGTAAGAGAGTTGAGCTGTTTCGCTGAGCTTCTTGAGGGGACAGGGAAGCTGAGCTGAGGATATCGTGGATTGTACATCGCCTGGATTGATACAAGTCCCTGTCAATGCGAGTTAGTCCGTAGTATTTTTATATTTCATATAGATGCGTCTCTTTCATTTCACGATCTCTCCCTCTCTCTTTCATCCACCATCGACAATACCGCGAACTACGTCCGTAATCTAGTACTTGCCTCAAGATATCAAACTTTGTAACCTTACTTATGTTCAGTGCGATGCAAATATTCAAATTGTCACCTACTTACCTGTATTGCTTTTAACCTACGTCAATCTGTCGTTTCGCACATCCGCAACACGGAAGCATCAGCAAATCTATACAAGGCGCACTTTACGACGCCGAACCGAGCGTTCGTTAACGGGAACGTAAACAGATCGTTGCGAGCCCGTAATGGCTGAATTGGTGAGCTCTCACTGATGCTACCAACTTACCTGTTCAGTTTGCAAAATCGGAACAAAGGTATTATTGTACTAAATGACAGTTGGAAATTAAAATTTCTTGACGGCTAGCGACGCCTTCAACTGAATAGATAAGTTGGGCGCACTGTGAAGGTTGAATAGTTTAACACGGATCTGAAAAAATACGGACGCCATTGTACACTCAAAAGAAGCGAAGCATGCAAGGTATGGCAAATTTCTTGATAGTTTATTTTGTTGTTTATGACATACACACTAACACAGATACACCAGGGTCCGACAATCCGTCACAATCTTGTCCGATTTTGTAAAGCGCCGTAACGCCAGTGACAGTGTCAAAGCATGCACAAACATAAATCGGCGGCCATTCTAATGCTTCACTCTTAATTTTAGATAGTATTCGTCCGTATTTTTGTCAGCTCCGTGGTTTCACTGTAAAGGTTGAATAGTTTTAAAAATTTCACACGACACAGTGCTAGCGGTTTTATCTGCCGTGACTGGACTGACTAGTATCTCGTCGTGAAAAAGCGGTAACGTCGGGCTCCCGTATTTTGTAGTGTTGTGTTTGTTCACGATTTTTCGTGCGACTGTTTCGGATTGTATTCGTAATGTGTTCCGAAGTTGTTTCTGCTGAACTTCTGACTTTGATTGAGGTTCCTCTAGAGTTCTAGATGTGTGTGGTTTTGGAGGGGATGCTTTATTTTTTGCTGGCGTTTCTAGATAGTTTCTAGTAGGAAGTAAATCTGCATGCGTCTGTCGCACTTTAGTTATCTCCCTTGGCTTTGCTAATATGGACTCTGACCGAGAGCTAAGCCACAATGAAATCTCAATTTACATAAAAGAATATTATATTGACGACCTGAGTGGCTCAGTGGTCAACATGCCGTCTGCCACGCAAGAGATCCCGGGTTCGATTCCCGGCCGGGCAGAAATTGAAATGATGAATTTTAATTTCTGTTACGGGTCTGGGTGTTCTATGTATAATAAGTATGTATTTAAAAAAGTATTTAAGTAATATATCAGTAATCTAGTACCCATATTACAAGCTTTGCTTAGTTTGGGGCTAGATGGCGCTGTGTGAATTTGTCCACGAATATTTATTTTTATTTTTTATTTTATTTACCTTTACGTATCTTTACCTTGGCGTAAATATTCTAAAATCCTGATATCAGCGGAACTTAATCGGATTAGGTCATGGTTACACATTTAGTCCATGATGTTTTCCCTCAACGTAAGGGCATCGGTTAGCATTCAACTAATGTACGTAACTCAGAAAAAATCATTGGTACATGACCGCAGTGGGATTCCAAACCGGTACCTCTCGCTTACGATTCGGATACCTTAACCACTCGGCCACCGATGCTCCTACATACAATATACATTAACGTAATTATAAATATTACTAACCACCCCAAGCCTTGAATTCATCGCGAATCACGCTGACTAACCCTAGTATCCAAAACTCTACTACGCACCGGACAAAGCTGAAAGTACCGCTTTGACCATTTATTTACCTTACACGTCCCATTCACTCGAGCCTCGACAACCCAGCGACGTTTTTCGAAACACGAGCGTCCTGTAATTAGACTAATGACGTAATTATTAAAGGAAAGCCCTGGCTCGTAATATGAGGAGTTGAGCTTGGGTAGTTCATTTATTTTGGAGCGTCCAAGGAGGTGTGGAGTCGTCTTGAGTGCAGTCGCGAGTTTAGAGGCGAGGAGAAATGCTGAAGGGCCCGACGGAGCCTCGGGCGGTGCCATCATTTATGCGGGGCCCCTGTGCGACACACAAGCGTCCTGAAATATCGCATGCAATTAAGAATTTGTGACGGCAATAGTCTTTGTTTGAGGCGGATTTTGTTAGTCGCTTTTGCTGGGCTTGCTTTCTTTTTTGTTGCTTTCTTTCTTGCTTAAGTTTCGCTCTCACTTCGGAGCGTGCTTGCTTTCCTGCTTGCTTTAGTATCGCTTTTCCTTTGGAGCTTGCTTTCTTTCATGCTTGCTTGCTTTGTTTCTTGCTTGTTTTTGGTTTCCTTTGCTTAGTTTTGGATAGCCCCAAAGGTACAATTTACCTTTATATTTGCCAAGAATCGTGTCATCATCATCGTCATCCTAGCGTTGAATCACGGCTTATGCCTCCTTTTTTACTCTACGTCCTTCACTTCGTTCGGATTTTAGTATCCTAACATTGTAAGACGGGACTGTCGTAAACCACTGTCAGTTCATTAGTTTTTGCGTGAAGGGGTAACAAATATCCATATTTTCGCATTAAATAAATACACTTGGACAAATTCACACATCGCGCCATCTAGCCCCAAAGTAAGCAAAGCTTTTGTAATGGGTGTTACACAACTGATAAACTACTTCAACCTTGACTTTCGCACTTATAAGCAGGATTATTCTAACATTAAGAATTCAGAAGCAATTTCAGAAGCTTTTTCACAGTGTCCCCTAAACTATTTACCCACTAGCCTTTGCTTAAAGAAATAGGACTAAAGGATAAAAGTTGAGAGAACAAAAGGTGACTGTTGGGAGAATTTAGTTGATTTACCGAAGGATACCCGTGATATATTGGAAAGTAACTCCGAGATGACATTAGCCGTGTGTAGTTGAACAAACTAAGTTTATATAGGGTTGTGCAGGAGATTATAGGACGAAGAGGACTGAAGAGACGCTATGGTAAAGATGCCACTTGTCACCGTGGCTAAATGGTCAATCGTCATCATCATCATCATCGACAGTTCCCTGTAGGATTTGAGCCTCCTTACATCAGTGGAGGGGTTTAAGATAATCTCCACGCTTTGCAGGCGGGGTGGAGATCACAGAGTCAAAAACACATATGTACGCTAAACGAGTATTATTATATACTTTATTGCACATGAAACAAGTTAAAACATATATTACAAGAGGTTGTTTACAAAGGTGGGCTTATCTCTGTAAGAGATCTCTTCCAGCCAATCCTACCAGGTGTGGAGAAAAGCAATAAACGGGGAAGCAGAAGAAAATGTGCACTACATTTCTAAATAAACTACGTTATATCTGTACTTACCAATGAAACGAAAATAAGCAACACTTATAATACTCTCTTTTAGATCAAGTTTTCAGTACGAAATCTTGACATTAACAAATCCTATCAGAAGAAATAGCACTCGACGTTTATTTTAACACCAAGTAACGGAAAAATCAAAATCAAATTATTTCTCAAGCTGGTTTGACAAGTCAAAAATCCAAGTATTCTTTACTGCCACTACACGCCGCGTTCCATTTTTGTGTGGCACAACAACTTAAACTTACAAGTGCGCTGTTCCTTGCTCCAACTTCAGCGAAAAAGTTTCGCGCGGCAACCCTGCCAGCGTGACGTGACTAATGACTCGGAAAACTACAATTTTTAGTTTCGCCAGCACCCCTTGTTTTGGAAGTTCTTTTTATTCTATTAAGAATAAGTTCCAAAGCCGTATGTTTTGCATTAAACTTTCTCCCAAGACAGTCTCGAGGGAAATAAAGGTGTGTGACTCTGGTCGGAAGATTTTTTTTTAATCTCATTCGAACAAACACAGGGCGTTTGTGTTGACAATTTGTTTGCGCTTGTTCAAATACTGCGAGAATTGTCGGTGTAGCGACATCGAGTAGGCAAAGCGGTGTTCTCGGCAGGTTTTTTACGGTTATTGCTTTTTTGCTGTCGACAAATGTTTGATTGGTTCGTTTAAAGCACCTATATAATCATGTGTCGTGTAGGGTATGTGTGGTAGGATTCTGTGAAGGCCGCTTTGATTTGTATCACTGCTTTATCTATTTCTTCCGCTAAATTATAATGTATGCGTGGTTGTGTACCGGTTAAAAGGATAAGGCCGGCGTCGTATCGTATCGTAATCGTAGGTGTTGCCATGAGATAGGCTGTTAGCTCGATTGTCTGGTTTAAATGTTATCAAGGCACTCTTTCAAGCCGATACTGGATGCAGAAAATGTTGCTGAAGTAATATAATTATTTAAGGAGCACAGGACAAAGTTCAGCAACAAAATCATAAAACATCTCCATCATAGCACGGAAATTAACAACGTTTTGTTAAAGAATGTTATGTTTTCGAACAAAACGAACGCTGCCCAACACATTCCGTTTTGGGATCAAAACAAAAGTATCTGGTTCCAAAGGGATCTAACTAATGGTTGCCATAGCAACGCCACTCGGACAAACGATATTTGATATTGGAACCTGACAAGGCATACTTCATACGTTGTATTAAACTTTGATGAAACGAAGGCTGAGAATGATTGCCTTTGTGAACTTTTATATAGGCCTCGAAAAAATACAAGGATACCTATATATTATAAAAATAGAATTGTAACAACCTCTTTGGAATTCTCTTCTTCTTCTTCTTAGCGTGTCAATGACAAACACTATAATTTTAGCCACATTGACAGTACTGTCCGAGGAACTTACTAAGTTTGATAAATCGTTTTTTTTATTGCCAAAGGAGGCACACGGTCAGACGTTTTGGGAAGTGCTCATAGGTGGAAGCAGTACTCCATATGGGGACGAACCCGTGGTTAAAACAGCAAAAGTCGATGTCCCTGTGAAGCACTGTTTGAATTACTTTAAATTGGACTTCATTTGATAAATGTCGACACCAAGGATCCCAATACTCTTGAGATAGTAAGGAAAACTTTCTGCAACTGTAGCACTACATCAAATGTGATATATTTGGCAGTGATTGCATAAACTTGTGTCTTTGTAAGGTTGAACTGGGTGAACTTACACCTGCCTCATTATGCACCTGCTCCAGACAGGTCTCGATTACAGACATAACTTTGATTCTACTCTCAAACCACATCGTACTCAAGCGGTGCGCATCGCTGTTGCTGCGGTCCGCAATACTCCGAATGGAATCTTGAACGTGTTGGTGAACAGGTAGGATTCTCAAATGCTACGGCGCTGGTTGCGACTACATACTGCCGTAGGGTAGTGTAGATGCGTCGGGCGTGGCAGAGTCGGGATATCAATAAATAAATGCACTTCCTAATTACAAAGCTAATTATGATTGTACCTAACTGATATGGATTCTTTCCGAAGTAAAAACAAAGTCACTTTCTGCAGTCTGTCCTTAGGTATCTATGTATATATTATTATGAATTGTAGCAAATATTGCTACTGTGCCGCGGACTTGTGGTTTAGGAATTTTTTAGTTCTGTTTGCAGACCAAGGTCGTTTTTACATAAAAACTGTTTTTATGTTAAAACTTTTTTTAAAGTATACTGTGTTAATGGGCAACACTAATTTGTTCAATTTGATTTTATTTAATAAATTATTCCAGTACGCACATTCACAAAGGTTTTGGTATATTATATAGTAGCATACTATAACATCGAATTCTTTTTATATTTTATATGTGTCAGTATGCTCTACTCTTGGATCTTTTAAATTACGCAATGAATTTTAAAGTGGTTTTCAACAATAGATTTAAGAGGAAGATTTCAAGGTTTTTATTATAGATAAAAGTCAGGTATTTGACTGCCATCTCAGGGTTGTAGGGTAGGTGAAGAGTAGGTGCAAGGTAGGTGCAGGGTAGGTGCAGGGTAGGTGCAGGGTAGGTGCAGGGTAGGTGCAGGGTAGGTGCAGGGTAGGTGAAGAGTAGGTGCAAGGTAGGTGCAGGGTAGGTGCAGGGTAGGTGCAGGGTAGGTGCAGGGTAGGTGCAGGGTAGGTGTAGGGTAGGTGTAGGGTAGGTGCAGGGTAGGCGTAGGGCAGGGTTTGGGTTGTGGTAGGGTAGAGGTAGGACGCCACGCTAAAGTACATCATACATAAACTCCGTTATGTATAATTTACTTTAGAGTCAGTACCCCCACCCTCCTCTAACGATACCCCAACCCCTTATGGTTATCCCCATACGTGTTAAACTTTATTGGGCTAGTAGTCTGGGACTTTAGTGGGTTTGTAGCTTTTAGGGGGAAGGGTTAGGGTAAGCTATTAGGTGGAAGGGGGGAAGGGAGAGCGCACCGACTCCAAAAGTAAACGATACATAACGGAGGTATTTTATATAAAACTAGGTATTCCACCGCGACTTCGTTCACATCTTGTCCTATAAACCTTCCTTAAGTCACTCTGTCTGTTAAAACCGCATTAAAATCCGTTGCGTAGTTTAAACGATCTAAGCGTACCTACATACATGCAGAGGATCGGACGGCGGGAAGCGACTTTGTTTTATACTATGTATTTTTTACTTTTTGAAGTCGGCTCTTAATTTTATTAAACAGTAAAATAAGCAACATTTTTTTATTTTTAGTCGATTATAAGAAGTGGTAAAAATTACACTCGCCTACCGCGCGGCTGTGTCGCGCCAAGTTGGGCCGGTTTTTCCGGATTACCGTTTATCCGGTTTTCACGGTTGCCGCCTCACGTGAGATAAACCGGCGGTAGGCTTTAAGCTTTAATATTTATCGTTTGCCGCGCAACGTTGGAAAGAAAACCGTTTTGTGTCCTTGTCAAGTGTTATATTGTGTTTTATTGCGATAGACGCTGTGCGGTAACGGGATTTTTGCTTTGTGCTTTGGGGCTTCGCTTTTGTATTTATTTGGGCTAGTGTTGCGCTCCATATAAACATAGTTTGATCATGTTTCTGCAATATTACGCTATCAAAGCCAATTAAACTTTATAGTTATTGTCCAGAAACCAATATCTATGCTTGTGGTTTGTCAGATTTTCGTTAAATTGTACAAATCCCCCTATTAAGCCCCGTTTAATTTTGAAACGATATATTTTAACGAAAATCTGACAAACCACAAGCATTCATTTCTAAATCACGTCTGCAAGATTTAATTGGCTTTGATAATATTGAAAATATGATTCACGGGATTTTTTACTGACTTTTTAGACATTCTGTATATCAATGCGCGCTGGGCTATATTTAGGTGAAGTTGAACATAATAGGGCGTTCTTACAAGCTTTTATTTAACTTCGCCTGCCCTGTCCTTCCCTTGTCTGTTCGTTATAAAATATTAGAATTAAAATTGAGCCCACTTTGCGGTATTCGACGGAAATGAAATTTTGAAAACATACGTATCTATGTAAGTCAGAGATTTATTAATCAATGCTATAAACGTAATACAATATTAGTGGAAGATAACATAACTTAACTAACTAAAACTAGGTTAAACTGAGAGTTAAATTAAACTAAAAGTTATTAAAAAAAGTCTGATGACAACGCAATCTTATGATACCGTAGAGCTGATCTGATGATGGAGACGGAAGGTGGCCATAGGAACTCCTAAACTATGCATAGTAAACTCATCTAGTTTCAGCACATTTGATTAGTCTTGACAAGTACTCTGATTGACCGTAGAGAAAAAGGCGATAAAAGTTTGTTATAAAAAAATATTTTTCATAAGAGAACTTATTATAATCGCGGAGATAGACCCGGGGACTGTTTAGTGCTCGCGGATGACAAAGGAACTAAATTTTTACAAAAAGCCAACACGAACAACTTACAGCATAAACAATGACAGGAACGCTATAACCTGTCAGCAGACTCTAATGGCAAAACATATCGCAAATCAATTGAACGCATACATATGTCCAATTAGCAGTTAGATAGACACAAATCTATTCAACCCAAGCACTTTGGGGACCCATTTAGATGAAACAGCTATTTGTGGCGCGTATCCGAAACTAAGTGTACATTTAAGCTGGATCGCAGGCCAATAATGGATGGATTGTTTGTGCTAGCAAGTCTTACGGAAGAAGAGGTAACCTTTATCAATGCCCCAAGTTCGACACATTGCTGGCACCGTGCTACGATTAATGGCAGTGAGTCGGCGGATGGTGAGCTATTGTTCGCTCGTATCGTAGTGGCAACCTTACCCTATTGTGGCGCGGTGGAGGGACAGGAAGGTTTTGGCCATGTTATGCAAGATATTTTTGGAGCTCAGTGGCCGAGCGGTTCGTTATCCAACTCGTAAGCGACAGGTACCGGATTCGAATCCCGCTGCGGCCATGTAGCAATGACTCTTTTCGGTGTTATGTGCATTAGTTGAATACTAACCGATGCTCTTACGATGAGGGAAAATATCGTGATGAAAGCTGCATATTAAAGCGATTAAATATGTAACCATTATCCAATCTGGTCAGGTTACCCCGGTAGCAAAGTCGTCGAAGTCAGCTGGCAGTCCTGGATCACGTTAACGCCATGATGATTATTTTTTTATGAGTGATTTTTTTTATATCACTAAGGTGGCAAACAAGCTTACCTGTCGCCTGATGGTAAGCAGTACCGCAGTCTATGTACGTTTGCAATACCAGGGCTATAATTCCCGTAATGCCGAGCCAGAATATTAATTACGGGCGGTCTATAACGATCAACATTAAAAACTCCAATAGCCAATAACAGTCCACTGCTGAAGTTGAGCCTTCTCCACATTACACGGTTTTGTCATAATCTCGTGTTAATGACGTCGTTGTTTTGAAAAAACATACGTCACGCCATTTTTCCGTAAGGGTAGGCAGAGACTACATCGTTCCACTTGCTACGGTCCTGACAGATCTCTCGCTTCTTCCACGTTCAACCTTTTCATACATAAACGAAATTTGAACTGAGTTGAAACTAGAACATATTTTTAGCTTTAGAGATTGATAAAAATGGATGGACATAAATCTTATTCACGGCATAAATGCAAAATGCTCGCTGTGAGTTTCTTTTCACTAAATCTGGATTTCAAAATGTCTATTTAAAGGTTTTTTGTGCAGGCAATGATGATTGACAGACAGCCTAACTTTTTGTCAATTTTTAGTATCGTAACATAGTATTTCCGTTTTAAGGTTACCAATTTAATCTACTTAGAGTTTCACAGACAGCCGTGGCATGCGAGTAGGCGTAGGGTTACAAAATAATCTAATGTAAAGTTAAGTCAGTTATTCCAGATAGTATGGAAGCATTTCAACAAGTTTGTCCAACATTTAGTGCCAAATTCAATATTAGACATCCTCGCAAATCCTAAATTCACTGATTTCGTTGGGTATTCTATACTATTTCGAACAGTATATGACTATTTTTGGTCAACAAGTGTTGACCGAAAATTTGCCTCACAAGTTTTCATTACATCATCATATCAGCCGGAAGACGCCGACTGCTGGGCATAGGCCTCCTCCAGAGATCTCCACAAAGGCCGGTCTCGTGCCTTCCCCTTCCAGCTAGTACCTGCGATCTTTACTAGATCGTCGGTCCACCTTGTGGGGGGCCTACCCACGCTGCGTCTTCCGGTACGTGGTCGCCACTCGAGAACTTTACTGCCCCATAGGCCATCTGTTCTGCGAGCTATGTGCGCTGCCCACTGCCACTTCAGTCTGGCAATCCTTAGCTATGTCCGTGACCTTAGGTCGCTTGCGGATCTCCTCATTTCTGATTCGATCGACAAACGAGACTCCGAGCATAGCCCTTTCCATTGCCCTTTGGGTGACAATGAGTAAAATAGTTAAAAATAGTTAATTATCGATAACTAGTGGACCCGGCGCGACTTTGTTCGCGTACACCTACTTTATCCATACCTACTCTTTTTTCTTACTTACAAACCCCATCGGCCATCTCTTCTAAGCTATGTGCGCTGCCCACTGCCACTTAAGCTTGGTAATCCTATCCGATCGTTGAATATCTAAATGGTCACTAATAACCGAAGACTGTGGTAGTCGTATAACGTGTGTTTAGAGCTTGCCAAATTACAAGCGTGGGCTCTCTCTCATACATTATAAGGGCGACAAAGGACGGACTGTCAGACGGCCTAATATGTCACCCGCGTAGGATGCGGCGCGCTTACAAAGGCGGTCGCCATGGTTTTTCAATAAAGTGGGTAAGGGTAGATAGAAGTTCGTTATTTGGTAGATAGAAGTTTCCTATTTTTGTCTCGTGTTTTAAGGCGGCTTCTTGAAAATACTACCCACGGGTTTATGAAAATACTTATTAATGTAGATATTTACGCGAAAATAGATATATATAATATATAGCTACTGCGCGCGTTCATTCCATTCCATCGGCAGGGGCGCTTAAATAATTCGAATAGCTTTTATTAAGTCTCTCGATTAACATCACTTTCTCACTAGATCTGTTTGATTAAGATGGTTGATGCCGATGGATAAGCACGCGCGCACGCTCTGTTGATCAGAATAAAAGGTAGGTAGTTGCTTTCTTTCTATACCTTCGGAAAATGGATCAGAAATATTTGATAAAACTAAATTGGAATAATATTTATTTAACATCAGATAGCAAATAATCAACGTTCAGGTACACAATACACATCAAAATTCAGAACTGTCATGACCAGTTTGTTTTATCGTCACGTGCCAACTAATAGTAATCGCGCTGTAGGCGCATGCCTCGCATAAAATCCTTAACACCTGTGATCCAGGCGTATCCTTTAATAGTAAAAACAAATGCTATTCATTACAAAAAAAAATTATAATACGTCTTAAAAACAATTGTCATAATCCCTTTCTATTCAACAGGCTTACATCACACCATTGCTACTTCAATCAACAACTACCCAAGCCTACACTACCTCCAAACCGTCGCCCTTAAACAACAACCTTCCGCCGCAGCCACCACTGTTGAAATAAGCTAATTAACCGCGCCATTGACCGTTTACAACCTAATAAAAATAAAACGTTATCGTTTATCGTATTTTTATTCCAAGTCCCGCGGCTTCCCGAATAATGGTCACCCCACTCATAAATTATGTAACGAGGAGAAATAAAGGGAATGGGGAAGAAAATTAACTTTGTTTTCTCGCTTGCATGCGCGGGCAAAGCTGCGGTTATTAAATAAACAGGCGGGGCCCGTTCGGCGCATGTGGAATTTATTAGAGTCATTAACACGCAGCGGAGCGGTGGATAAGCTGACACTGACAGGTGACAGTTTGTCCCGTGATACTGATCCCGGTAATGTAATTTAATCCAAATCCGTTTAGGAGATTGTATGTGGAAGAGTTTGTAATGTGGATATTTATTATCAAAATTACAAACTTTCGCATTTATAATATTTGTAGGGTAGGATAGGACTAAAAGAACACCAGAAAACTATTCTAAGCCCAGCTTGCATTAACTTATTAAACACGTGTATAGATAGTTGAACTCAGTTGTGCGCGCGGCGCTATGTGTGCGTGCGCTTGTAAATATACAGATTTCATTTATGTGGCAGTGACGCGGCAGTCGTCGTCCGAGCGAGACGTTTGCGAGCGAGACGACGGTTTACCCACACATAGGGCCGCGCGCACAACTGAGTTAAAATATCTGTAACATTTTTAGTATGAAGTTTTTTCTTTAAGTATCAGCTTAGAGCAGCGCCTGTTGCTGTATAAGGCATAGGTCCGCCACATATGGAGTATTGTTCCCATCTTTGGGCCGGCGAAACCGTCGACCTGCTAAATCCTTTGGCCTCCGTACAGAGACGCGCCGTACGAATTGTCGACAATCCCATACTAACAAGCAAGTTAGAACCACTGGCTGATCGAAGGGACATTGGCACCCTGTGTGTGTTCTACCGGCTGTAATGTAATGGGGAGTGTTCTGAGGAATTATTTGATCTGGTGCCCTCAGCACAATTCCGCCATCGCACCAAACGCCGCGGGCTGGGTACTCATCCCCATTACGTGGACCCTCTAGTGGTGTCGCGAAGATTCGACAGAACGTTTCTAGCATATATGATTCGTATGTGGAATGAGCTCCCAGCCGCAGTGTTTCCTTTGGACTATGACATAGGATCGTCCAAGAGGTATATTAGAGGCCTCATTAGAGGCGGGCAATGCATTAGTAGCACCCCTGGTGTTGGTGATGTCCATAGGCGGCGGTGACCACTTTCCATCAGGTGGCCTTTAAGAGTTTAGTCTAAGCAGATTAGAACTTCCTGTCGAGTACTAACGCAGGTAAATCCGCTTTCAGAAACTAGTTAGAGTGTGAATGAATTGTGCTGCATCAATCAGTTTATGTTGTTACCTTTTTTAACAGCTGACGATAAAAGAGCGGTGTTGTAAGTTTGACGTGTCTGTGGTTCTGCGTATCTGTCGAACTGTCGCACGTCTGTATCGACAGCGCACAGTCGCGCCATGCGCCTTTGCATAGATGCAGACACCCGACTGTATCGACTTACATAAATACAAAGCAAGTCTAAACGAGAAAATTGGCACGCCACTTTGTCACCCACAAAACGAGCCCACGCAAAATTGAACTTTGCATCCTATAAATAAGCATTAAATCCGAAACAAACATGACACGGATAACGAAGCACACTCTACAGATTTGGAAGTAGAAAGTCAGAAGTTCTGATCCCCGGAACTGAAACAAACACGGCAATGCCATTTCTGAACTTGATAATCCTACACGAGCTGTGTATTGCTTGTGTGGGGGCTACTGCGCTATAAGAGTACAATAGATGATGTTATAGAAACTTGGTTCTCTTAACTTTAGTCGTGTGTATAAGTAAATTAGGTTGCATTTCGATAATGGAACAATTATCGTGATTTTGTAAATTCGCCACAGGCCAAAAGTCGCCACTCCGTCATCTCTAAGAGCATGCATTTTTATAAGATCAAAGTGTTCAATAAAATGCATAAGCGTAGCAGACAGGAAGCCAGAGTTCTTATGGATTTATAGTTTTAATATAATAATAATGTATTGATACGTAGGAGGCAGAGTGGATACGAGTCCCACAAGGTGGACCGACGGCTTGGTCAAAGTCACAGATACCAAATTTGAAGCGGAAGGCACAAGACCGCCTTTATGGAGATCTCTGGGGCAAGCCTTTACACACATGGTAAGTTGCTAGAGATTGAAAAGACGATCATTGAAATGCGAGTGATTCAAAGTCAAGTTTCCAAAACCCCTTTGATGAAAAATATAATTTACCCGCTCCATTGCTATCGTGTGTACTTTTATTATTGTTTCTATTGTTTTTGGGTAAATCAAAGCGTGGTTAATTATTGTGCGCAAACGAAATTATTAAACTGTTTCCTTAGAAAAGCATACAAAGAACAATAAAAGCGTTTGCCTCAGCATTGTTTGACTACAAATTAGCGAAGTTTAAACTGAACAATAACCTGAGAACGTTTCATTCAGCAATAATGGAGACGAAGTTGCATAATTTTGTTACCTACCACTTTGGAGTTTAGGCTTTGCTTGAAAATCCCAAGTTCCCTGCTCGAGATGGTCTCGAGGTATGTACTTACCTTCTGAGTTGTTGAATTGCCAACTAATGAATTGTTGAAGTTGTTATTCGGTGCTATAGCTGACTATAATTAAAGATAACAAATATAAGTATTTGAGATTACCCGTTTTATTAATCTATTAGTAGTACAGTGCCAAAATCTTATCTGACCCGGTGGCCAAAACTGGAACTACACGTCGCCATTTTAGATGCCATTAATGTTAACACTAGCGCTGCCTAGCGGCCATGTTCAGGGGCAACTTTTTCAACTTTGGCAGCGTGGAAAATTGAAAAAAAAATAGGATGTTTTCAATCTTTTTAGAGGCAGTTCTTGCAGTTTGAAGAATTATGTAGCAAGCCGGAGTCGCCTTCATCGCCAGCATCAAAATGACAACACACCGGCATATTTGTTACATCGAACCTAAGTAGGTACATGAGTCGTATTACAATCCATATCAACACTTTCTAACAGATGAGCTCGCTGCTCATTTCTCACAAAGCATTATAAACGTATGAAAAAGAGAACTGGGCGCAATTCTCTCCCGAAAAACTTTGTGCGGCGACACAAACTTTCGCAAGAGAGAGGGAGTTCCGCTCCCAAATTAATTGTACGGTTCCTGTGCCTTGCAGGCTCATTATTCAGACAAAGCAACGGGCATTAGTCCGCGGACGTGAGCCCCGCTGCAGTGGCATTCGGCCGCAGGAACTGCGTTGCCACGAATGAATATAGCCTCGCTATGGGCAATAATTCAAATTAAATGGCAACTCGTTGTACTGAATATTGAATAGGAGATAACAATGTGTTTAATTAAGGTGGAGGCGAGAAATGGCGTTTGTTCGATGAAGTGGTAAGGAAGCGAAGAATATGGCAGCGTTTTGTTCGGCTATATATTTTTATGATCTTAAGATCGTTATTTATCAAATTGTTTATGAAACGAAAGACGAAAATAGACACCCCTCGCCCACCTCCCTATTTCCCGAAGTTTGCCAAGCTGAAATTCTGAAATAATTTTATTCATGTTGGTCAAGATTTGGCTTAACATATTTCGCAGGAAAAATATACCGATGTCCCTAACTGAATGGTACTTATACTAAGTACCAGTAAAACAAAGTAGCTTTCCGCCGTCTGGCCCTATGTAGTTATTCAAGAGGAAGGCTTATAAGCAAGAAAATGGGGTAGGTAGGAGTAATGTAGGTGGACGAAAACGAAATCGCGCCGCGTCCATGAGATATTTGTAAAAAATCGTTACAAACAAACTTATGTTATGCGGTTCAAAAATGGCTCTTGCTTCTATAGTTATAAGACCTATCGGAACTTTCCGTGCACGAGTCAGCAGACAGACTCGTCGGTTTTTCATTTCTAATACCTACTAGACACTTTAATTCAACAAACACCAAGCTCTTCACAGCTTGCAAATCGTTCAGCCAGCACAAATTCCTTTACATACGTAAATGGCTTCTAATTTATAATTTCGTCTTTAAAAAACCCAAAAACTCTCTCGGAGACATTTTAATAAAAATCGTGTCGTATTTTCCACAGAACAGCGATCCATTCCTTACAATCTCTTTCACAAGGCCCCGCAATGTGTTACAACTTCACTCAGCTTTCCTGAATTTCATGAAGCGTGCAGGATTAGCATTTCACTTTCCATGATTATGATTAATTATTTAGAATAACAACGTTAACATTGTATTATGGAAACGTGTTTCGTACAGTGAACGAGTATGTCCTGAACATCGTTTGGCGAGGAACAAAGGGGTGTGTCTTTATTGTGTAGATTCTAGATTTTGCCTGCGACTTTGTCTGCTAGGATCGCTGTGGCACTCTCAAATCCTTAGCTTGTATATGTACATAACGTAGACGATAGATGGTGCTACCGGGTGGTTAAATACTACTGCATTTTTAAATACGCATATGACGATACATAGTTTACCTACAACAAAGTCGCTTGCCGCAGTCTGTTCATATGTGTGTATGTATATATACGCATAAGATCTTTTAAACTACGCAACGGATTTTAATGCGGGTTTCAACAATAGATAGAGTGATGTAAGAGGAAAGTTTATAAGCAAGAAAAAAAGGGTCGGTAGTGGTAACGTAGGTGGACGTGAATGAAGTCGCGCCGGGTCCACTAGTTTAAAATAAATACTAGTGAAGATTGATATCGCTTACTTAATAATCATGTTTGGTTTTCATAAAAATGTCAAACAGTGCGGAGACGTTCGGAGACGTTCGGAGACGCAACATCTAAATAAAAAATTAACTTTAAAACAGTAAGGGGCGAAAAGAGGTTTTACAACAATATAGGTACCTACTATTATCTGTGGTTATAGCGGAAATCAAGAGAGGTCAAATATTTTATGAGTGGTTCTTTTTTTTGTACCTAATCAATGAATACATTGATTAGGTTATATAATAATACAAAATTAATTTTATACATAACTTTTATACAAAATTGTAAATGCCAGGCTCCGTATTACAACAACAACAAACTTATAAACTTATACACTTTTATTCCCTAGGGATTTAAATCACTCTCTGTGCTTAGTCTAGTGCTGAATAGTCTATATAAGAATTTTTTAAACATTATATTCTAGACAACCTCGCTAGATCGCGATTTAAAGTCGTCACGCGCAGCAAAAATTACTTTGCTGTCTCGTACAACAAATAACTATTTCGGGCTTTCTTACGTCTCAGTACAAAAATAGTCAATTTTTTTCTGAAATATCTTCAATGTACAGAACCGCCTCTATTACAGTTCGATTAGATAGCTACTTAAAATAAACTTGCGATATTTTTCATCCGGAGAAGAGCTAGTAATCTTTAATTATCATAACTCTTACTGTAATCTAGGGACACGAGTAACTTTGATACGAAAACGAGGAAAAGTTTAACCGCCCCCTGAGGCCCTATATAATGCCACTAGGGCTTATTAAAAAAGGAGCCCAGCTCAAATAACAATTATCGTTGACGAAGGCGCGTCTAATGGAAAACTCGGAGCGCCGACGCTGAAACTGAACTCGCAGCCGAAAAAGCGCTTCAAATAGCTGTTGCTCTTAGACGCTGGACTTTGGTGGATATATCGAGTCCATAGCTAAAACTGCTGCCAAAAAATTTGGCATCCTCTCTAGGGCAAGGCGGTATTTCTCATCTGAGCAGAGGTTGCTACTATATAAAGCCCAAATTCGACCTTGCATGGAATACTGTTGTCACCTATGGGACGGATCTGCAAAGGTCTATGTAGCTGCTCTGGACTCGGTTGATAGACGCGCCAATTAACTGATAGACAATCCCCCATTGGTGCAGGAAAATCTACAGGATCTGGATCACCGTCGCAAAGTGGCATCTCTGGCGGTTTTCTACAGACTACAGCTTGGGGAATGTGCGACAGAGTTACACGAGTTAGTTCCACCAGCTCCATTCCATCTTCGGGGCTCCAGGCGTAGGTCGTCGTCCCATTCCTATATTGTCGACATTCTACCTATACGCACTCAGCGTTTTTCTAACTCTTTTCTGTTGCGAACGGCAAGGGAATGGAACTCGCTACCTGCACATGTTTTCCCTGAGCGCTGAAACTTGGGTCTCTTTAAGACAAGAGTGAATAGGTACTTAATAGACAGGTATGCGCCATCGTAGACTGCATCTGCACTTATCATCAGGTGAGATGGCAGTCAAATACCTGTCTATTACATAAAAAAAAAAAACTTGTGAAAATACTTGTTTTTTTTCATATAACTGTGACCAACGTATAGATAGCCCATGTGATAGTAAGTGGTAACTCTCGTCCATAACATCTGTAAGTATCATAAGTAACATATGTGTAAGAAAAATGTAACCTAAGCGCTGGTGTGTTGTCACTGTAAGGACTAAGGTGAATTGCGAGGTGAAAATATATAATTGTGCTGCCTACTTCGCTTGATATAACATTGTTACTTGATGGCAGAAATTGGTATGGCGGTGGCACTCACGCACGCAGAAACCTCAGGCTTGACAGTCTTGGTCGACCATTGGTTTTGTATGTCAGAGGAACATTACTTAAACAAAACTAGTTTTGCACATTATAGGAATATTTTTTCCCATCCAAGGCATATTTTTTACCCTTCCAGTGCTTGTAATATAAGTTATAAGATTATGTACGAGCAACATCGCTGAGTCGGGTGCGAGAGCCAACGGCCTATGACGCGAGGATGCCGAAGACTGGGCGAAGTGGAGGAGAATGAGTATGAAAGCAGACCCTGGCAGAGGCCGTGATAAACGTGATTAGTTTTTCCTGATAATTTACTTAGATTTATAGTTTGAGAATAATAATTTGATGCGACAGACTTGTGACTAGAGGGTTGTGGGGCCTACTCACCATAGCAATGACCTAAGCCAACCTCACCTGCTCGTGGTCCCTTTGCTGACAGATGAGCCAGAACCTGGCGAATCAGTTGTCCCTAACGGGTCGTACTGTTTCCGTTAATAACCACGGCTTGGGACATTTTTACCCACAACAGACGGAATGGATGCGGTATAAATGTCTTTGGGGTGAGAGGTTGTGTTTGTATGTACGAGTGTGTCTGTTACCTACCATTAGTCTCGAAAACTAGTTGGTAAATTTCATTGCGGTTTTTTGAATTCGTAACTTATATACTCAGAGCAGATTGTTAGACATGTTATATGTCAGTAGACCACTATAAGTCGGTACTTGTGGAGTTCTCCGTTACTACTAAACCGATTTCGATGCGGTCTTTTGCATTCAAAGCTTGCAATAACAATGATTTTAATCGTAACGGGTTTTTTAATTTTGGTTTTATTATGTTTTGGCTTTCACGGGCGGCGACTACTATCCCTACCAGTACAATCCGTTAGGAAAAAACCGATTCGCCAAAGCCTCCTCTGTCTGTCTGCAGGTAGGGTTCACTTGGATGTGATGGTGGTCGGACCCATTAATCCTACAAAAAAGAAAGAACGTCGTGTCTAAAGACATACAGCGCTATATGGCCGAGGGAGCAAAGTGCCCATCGCGGCACACTGGATAATCTTCTAATTTTATAAGTGTCCGCCCGGGTTCCTTACGCCTGTCGCTTTTTAAACAATTAATTACTCCAGCTGTTGTATCCCGGAACGTTTGCTTGCGAATATAAAAAAGCTGCTTTGTATATTTTCGGGTGGGTCGCCCGAAATGTGTCTCTTCGGAGGCAAACGAAGGAATTTAGCGGGAAACTGAATTTTCTGGAGACAACATTTAGGCAAACGGGTGATATTCAAGGTCTGATGACGATGACGAAAGGTGGTGTTCAGTAGTTCCTAAAACTGCTGAACGCAACAAGCAACCCCATCGTGTTAGGGCTCTTTGGAATGGTCTTGATGAGTACTATACCGCGCGATGAAAGCTTGATAAAAAAAAAATTTACATTTGAGAACTTATTTTTCGCATATCAAATGAAACTAATGCCTGGCTAGTAGATCTTTTAAAAAAGACTTCAAAGCCTTTTTGATAGTTATTTTTAACGGGCACGGGTCACGGATAGTCAAATAGGTAATATGGCCACGATCCCTTTTATTGCCAAAAAGTGTCCTAAAAAAACAGGGATTGAAAGCAATAACATGCTGTCGCTCCATGGATATATTCGGACGAGACCCCGGATTATCCAAAGAGCAAGCATTGACGGACCACACATTCGGAGATATTCAAACAGTATAGTGGTATAATAAAAACTAAAATGAAAGTGTCTGGGAATTATCCCTCGAAATATTATATCCTCCATAATAATAAATATCGTGGTCGTGAAATCTTTACGGAACTGTGAAGCCCGCAGCCAGATTATCATTGGTCAAGGACAGTGGCGAGTGGGGTACAGTACGTTATATTATGGACTGGCCACTGTCCGAATAGTTTACAGCACTGTACTTGTCAACTTCGCTAAACACTTAACCAATGTCAATCAAGGCATTAGGTATAGACGTAGACAGTACTTTTTGTATTTAGTGAAATCTATACAGCGACTGAAACTTATACTAATAAATCTAAGTCGCTTCCCGCCATCTGTCCCTATGTACGCTTAGTTCTTTTAAACTACTTACAAACAATAGATAGAGTGATTCAAGCGGAAGGTTTATAAGCAAGACAAAACGGGCAGGTAGGGGTAAAGTTATGTAAAGTAATGTACGCAAACCAAGGCGCGCCGGGTGTTTTATATTGATCCAATAAAAAGATTATAAACAAATAAAATACACTTAGTATCATGGTACTATTCCTAAACCAACAGCCGCCGTAGCGTGAGGCGAGGAAGAGCGACAAATTTCACATCTAAACGTCAAATCCGTGTGAGATATCCCGCCATTTAGAAAATTTGTCACCCCTGGGAACATGAGGCGCGATCGTGACGTCACAGCTATCTCACCACACGCGCGATGCGACTATTTGTCATCTTGCTTAACAGCCCGATATGTACACAGAAGCATTCATCCCCACGTCCGAATTACATATTTGTAGTTTGTTCACATAGCCCGCACATTGAGCTCTTGATGAGTCTGATATGCAGTGATGTGCTGCTGCTGCTGCCTTTCCTAGGTGCTGAGACTAATCCAGTTTGGGGCAACGTTACATTGGGCCTTCTTAGTTTTAAACCCAGATCCAAAAACATGGGCGAGATGAAGGGTGGTCTGTGGCTTTGTAGCTTCCACATAAATGAGTCGATTTTAAAGCGGTTCCTTTTATCTGAAAGCCTGTTTATTTGTTTAATTAAAATCGGTTCAGCGTTGTTAGATTTGATTTGTTTTTTATTAATTTAGTCTAGCCAGGCATTTCAACGCCATCTCACCTGGTGGTAAGTGGACGATGCGGTCGATGATGGAACATGCTTGTCTAGGGACCGCCTATTCACTCTAGCCTTGAAGGCGTCTAGATTATAACGATCAAGGAACACACTCACAGGCAACGTGTTCCATTTCCTATCCGTGCATATTATACAGGTCGAACCAAAGCGGCTCGTGCGGATAGCTGGAAGGTCCACGACATGTGAAGCGTTCGCCCGGATCGCGTTTCTCGATGGCGAAAAGGGATAATGAGAATATTGTAGAGTTCAAGGCCAGAGTGACTAGGCTTTTTTTAATGTTATCCGGCAGACAAACAGGCATGCGGGCCACCTGATAGAAAGTGGTCACCGCCACCTATGGACATCAGCAACACCAGGGGTGCTACTAGGCTGTTTCTAGATGGGCATGCTTCACCTTCGGCCTCACCCCTACCCTTCAGGTGAGCTAACGGCCAAGTGCCTATATAGTTTATTATATAAAAAAGCACCATTGTACTGTTAACAGGGGTCCGGATCATTTTTACACATTCAGTAGCCTGAAAGTGTAAGTTTATTTAAGATCTTTTTCACTTCAACTAATGTACATAACTCGGAATATAGTTTTCGACGCTCCAGTTAATATTGTGAAGTATTTGACTCTTATTCCTAGCATATTTCCCAAATAGTGTTCAGATTCCCGGAAATAAAGCCATGTCTCTTTGAAATATTAACCCGAAAATGACGAGCAAAGGAAATGTTTTCCTTGCAAAAAGCACATTAGCATAAAAAGGTTGTTACTCCCTGGTGTATACCCTTTTAGGACCATAAGATAATGTGTCCTATAAAAACCAAGCGTCATAATATTTTCACGTTCTTTCCGTCTATCTTCAGTTCACTTAGTGAGCTGTAGTGGTACCTAGTGTATCGGTTTTGTAATGGACCCTGGAACCTGCAGGTTTCGAAACAGGTCATGATCACAGACCGTAACAGTCCACTGCAGGACTTCTTCCACGAATGGGGAGGTTATTACCATAATATCCACGTTTGGCAGACGGGTTGGAGATCACAGTGCTATAAATATAACAATGGAAAATGCTGCTGCCCATTTTCCAGCCAACGGAGACTCTAAATCTTTTGCCTCGAAAACATTAGTCGCCTTGTACGACACCCACGGGTGTAAGGGGTTGGTGCTATTCTATTCTGCTAGACACCACACGGCCTACATGGCCACGGTCGGCGTCGATAAAGGTACTTACTGGAAATTTGAGTACACTTGACTCTTTTCTGATGACTTAAGTAAATATTTGGTGACGAAATGGGAAAAGAATCTAGCGCATACCGACACTGCTCTTTCGCTAGGGTTCGCTCTTCGGTCACAACGAGTACGCAGTGATTTTAAAATAAAGAAAACCGAATCGACATCGAAATATACGTTCGGCAGCTACGATGCACAGACAGACACACACCTACATACACAGAGCTACAGATACACACGTCAAAAACGGTTAAAAATTGTGAACGAAACACTGCAACAAATTCTCATAAGAAATAAGAAACATATTTTTTCTTATCTCGCGCGTTCTCTATGATCAATCAGAGGACTTTTCAAGCCTCATCAAACAAGCACAAACTCGATGGACATAGTTTAGGAGTTCCTATGGCCACATTCTGTTTCCACAATCAGATCAGCTTGTAAAATTTCAAGTGTGCAAAATTTCAGCTCTATCGGAAATCGGAAAATGGGTCAAATTTAACTTGCAAGACTCTATCACGAACAGACATGGGAACATATGAAACTAAATAATAGCTTGTAATAAGCTTTCTGTTATTAATACAGAAGGTAGACCTACGATTCGAGTTAATTATACTAAGAATAATATAATTACTCACAATTCACTTGACATTAATGAAGAAGAAGAATTGCGTTGTAGCTATAACAGAATAAGACTTTATTACGAACAAACATGGGGGATGTGAAACTAAATGAAAGCTTGTTACAGAACAATTAATTATACTAAGAATAAAATAATTACCAGAATTGACACGATCGTATGCGAACCAGCCGGGTAATCTGGGATTGCTATCAATATGTATACCATACGCAGTGCATCGGTGCACGATCTCCAAACATTGACTGGGTTGCTGTGTATACAGGTTAAGTATCAACTAAGCTGTTAAGTACAGCTCAGGTACACACTGGCAGACTGCTGCATGCATACATAATTGATATGCCAGATAATAATGTTGTGGTAGCGATAGGTACGTATTTAGTTTATGTTGATTGAATTGGTATATTTTGAATTCGTGGTTTTGCCTATAGAAATCGTACGCCAGAGGATGGAATATTTACTTACCAGAAATGTTATTGGTTTTGGTACCCATAGCTAAAAATAATAAAATAGTAAACAGATATATTTTTCTGTTCTGCCCACCATATTCGATAGGTAGGTATTGGTGCCCGGGGTCCGCCTTGACCATGATCCACGATTTGGCCGGTCAGGTAATATAGTGCCTGCCATCTGATCTCAGTGACCCTGTCAACAGCCTCAACAGGGGAACCTGACCAGATTGGATGATGGTTACACTGTCAGTCGCGTGAATGTGCAGTTTTTCTCACGGTTATTTCTCTCACCGTAAGAGCATTGGTTAGTCTTCAACTAATTAAATAAATCAGAAAAAGTCATTCGTATTTAATCATCATGATCATTCGTAGCCTAAAACAGTCCAGACTATGAACCTCTTTCACATTAGCCAGTAGTTACATTAGTGGAGTGGAGAGAGTAACAAATAGGTTGGTTAAACTTTCTCCACTTATATGACACAAAAATCGATCTTATGCAATGAGCAATACATTCCATTTTGATCTTGCTCTCACAATTTTCGCAACTGATTTCAGCCAAGTGTAATAAGCCTTTTACTTATCACGTCCCAGGTAGGTAGCAAATCGAAATTGTGTGCTGTTCCATTATAGGCGGAATGGTTCAGCAACGCACGTTACGTACGGCTTTGGGCAAGGAGCGGATTAAATACTGAATAGAACATGACTAGTGCTCTAATTCCCCAAGTTTTAGCACTTGTGATAGATTGTCATGAAATATCGGTCACTAAAAGTGTTAGGAGTCCCTTACTTACTTACTAACGAATGGTAGGTAGGTACAATAAACTTCGATCTAGTACGAATAACTTAATATTATGATCTATTCAACCGCATATTTGACTTGTCTAGTTTTCACAAACTAGTAGTCCTCTTATATGTATATCTTATAGTATATTTATGTTTTTGCTGGGATTAGCTTAACTAGAATTAGTCATCTTGGCGTTAATATCCCGCTTGTGCTCTCACGCACGAGGGCTCGGGGTCCGCCTTGATTATGAACCAGGATTTGGCAGATCAGGTAATTACAGTGGAGCGACTGCCATCTGAAACTATCCAAAACTATACTGTAGGCAACATAACAATTTCTTTGTGGATTAAATTCAAGTAATTAAAAATAACAATAAAAGAAGAAATATAAATAATTACTTAAATTAAGATTATGGTGTGTGTAAGTGTGTATGCGCGCGCGCGCGCGCGCGTGTGTGTGTGTGTGTGTGTGTGTATTTTCTCTATTGGACTATTTTCAGCATGTCTTCAGTCTCCGAGTAAAATAAAGTAAGTAGCCACACGGTCACCAGTTTCCTCGCCTCCCAAACTGAAGAGGATTTGAAGTCGCACTTACGCGCAACCAAGTTATATATAAAGGGAGTTTTGAAGGTGAGGTATTTATTTGCAAATACAGTCTTCACAGGGTTTGATGGAATACGGTAAACCCGCTTTGCCACTAGTACTGGGTACTCAGCGGACTTTAGAGTGTCTAACTAGAATAAGCATAATTAAATAACAAAAAACACAGTAAGTCGTCGTCGCATAAAAATAAATATCATTTTCCACGCCAACGAGTGTGAGTTTTAATCAATTTCCTCCATAAATAAGGAAAAGAGGTATTTGGGAACGGAAAAGGCCAATGCGGGCGGAAATCACATTTTCTTTCTCACGGGCATTGTTTCTCAAACTTTCTTCGTATAAGTATAATATATTAATTGTAAAATTATTGCTCTGTGCTGGTAGTATTAATTGCTATTGGTGTTCCTTAAGTAAATAAAATAATTAAACTTAAAAAAGGCAGCCAACTACTTACGTAAAATTATTGAAATCATGGAAAATTAAAGCAACTACCTCTACAAACCCTAAATATTGGTCAGAAAGTATGGCTTGGCCGTTTCATAAAACAAATGAATGACACAAAGGTTGGTTTCAGTAGTAAACCGACGCGTCGTTAGTCAGACCTAGATAGCACGGAGTCCTGCAATCTAGTCTAGTAATCACTGATTCTGATGAGCTACGTTTGAATCTATGAAACGGCCAAGAGAGGTAGGTGGTGCCTCTACTTTTTGTTCGACGACCAACAGTTAAGATATATGGAATAAGGGAAATGAACTCATTGACTAGGATAGAGAAAGGAATGCTTAGTTTGTTCGGGCATGTAGAGAGGACGAATAAAAGGAGCTTATTATTATTATTCTCCTCTCACATACATAAACAGCCTTTGTGAGATCTTATAGTCTGAAAAACGCTGAATAGCTGTACTACAGATCTCCAGAATAGTGAATTTATGTATATGCCTACCTATGTACGTATCATCTTGGCGTTAATATCCCGGTCCCGAGAACGAGGTCACAGGGGAACCTGACCAGTGCCTGAACGTGCAGGTTTCACCACGATGTTTTCCTCACAGTAACAGCATCGGTTAGTATTCAACTAATGCACATAACTCAGAAAATAGTTATTGGTACATGGCCGGAGCAGGATTCGAACCCAGGACCTCTGGCTTACGAGTCGCATACTGTAACCGCTCGGCCACCGAAGCTCTTATATAAGTTCTGTATGTATAAGTCTGCACGTATCAACTCGTAGTACCATTCCCCTAGCCCAGTTTGGGTGCCGGCGGCGTCGCAGCTTGACCGCGCCGACGGATTTCCCGCGGGACGCCGTTTAATTACGTTCCCGGCGTTCCCTTCCCTTTTGTTTAAAGGAGTTTTTAATTTTTCTTACCGGGTAGTGCGATGCCAACTTTCATACCGCGGAATTGCGGCAAGACATGCGGGGCTGCAAGGTATTAGATTAAATAGTTGGTACAATTTGTGTAGGGAAGTATGTAGGTACTAGTTTGGTAAATAGGAGCAGGTTCTAAGATTAAATAGTTAGTACAATTTATGTAGGGAAGTATGTACTAGTTGTACAGATAATACGAAAATTTGTAAGAAGCACATACATGGCGACAACCGGAGTGGTTCAGTTGGTGTAAAAGCCGGTCTGCCACGCAGTGGTTCCGGATTCGATTCGGAACCGGGCCGATATTGAAATGATGAATTTTAATCTCTGTTATGGTTCTGGATTATTATGCATATAATAAGTATGTATTTAGAAATTTATAAGTAGTTAATTAGTTTTCTGGCACTCATAACACAAGCTTTGCTTACTTAGGGGTTAGATGGCGCTATGTGAATTGTCTAAGCATATTTATTTATGGGCCGTACTTTTGCAGATAATACGACCGAAATATAATACATTGCCAAGCCATTACCCAGAAATACATATTGTCGCTGCATTGAAAATGTTTTACCATGACCGGGCCTTAACAGTAAATATATTGCACGTTTAGAAGCTTCCTTAACCTCCGACGAAATAAGAGGGGTGTTATAAGTTTGACGTGTGTATCTGTGGTTCTGTGTATCAGTTTGTCACACTGTGACATCGTACTTCCCGAAAGGATAGGCTGATTTTGATGAGGTTTTCTCTATTTGTAAGAGAAATTAGTCGAGATGGTTTTAACTTTGTTTAATTAAAATCGGTTCAATAGTTTAGAAAATATTTGCGTAAATGTGAACTTGGCCTGGGGTTATCCAATTTTTTCTATCCAATTATTTCTATTAAATGTTTAGATTAGTTAGAATTGAAAACAATTTATATAAATAATCACATATATAAGGCTTGCCGCCACAGTTGTGATTGCGTTTTAATACGTTCCTGCCATTCTCCCGTTAAAATTAATCTTACCTTCAATCTATGGAAAGTTTTTACCCGGGCTTTCCTGGAAGGTAGAGACGGAGGGCTTCGCTGTAATATTGGAATTTCCGTTGTTTGATTAAGTTGTTTATGTTTATGCAAACTCTTCTGTTCTGTTCTTCCTTATCCACACATAGTAAAAAAGTCTGTATTTCTGTCTGTCTGTATATCCGCCAACTCCTCTTAAACCACGTAATGGATTTTGATGCGGTTTTCACTATTATTTAGAAAATTACTTCCAATTATTCAGAATTACTTCCATAGATAATGACAAATAATCTCTAACCCCATATGAAGACCGGGCAAGCTATTGGCCATGACGGAATACCCATAGAAACTTGGAAAACAATGGGGACCCGAGGCGTACTCTTGCTCACTGAACTATTTAATAGGATCATAGCCACGGGGCTTATACCTGACGCGTGGCGCGTAAATATTATTACGCCAATCTATAAAGGAAAGGGCAGTGTGCAGGAGTGCGGCAACTATCGAGATATTCAACTCATGAGCCACACAATGAAGCTACTCGAACGTATTATGGACCAGATACTTCACCAGGAATTTTCCTTGTCGGAATGCCAATACGGCTTCAGGCCAGGCTGCAACACCATGGATCCAATATTTGCCCTAAGAGTCCTCCAGGAGTCTCACTGCAGTAAAAATCAATCTCTGCATTACGCATTTCTCGACCTGCAGAGGGCTTTCGACAGTGTCCCTCGGGAGATAATCTGGTGGGCTCTTAGATCAAAGTCTGTGACCGAAGCGTACATTAGTATGATACAGGATATGTATGAAAATACTGGAGCCGTCGTTAAAACCATCGTAGGCCATACTAAGGCCCTTCCCGATTACTGTAGGTGTTAACCAGAGTTCTGTGCTGAGCCTTTACTTGTTTTGCATTGTGCTCGATGCCCTCTCAGCGGAAATTTAGGACATGCCTCCTTGGCTTATGAAGTACGCTGACGACATTGTACTGGTGAGCAAGCTTAGGCAGGATCTTGAGACTAGAGTAAACACGTGGAAGAATGTGCTAGAAAACGGTGGTCTGAAGTTGAAAGTTGCCAAAACGGAGTATTTGGTCAGCTGCAGCGAAGATCCCGAAACCATCCTTGTAGGTAACGAAGCTGTCAAAAGAACAAACCCACCACCAACCCATGCTCCTGCCCACCTCTCGGTATACGGAGCGAATCACGGGAGGTGCGCGCTGTACTTGCCGGAGGCTCTTTCCAAAACGCGCACTTTCTTGACTCCATACAAATTTTCTCTTTATCCTTGTCCCTTCGATGTCACTTCTCCCCTGACGGGGCGTGTACGCCACAGTGTACGGACGACTTCGGTTTCCTACCTACTCGCCGCATCCGGTCTAGTTGACTATTGGTCTTCCAGTTCTAGTTGACGCCTTCTCTTATGCCACTCGTGTGCGAACATACTGAACAACGAAAAGTTTCCTTTAGTTCCTACCAGGTCTTGATGGCCGATCGGGCCGACTCTTGATAACGTGAGTTTCTCGAACATGGATTTTCTCAAGTCTTCGTACAGGCTGCAATCCCAAAGGATGTGATCTCTGGTTTCGTCTGAATCTCCGCAGTAGCATCTAGGCGTATCGCTGAATGCGAGCTTGTGCAGACGACTCCTGAAGCAGCCGTGACCGGTCAGCAACTGCGGCACCTGGTGATCCGGCTCGATCCATCCGCTAGTGAGCCGCTCCGCGACCGACGGGAAGAAGCTAAATAACTTCCGCCCGTCCGCCGCTGTCGCCCACCGCTCCTGCCACTGGGAAACGACCTCCCCGCTCACCCGCTCCTTTAGTTGCGCGCGCTCTCTACCCGCACGACCCACCCCTTCTTCCCCGACGCGTCCCGCTCGAAGGACTTCCAGGTCAGCTGGCAACACTCCCGCTAGCACCGGCAGCGCTGCCGAGCTCGTAGAGCTCTGGCATCGACCCTGCTACCAGGGGAACCTGACCAGCTTGAATCATGATTACACATTCAGTCGCCTGATTGTGCAGGTTTCATCACGATGTTTTCCCTCACTGTAAGAGCATCGGTTATTCTTCAACTAATGAGTAACTAGAATAAGCATAATTAAATAACAAAAAACACAGTAAGTCGTCGTCGCATAAAAATAAATATCATTTTCCACGCCAACGAGTGTGAGTTTTAATCAATTTCCTCCATAAATAAGGAAAAGAGGTATTTGGGAACGGAAAAGGCCAATGCGGGCGGAAATCACATTTTCTTTCTCACGGGCATTGTTTCTCAAACTTTCTTCCTATAAGTATAATAAATTAATTGTAAAATTATTGCTCTGTGCTGGTAGTATTAATTGCTATTGGTTTTCCTTAAGTAAATAAAATAATTAAACTTCAAAAAGGCAGCCAACTACTTACGTAAAAATATTGAAATCGTGGAAAATAAAAGCAACTACCTCTACAAACCCTAAATATTGGTCAGAAAGTATGGCTTGGCCGTTTCATAAAACAAATGAATGACACAAAGGTTGGTTTCAGTGGTAAACCGACGCGTCGTTAGTCAGACCTAGATAGCACGGAGTCTAGCAATCTAGTCTAGTAATCACTGACTCTGATGAGTTACGTTTGAATCTATGAAACGGCCAAGAGATGTAGGTGGTGCCTCTACTTTTTGTTCGACGACCAACAGTTAAGATATATGGAATAAGGGAAATTAACTAGGATAGAGAAAGGAATGCTTAGTTTGTTCGGGCATGTAGAGAGGCTGAATAAAAGGAGCTTATTATTATTATTTTCCTCTCACATACATAAACAGCCTTTGTGAGATCTTTTAGTCTGAAAAACGCTGAATAGCTGTACTACAGATCTCCAGAATAGTGAATTTATGTATCGGTCCCGAGAACGAGGTCCCGGGGTCCGCCTTGACCATAATCCAGGATTTGGCGATCAGGTAATTACAGTGGAGCGACTACCATCTGACCCCCGTGACCCTGCTAACAGGGGAACCTGACCAGTTCCTGAACGTGCAGGTTTCATCACGATGTTTTCCTCACCGTAACACCATCGGTTAGTATTCAACTAATGCACATAACTCAGAAAATAGTCATTGGTACATGGCCGGAGCAGGATTCGAACCCAGGACCTCGGGCTTACGAGTCGCATACTGTAACCGCTCGGCCACCGAAGCTCTTATACAAGTTCTGTATGCATAAGTATGCACGTATCAACTCGTACCATTCCCCTAGCCCAGTTTGGGTGCCGGCGGCGTCGCAGCTTGACCGCGCCGACGGATTTCCCGCGGGACGCCGTTTAATTACGTTCCCGGCGTTCCCTTCCCTTTTGTTTAAAGGAGCTTTTAATTTTTCTTACCGGGTAGTGCGATGCCAACTTTCATACCGCGGAATTGCGGCAAGACATGCGGGGCTGCAAGGTATTAGATTAAATAGTTGGTACAATTTGTGTAGGGAAGTATGTAGGTACTAGTTTGGTAAATAGGAGCAGGTTCTAAGATTAAATAGTTAGTACAATTTATGTAGGGAAGTATGTACTAGTTGTACAGATAATACGAAAATTTGCAAGAAGCACATACATGGCGACAACCGGAGTGGTTCAACCGGGCCGAATTTTGTTATGGTTCTGGATTATTATGCATATAATAAGTATGTATTTAGAAATATATAAGTAGTTAATTAGTTTTCTGGCACTCATAACACAAGCTTTGCTTACTTTGGGGTTAGATAGCGCTATGTGAATTGTCTAAGCATATTTATTTATGGGCCGTACTTTTGCAGATAATACGACCGAAATATAATACATTGCCAAGCCATTACCCAGAAATACATATTGTCGCTGCATTGAAAATGTTTTACCATGACCGGGCCTTAACAGTAAATATATTGCACGTTTAGAAGCTTCCTTAACCTCCGACGAAATAAGAGGGGTGTTATAAGTTTGACGTGTGTATCTGTGGTTCTGTGTGTGTGTCTCACTGTGACATCGTACTTCCCGAAAGGATAGACTGATTTTGATGAGGTTTTCTCTATTTGAAAGCGAAATTAGTCGAGATGGTTCTAACTTTGTTTAATTAAAATCGGTTCAATAGTTTAGAAAATATTTGCGTAAATGTGAACTTGGCCTGGGGTTATCAAATTTTTTCTATGCGTTAGACTATTCAATGTTTAGTTAGAATTGAAAACAATTTATATAAATAATCACATGTATAAGATTTGCCGCCACAGTTGTGATTGCGTTTTAATACGTTCCTGCCATTCTCCCGTTAAAATTAATCTTACCTTCAATCTATGGATAGTTTTTACCCGGGCTTTCCTGGAAGGTAGAGACGGAGGGCTTCGCTGTAATATTGGAATTTCCGTTGTTTGATTAGGTTGTTTATGTTTATGCAAACTCTTCTGTTCTGTTCTTCCTTATCATATATACATAGTAAAAAAGTCTGTATTTCTGTCTGTCTGTATATCGGCCAACTCCTCTTAAACCACGTGATGGATTTTGATGCGGTTTTCACTATTGTTTAGAAAATTACTTCCAATTATTCAGAATTACTTCCATAGATAATGACAAATAATCTCTAATCCCATATGAAGACCGGGAAAGCTATTGGCCATGTCGGAATATCCATAGAAACTTGGAAAACAATGGGCGTACTCTTGCTCACTGAACTATTTAATAGGATCGTAGCCACGGGGCTTATACCTGACGCGTAGCGCGTAAATATTATTACGCAAATTTATAAAGGAAAGGGCAGTGTGCAGGAGTGCGGCAACTATCGAGGTATTCCACTCATGAGCCACACAATGAAGCTACTCGAACGTATTATGGACCAGCGACTTCACCAGGAATGTTCCTTGTCGGATTGCCAATACGGCTTCAGGCCGGGCTGCAGCACCATGGATCCAATATTTGCCCTAAGAGTCCTCCAGGAGTCTTACTGCAGTAAGAATCAATCTCTGCATTACGCATTTCTCGACCTGCAGAGGGCTTTCGACAGTGTCCCTCGGGAGATAATCTGGTGGGCTCTGAGATCAAAGTCTGTGACTGAAGCGAACATTAGTATTATACAGGATATGTATGCCAATACTGGAGCCGTCGTTAAAACCATCGTAGGCCATACTAATCCCTTCCCGATTACTGCAGGTGTTCACCAGGGTTCTGTGCTAAGCCCTTACTTGTTTTGCATTGTGCTCGATGCCCTCTCAGCGGAAATTCAGGACATGCCTCATAGGCTTATGAAGTACGCTGACGAAATTGTACTGGTGAGCAAGCTTAGGCAGGATCTTGAGACTAGAGTAATTACGTGGAAGGATGTGCTAGAAAACGGTGGTCTGAAGTTGAACGTCGCCAAAACGGAGTATATGGTCAGCTGCAGCGAAGATCCCGAAACCATCCTTGTAGGTAACGAAGCTGTCAAAAGAACAGATAAATCCAAATACCTCGGATCCGTGATGCACGAGTCCGGCGATATCGGCCCCTGATGTCAAGTAACGAATCTCTGCAGCTTGGGCCAAATGGCGGGAACTCACGGCAGTCACATGTGACCCTAAAATCCCTGTAAAGCTCAAAGGGCTTATATACAAGAATATAATTAGACCGGTGATGCTCTTTGGCTGCAAGACATGGCCAGCTTTGACGAAACACGTTCGCGAACTCCACGCCAATGAAATAAAAATGCTGCGGTGGATGTGCGGAGTTACGCGACTCGATCGAGTACGTAACGAGTACATCCGTGGCAGCCTTGGCGTAAGGGATATCGCAGATAAGATCGAGGAGGCTCGCCTGCGCTGGTTTGGTCACGTGTTGCGTAAGCCTCAGGGATACGTGGGAAATAGGTGCCTGAATCTGCCGGTATCAGGAAAGAGGCCCCGTGGACGACCCAAGAAGCGCTGGATTGACATCACTGAGGCGAATGCGAGAGCCAACGGTTTACGACGAGAGGATGCCGAAGACCGGGCAAAGTGGAGAAGCTTGAGTAGGAAGGCGGACCCTGGCAGAGGCCGGGATAAGCGCTAGGACGATGATGATGATGATAATGAATCTCTAACCCCTAACGCACTTACCGCCTACGTTCTGTTCCGTCCGTCGTAGGGAAATTGTTTGTGTCTGTGTTTCTTGTTTGTATTTATACTCGTATTATGCAATATTTTGAATTGATGTTGAACAAAACTACACAGCCACTGGTTCATTGCGAATGTGATACCTAATTATCTACATAGACTTGATTGTATTTACATTTATTAATTTATCTTTAAAACTATAACAATAAGTAACTACGTAATTCGTTTGTTCGACTGTACCATGCGGCCTTCTCTGGCAAAACACAATAGGACTTATATAGCAATGGATTTTTAAATAGACCGTAGGAAAATACCTATCCAAAATTTTAACGCTATTAGTGAGACCAAAACATTTGAAAAGTTTTCTCCGGAGAATACTTTATCGTAGGAGTCATAGCTTTATCATTCGAAACAGCTTATTGTACGTACAATACACATACTGGCATTCCTATCGGGTGTCCTTGACGAGAACTCCTTGTCTAACTACTCCGGAATGATATAACTTGGGCCCCACTAAAGCCTAATTTATTACGTAAACTACCTTTTTTTTCTTGCTTAATATCTCCCTCTTGAATCACTCTATCTATTGTTGGAAACTGCATTGAAATCCGTTGTGTATTTTAAAAGATCTAAGCGTACATAAATACAGACAACGAGAAGCGATTTTGTTTTACACTTTGATAGATATATCATGATATATATATGATTCTATCTCTATCTATAGATAGATAGATAGAGATAGAATCATCCTTGACGGGAAGTCCTTGTATAACTACTTCGAAATGGTATAACTCGGGCTCCACGCACTAATTTATTACGTTATACTATCATTGATAAATATTAGTATGTACTAGTAGACCCGGCGCTACCCTACCCTACACCTACCCTACACCTACCCTACACCTACCCTACACCTACCCTACACCTACCCTACACCTACCCTACACCTACCCTACACCTACTTTACCCCTACCTACCTTTTATTTTTCTTATTTATAAACATTCCTCTTGGATTACTCTAGGTATATATTGTTGAAACCCCGATTAAAATCCGTTGCGTATGTTAAAAGGTTTAAAATATCTAAGCGTACATACATTAGATATACGATTGGCCAATACTATTTTCTTCACATTATCAATGATTCGTCTGTTTTTGACGTGCTCGGGCGTCCAGCACGCTGTTCGTCCTTCACATCTTCTCGGCTCTCTGAGAACATTTTGTACCACCGATAAACGTTGCTTTGGTCCAAGGTAGCTTCACCATATGCCACAGTAAACATTCGGAATGCGTCCGCGCACTTTATTTTGTTTTTCACACAAAATTTTATACAGATTTTTTGATCAATTTTTTGGAATAGACAAAAATCGAAGACGAACCGAAACATATCCAAGCAAAACAGCTGTCTTCTTCTTCTTCTTCGATTTAGGTTGTGGCTTACGCTATGTAAAAACAGCTATCAAAAATTAACTAAACATTCAAAATGGCCGACCTTGTAAGCATAAGTAAGAGACATGAGTACCAACATAACGCTACAAAAAAAAAATTAAAAATCAAATATACGTAGCCCGCGGAAATTCAAAATTCGCGAAACTTTTTAACAGAGGACGTATAGGGACAGACGGCGGGAAGCGACTTTGTTTTAAACGATGTATAGATTTTATCATTGGTAAATATGAATACGTATTTAGCAAACAGTGATTTCCCAATTTCTCTATGATCACTTAGATATCTATGTTGGGAATTTCGGTGATAATCCCCATATGATCACTTAGATACGTATGCCGGGTATGTATTTTTATCGTCCAAGTTGATATGCAGAAGGTGCGCGCAGTGAGGTCAAAATAAATGGATTACAAAGGTCCGTCGGGCTCTGTTGTGCTGTGCGTGAGTAGCTTACAGATGAGAGGTTTCATTACAAACACGCAGAGTGATGGAAAAATTTGGGGTAGGGGGAATACTGTGGTGTGAGGAGGAGAGCGTCGGTGGCCGAGTGGTTGAGGTATCCGACTCGTAAGCGGGAGGTTGGTTTGAATTCCACTGCGGCCATGTAGCAATGACTCTTTCTGAGTTATGCACATTAGTGGAATGCTAACCGATGCTCTTAGACGCTGTCCTAATTGACAACAGTCGTACGACGCACGTCGCCCGACCAATAAGAGACCTCAAAACTGCCCATCGTACGATCATGGTCGCCCGACCGTTACCATTTAGGACAGTGCCTTACGGTGAGGAAAAACATTGTGATGAAACCTGCACATACAGGCGACTGATTTTGTAACAATGATACAATGTGGTCACGTTGCCCTGGTAGCAAGGTTACGGAGGTCAGATGGCAGTCGCTCCACTGTAATTATTTAATATGCCAAATTCTGGATCATGGTCGAGGCGGACCCCGGGCCCTTAAGCGCGAGAGCATAACGCCAAGATGATTATTATAAAGCAACAAAATAACCAGTAAAGTGTACTAACACATAGTAGGTAATAACAGACTGTAATATCAGTAATACCAAATTACTTTGCTTTACGGATTGTTCGGGATGAATATACGATCGATATGATAGAGAAATGATAAAAGTATGATAGTTTAAAAGATATATTATAATATGATATATAATTATAACGAATGCACCCGGAACCGACGGCGTTTGATCGTGTACTCATTTCACGTAACGCGGCGGGGCGCGGCTGCGGCGCGGCGGCGGCGGATGCGCTGGCCTTGTGACGTCATTCGCGGTGTTCGGTGACATGCAATGACATAGATCATCATCAGCCCTTAGTTACCAGTCTTCTGCTGGACATAGGCCTCCCCCAATTAGCGCCAAATGACCTCGACATATCGTCACTCCATCTGAAGTTCTAATTCTGCAGAGACTGCTTCGGTTATTGTTGAATTAACTACATAACTCAAAAAAAGTTATTGGTACATGGCGGTACTGGGGTTTAAACCCGAAATTTTTTGCTTTCGAGTCGGATCCCATTACGCACTAGGCCACCGACGCCCTTATTTCGTTATCCACACTTGAGTATAAACAAATCTGTCATTATTAAACTTCATATAATTTGAAATGGTAGGTAAATAGATAATTTTGTCTGTATAAAATTTTCAAATTATACCAATTTACAAGCCTAATCATATTCATTTTCGCAGTAATATGTAAAGGATTTGTTTTGGCTAACATAATTTGGTATGATGATCAACATTGTATTTGGAGGACGTGTTTGTTTTGTATAAAATACGTAATAATATACGCTGCGTGCCAATTGGCACCCGAGTCTATTCAATCAGTCTTAGGGTCCCTAGCGGAAGGCCTGGTCATCCTCGCTTTGCCAACGGCATTAGGAGCCACACCTTAACGATGGGTTAGCTCGTTGCGGTGCTGAAGTTCGACTAACCTCAAACTACGACACGGTCACTCATCCAGTTCCCGGACTCTGCAAGCGTTGCTTAACATTGGTTATCGGTCTCTCAAGTACACTGCCACTAGACCAGCGCCGCTTCAAAATTAAGTACACGGTTTAAAAATTAGTACAATAATAGCATCAAAATTAAAAAATTGCAATTTGCATGAAACTACAGGCATTACAGAGTTTGTGACGTTTATCGTGGAAGCCTAACGGAGACTTAACTTTGTTAGCACTTAACTGACATTTATTTAAATTTTTTGTGAGGGGCGTTTACGAACAATTTTACACTACATCAGCACAGCCTTTACCAGTGCACTGATGGATTTGAGCCTCCTCCATATAAGTGGAGGGCATTGCAATAATCTTCACGGTTGGCAGGCGGGTTGAAAATACCTACAAACTTTAAGGTAAGCGCTCATAGTTGTCCTCTTCCACATTCAAACATTTCAGGAATGAGTCAATCGTTGCTAAAACCAGAATAAAGTACTGGGTACAAAAATAAACCATTGTAACTCTGCGGTAACCTTATGCTCCCGCAAGGAGCCACATAAAACAGGTAAAACAAAACGCAACATTGCCATTATCAGTGCACAAACGTAACAAACGCAAATGTGCAAAATTTTAAATGTTGCTGGCAGTAAATGCATCCGGCAAAACGCGATACGTCCATTTAACATTTATCTAGAGTTATGGTCGCGCTCCTTGCACGCAAGGGCTGGCTAGTTTGGGCTTTAACGTTTTTTCTCGCAATTTACACCTGCAGGTAACATAATGTACGAGGCAAGTCTAAATTGTGTTGTTCAACATTATGCAAAACTTGCACTGTTCGTTAAGTGGTATGGGCACAGATTAGAAAAAAAGTTACTATGTGTAAGTACTCTTAAAAGAAAGTTGTTGTAATATTTAATTGACAAAAATAACAATATTGTTTCCGTATACCTACTTGACAGACTATAGATACAGTCATACCAAGAATCATTTACGAGATTCTGACGCCCAAAAAATCCTTCAATAATAAAACAAAATAATCATCTTCCCCGTCGTCCCGGTTGTGCTCTTGATCAGGTAATTACAGTGGAGCGAATGCCGTTTGACCTCCGTGACCCTGCTACGATGGGAACCTGACCAAATTGGATCATGGTTACAAATTTAGTTGTCTGAATTTGTAGGCTTAGAGCATCACTTAAATTCAACTAATATACATAACTCAGAAAAGACTCATTGGTACCTGGCCGCAGCGGGATTCGAATCCGCTACCTCTCGCTTACGAGTCGGATACTCAACCGCCCGGCCAGCGACGCTCCGCCCACAAATCCCTTTGACCCCAGCAATTCCAGCCATTAGTTCAACTTTGGTACTGCTATAGGCCCGATATAACCTACACCATAGGTTTTAAAACTTTCGTGGTTATATCTACACTATCCTTCCGTTCAAAACCTTCCAATCTGTGAAGTTTTATTACTGTTGAGACTTGAGCAGACCTAGAACCACACACTTACAACAGGAATAGGAACTAATCCCATATAACTACAAATAAGTTTTGAAACTGAATCACAAAGCAAACCTCACCGATAAAGTCCGTCATAGTTCTGCCGAGGTTCATTTGAGTATCGAAGCAGATAAGCTTGGAGACTAGTGCCATTGTTTGTTCCAATAACACGGAAAATTGTTCGGGTATTCTTACACTGAACCAGCGTTCGATTTGTTTTGAAATTTGAATCGTAGAAGTGAAATCCTGTTGTCCAATTTCTTTGGTTAAATCACTGTTTTCTGCTTTAGGACCACGGAGGAAGGCTGCGTAGGCAGTCCAGCAATGAATATACTACAAAGTTTCATTAGGTATACTTTACGTAATACGTCTAGTGGACCCGGCGCGACTTCGTTCGCGTACACTTACTTTACATACCTACCATTTTTTCTTGCTTGTAAACCTTCCACTTGAATCACTCTATATGTCTTTGAAGACCACATTAAAATCCGAACATATATACGGACGGCGGGAAGCGACTTTGTTTTATACTACCTTTGTTTATAGATCGATAGATGGCGACACTCACACAAACTTGAAATAAAATTGTCACGCGATTTGACAAGCACCGCCCCGTCGATTTTACAGTAATTATTTTTTTATTTCAATTTTGTAAGTCAATAGGCAGCGGTGAGTCTCTCTATCAGGTGGCCCTCTTGCCCATTTGTCGACCGATTGACACAAAAACTATGTAACTTGCGTAATTTTGTAATTTTTTTAGTTTCTATCTTTTATCTATATTAATTATTAACTTGAATGCCGCAATGTCCTACCCTATAAACCTTCCTCTTGAATCATTCTATATATTGTTCAAAACTATAGCATAATTTAAAAGACAAACGGCGGGAAGCGACTTTGTTTTCTACTATATATAGATAAAAAGGATTAAATGCCTACGTGGATTCTATCATCGAACGATACCAAACAACGCTTTCACGGATGGACCGCGGCGTGTGATACATACTACACACAACAGAGCTGATAATCAATAAGGACTTACCATATCACATGTTGACACAGACTAGCATTACGGGTTTATGTCCTCCACAGCGAGATACTGGCACTGACAATATAACATGGTGCAGCTATGTTTGGCGTTGATAATAATAATGCTAATAATGCGGTTCTAAAAAAGATTCAAGGAAAATACACGGGGACGTAAGTCATCTTCATCTTCTTAGCGTCTATCACGGTGTCTGCCAGGCTCCGTTTTCCTACCCATTCACTCCACTTTTTGGTTGGCTCTCACATCAGATACAGAGTCCATATCCATAGCTTCTTAGGGCGTTCTTGGGACGTCATTCCTGATACCAGCAGGTTTAGGCATCTATTACCCACATATCCTTGGGGCTTACACAGCATGTGACTTAACCAGCGTAGTCGAGCTTTCTCAATACAAGGGGATCTAAGTGCAAGAAACGAATTCGATTTTTAGGCCTACAATCGAAAAATGTATAAAAATTGGAATCTATATCGATACCAGTATTACAAAGAGGAACGATTTGATTGTTTGTTAGTAATGCGTAAACTCAAAAGCTACTTGACCAATTTTAACAATAATTCTTTTACCTAGTATTATTAGCAAGTAACATAGACTACCAATAGATTTTCCCAAAAGTCAAGTTCTCAAGGGAACGAAGTAGAAACGTGGAAACTGAATTGTAAGTGGACGAAGTCGTGCGTAAAAAAAGCTTGTTTGAATATAAAGAGGAAAAAAGAGGAAAACAAATTCAATATCCACAGAAATCAAAATACCTAAGTTATTTTGATTTCTGTGCCAAAACCGATGAAAAATAGACATAGACGTATCTTTATTTGGTCCAATTACACATTAAAAATGAAGGGCTCAAAGATAAAAACGGGTTTTGACGAAGTCATTGTACGGTAATCATATACCATGTTATATGACGTTATCAGTTTTATCGCGACTAGCCAGAAGTCCTTGTCTAACAACTTTGGGTCACACAAAATATTTTTAAAATCCGTTATCATTATATTCAATCTATCTCAACAAACTTTATAATTATAATTTAAAAGAAATTCGGGAGAAACAGTGGAAAAAGAAGTTTAATAAACTAATCTGGGAGTGTTTTAATTACAAATTCTTTCCGAGATTCTCGTTGTACTGTTTTCTTATCAATTACCCACGCTTTCATTACGAAGATTGGTCACCGTATACTTCTTTCATAAATAATGACTAACTAAGAATATATTAACCGTTATGGTATTTTAAAAGTGTGTTATTTTTTTCTATACTTACATTCGCTGGCGATACTTCACCAATGTCAGTAACGTCCAGTTTCGCAGACATTTGGAAAAAAAGGTTAAACTCGCATCTAAAAAACTTCCACGAACACTAAGGTAGTGGAATGAACTTCCTTAAGAGTAGAACACAACGTTCTTACAGAAAGGGGTGTAAAGGTTTTTACGGGGTCGGCAACGCAGGAGTGAAGCCCCTGGTCCATAGGCTGCGGTGACTGCTTACCATCAGGCAGGCCATAAGCTTGTTTGCCATTCGTGGCAAAAAAAAAACTGGCGATACTTCGCTACAGAATGGAATGCAAAATAGAACTTTCTGAATCCAGATGAATTATTTATTTAAATTCATAAATTTGAAATTCATAAGACCGAGTCTCGAGTTTTTTGATATGAGAAAAATGTGGTTTATTTACCATCCAACGTTTTGTAGAAAAAAAATGTTTCGCAAAGAGAAAATATTCATATAATTTAGCTAAATGAGATCTTGAAAGTTTAAACACTTGGAAATTATTCATTAAGTCACCTTGTATTACTTTACTCAAGTGCTTGGAAGTCCGATATTGAATACTCGGAAAAAAATGTATATTTAAAATCTGCTAGGCCACGACCGGATTGCTACAATATCTGATATAATCCGAATTTCTGTAGGCCGAATAAGCCTTCCCAGTTTTTCAGAGGTGTTGCTCTACGGGAAAATATTTTTCTTTTTATGCTCGTCTGTCACAATTCTATCTGATGAAATTCTATTAACGAGACATTCTGTGGCCAAGTGGTTAAGGTTCGACTCGTAAGCGAGAGGAACCGGGTACGTAATATACCAATGACTCTTTCCTAAAAAGGTTTGCTCTCATGGTGAGGGAAACCGTCGTGATAAAACTTGTACATTCAGACGATATGTGTAATAATCATCCAATCTAGCAATAACAGGGTCACGAAGGTAAGATGGCAGTAGCTCCACTGTATTTATCTGATCTGCCAAATACTGGATGACGATCAAGGCGAACTCTGGGCCCATGAGCGTGTGAGTACAACTTAGACATTAACCCCAAGATGATGATAGAAATCACGCTTTTCGAAATTTGAAATGTGTATCTCATTAGTTGTAATTCTCACTAGGTATTGTAATCGTTCTGGGATTGGAGGACGCAGACTTCTATTTAAATAATAATAATAAATGCTTGGGCAATTCACACAGCACCATCCAGCCCCAAAGCAAGCAAAGCCTGTGTAATGGGTGTTAGACAACTGATAAACTATTTATATGCTTTTAAATACATACTCACCCATTCATCATTTCAATTTCTGCTCAGCCGTGAATCGAGCCCGGGACCTCAGCGTGGCAGACCGGCATGTTGACCAACTGAACTACTCAGATCATCGTATTTCTGCGTTATCATACAACCAGAGGTGTGAGTTCACATGCGTCCTAATACACAATGTACTCTAAACAGATATCTCAATACGTGCGCGATTTGGGAAAAAGAGATTATCTTTATCCTTCACACAGAATACACAATGCAAGCATGGACCGAAGCACAAGTTGCAAGATGTAGCAAACGGTAACATAAGTGTACCAACTTATCTGATCATCTTAACAGCGAACTTAATTAACTGCGCTCGTTAACCTAATAATTATTAGCTGAAGGTATATTACGAACTTTCATGGATTTACACAAGAGGTGCACAGGAGGTGTTTGAACAATATACTCGTACATACAATACAAGGTGTATCAAAGTACAGACGTTAGCTGTAAATAATGTACATTAGCTAGTACGGACACCGCACTAGCATAGGGATCATCATCATCATCATCATCATCATCATCATCGTCTCATCACCTTTATATTGTTTTGTGGTGTTTAATAAGTTGGTATTATGCATTTATAGTATTGTATCTTAATGATATAGGTTTATTAGTATTAATAAAATATGCCACAGTAATGTTCTGTAGAACAGTTTCGATGCGACTTACGTCCTATCCTAGAGTATATTCTGTTTTCTAGATGTCTAAGGTTGATTGGAAGAAATCGCTTTAAGCTATAAGGCCGCCGGTTGCTTTTCTTTTTTCCTCTGTTTTTGTATTATTTTGTGTATAAGCAATAAATAATTTGTTATTCATTCATTCATTCATTCATTCATTCTATCGTACGAGCGTGATCGAATAGGAACCCGGAACCAGTAACTCACGTACATTATTTACCGTTGCCTGGTGTAATATTATTTTTTTTCTCTATGGGTGTGGTGTAGTACATATTTTTTTTATTCCACTAGCCAGGCATTTGACCGCCATCCCACCTGGCGGTAAGTGACGATGCGGCCGAAGATGGCTCTAGGAACAACCTATTCACTCTAGCCTTAAAGGCGTCCAGATTATAATGATCAGGGAACACATCCGCAGGCACCGTGTTCCATTCCTTAGACGCCGTCTGGTGTACTCATTATCATTATTTGCGTTAATCTCCCGGTTGGACTCTAGCACTCGAGGGCCCAGGGGCGGCTTGACCATGATCCAGGATTTGGCAGATCAGGTAATTACAGTGGAGCTACTGCCATCAGACCTCCGTGACCCTGCTACCAGGGGAACCTGACCAGATTGGATCATGGTTACACATTCAGGTTGTACAATGTGCAGATTTTATCACGATGTTTTCCTTCACCGTAAGAGCATCTGTTAGTATTCAACTAATGTACATAACTCAGAAAAGAGTCATTGGTATATAGCCGCAGTTGGAGTTGGAGACGCCGTCTGGTGTACTATAATTTTCTAACTCAATGGGTGTAGTGTAGTAAATAAAATGCAACCTTCTTCAAGCACACAACGTCATGGCGTTTTGTTCAGCCTCCATTAATGAGCAAATACCTATATTTGAATTTGAGACAAATAACTTTCAAGAAGCTGAAGCGGGGAATATCATTCTGTCCACTTTAAATTACAATAAATGTTGTTCAAGTTAAATGAGTACTTGTGGTTGAATAGAAAAGACGAAACAATTTTTTGATATCATACGGTAGACAATTAGGCAGATGGGCCACCTGATGGAGAGTGGTCACCGCTGCTGACAGACATTTTAGCAATACAATAATTCCTACTCTAATACTCATCCACTGCCGAAGCCACGGTTCCCCAAATCCCCACCTTATGGAGCATTGGAAACCTAACTCTCGGGCATACTATTTCTAATAAAACCCGGCCGATGCCGAAGATGTTACCGAAGGTGGTTTTTATTATTTTTGACATAGTTATATTATTGCAAGGAATTTTTTTATCATCTCTAGATCAATTGTCATGGGCCCCTTTGGACCAGGAATGGCAAAGAGTGGGGCCTCAAGTTTAAGTTAAGACGATGTGATGCAATTACAGATACCCATTTAGTTTTAGTTAAAGTTTTAATTTTGACATGGATTTTATTGAGTTGACATTGTATTTTATGTAATTGACATTAAATAATACAACTTTCCAATTTCATAGGTTATTGCTAGAGATAATTTAAATTACCTTTCTATTCTAGAGGGCTGCTATAAGTTTGAGGTGTGTATCTGGGGCTTTGTGTATCTGTCTGTGACATTGTAGCTTCCGCACGGCTAGGCCGATTTGGACGCGTTTTCTCTGTTTGAAATCCAGTTTGATCCAGTTTTTTCATTTATTGAAATCGGTTGTGTAGTTTAGAAAATATTTGAGTTTAAGTAAACTTGGTCGGGGTTATCCAACTTTTTCTGTCAGTTAGGTTATCTATTAAAACATGCTTTACGTCAACTCTCATTTAGGGAAGTACCCTATTGTGACACACCCTGTAGATATTCTCTAAACAGAATTAACCTAGTTATTATCAAGTTTATTACATACAGTATTCAAGAGCAACTTAAGCGCATAAGTAACTTCACAATATACCTAGCTAGATTCTAGAAACTCTATTAGATATTTCTTTTAGTCGTTTTGTTCTGTCCTTTCTGTATTTGCCACAAGTGAGTAATTAATGTTTATTTTGACGGACAACAATCTTCATAAATGTTACAGGATATGTGTTTTACCTACTTTCCAGTATTTACATGTATTACACATTTTCAAACGCAAGATGGCTGATCGTTTCGTGCTTTAAGGCTAGCCGAACTTCAACCACGCCATGAGCTCGGCACTCATTACGTGTGTCTCTTGGTACCGTTGACAAAGCGAGGTAACCTAAGTCCGCTGGGGAACCTGAGACTGGTTGAACAGTCTCGGTATCTTATAGGCATCCCGTGACTGTATATTATTATTACTAATTTCATACCCTTCTGCTCAAAGGGAGCCTTGTCCAGAATAGTATCGATCGTTCAACAAACTAACTATTACACAAACAATAGATAATGACTGAAGTTCAAACTGCACTAGACCCAAAGTCCTGGACGACAATAAGCATAATATACTAGAAACCCTACTGATATGCCGGTGTGCAATTGAAGTAATCGACGGGTGCCCAGCTGTGTACATTCGAGTTATCGGTGTAACCTACAGTCGGACCTTGCTGATTGGCCGTTAGCTAGGCGCCACCCGATGCCGGAGCCTCCAGTGTGCAGGCAGGCAAGGCAGCTGCATTCGATACAGGTACACCGCGGTCTTAAGCGATTCTGGATTCCGGATTGATTTCTAAATCGAATAAACTGTGTAAACTGGTGTAAAATAATATGGAGACTGGCGACCTCTGCGGCGCGTTTTATTTTAATTGAAAGAACTACCTAGGCTGATCCACCCCAGAGGTAGTAGCATTACTCCATACAGGATCGGCCTTGTGCTAGATATAACTAAAGTAACTACAACTGCAAACGCGATGCAGTTTCGCAACTGAAGCAACTGCACCAGCGAATGCGGAGCAGTTTCGTAACTGAAGCAACTGCAACTGCGAACACGATGAACTTTCGTTTTGCAAACGGGGTACTGGATCCTGCCACGACCTTCGTAGAACAATCTACGGATACTCGTAGAAGGATGCGTAGCAGACCGTAGACCTCTTAGCCATAGACCACTGACTGTTTATAGACGCTGGCTGTGCGTACGGGCTATTCCCTAACTTATGTCAAATATTAAATAAATTTAACTGCAGCAACTGCAACTGCGAATGCGATGCAGTTTCGTAACTGAAGCAACTGCAACTGGGAACGCGTTCCAGTTTTGTAACTGAAGCAACTGCACCTGCGTTACCAGCCATATTTATGGTAGTGACGCCGTTTGAGCCTTTTCTTAGTATTTGGGATTCAGCCGAGCCTTTGCCCCCCTGGGGGGACTGTGGGATAAGGGATTGACCTCGAAATATAGTTGGTCTACTGAATACTACTGCATCTTAAGAGGCCTCAAGCGCCACTAAGCACAGCGTTAAAAAAACGTTAACCTCAAATGCGTACATATTAGCCTGCGTTACCGCAATCTAAATCAGTGTCGCCAATGGAATCAAATGGGATAGACGTTAATTTGTCCTTTGTCAAAACCCAAGCCACGTGGTGTATCTCGTGGTGCTCATTGAGGAGCTGAAGCTTAATAGACTTCGCTGTATTAGTGTGAGGTTCAGAGACATTCGCACAGAAGATTTCCTGCCTGAAGAGGATTTTCTGCGTCCAGACAAAGCGGGTGTGGTCTTCGGCGGGCACGAGGAGGTGAAGAAGTCATTGGAGTGACTGGTAATTTGTAGTGAGTCTGAGTAGGGAGCCTTCCCTAACTACTGATTATTTGGAAGGATTTGGGTCTCGGCTGCTTGATTTCATCATATCGTTTAGCCTTATCAGCTTATCATTTACCTGTTACACTGCACCACCGGATGGTTTTATAGATTGCATCATAGATCGCATCAAACAGCGGCATTAAGATAGTAATAATCATTTTGTTGGCAGCCATTTCTGTATCTCTGTGAGTCGTATTATTTGAACCACGGAGTGCAGAGCATACTGTGCAGTCACCAATATGCTTTGATTTTTTTCATAACCTGATCGACAGCAAAACATATTTTCTAAACTACAGCTATTTTATTAAAACAAAGCAAAGAACCATCTCGAATAAATTGGCTCTCAAATAAAAAACATGGCATCCAAATCGGTAGATACTTTCGGGAGCTACACGGATGCCACAGATAGACACATAATGCCATAGATTTAACACCCTTTTTTTCGTCGGAGGTTAAAACAGATGTACAGGATACAAAGTTGTAGGTTTAGGCATTTGTGGCGATAACACGAGCATCATACTCAGAATTCAATATATTTAATGCATTCCAGAGGTTACAGAAATATGTATAACTAGCAGCCGCCCCGGCTTCGCACGGGTACGTAACAAAAATATCAAAAATTATAAATTTTAACACACACACACACATACACCCTTCTTTTTACGTCGGGTTACTAAAAAAGAGTGAAATCATAAAGAAAATGAGGATTATTATAGCCGACCGCGCGAGTGAGTCGCGCGGCACTTTATTTCTTGACATTGACTCCCCTCCCGTACCCCGTGCTGCCTAGATAGCCGAGCGGACTGAGCGGCGAACACGCGACTTTTTTCTAATATTCACATTTTTGAACTCGTGATATCTTTCGAACGGAAAGTCTGAATTGAATAATTTAAAAAGTTATACAAAGGTATTGAAGCAGTCGTGAATATGAAGTAATTGATTTTGATAAGGATTAATACCAAGGTACAAATAAAGAGCGTTTTTTAGCGGCGGCATTCCAATTAATTTTTGAAAATAAAAGAACACTTATAGTGATATAATAGTTAGACATATACTGTCGCGACACTTTTTGTAGATAATTATGTGTTCTGCAAAATCGTAGTACATTATTTTGTTCTATCATCAATAGTTTTCGCAGCACACGCGATGTAAGGAATTTTTTGGGTATTTTTGTACACCTTGGGTTACATTATTGGAGTTTTATTAATGATCCGTAATGTTTTAGAAAATATAATATAGCCTATGTCACCCGGGGTTAGTGTAACTTCCCAACGGTGAAAGAATTGTTGAAATCGGTCCAGTAGTTTCGAAGCCTATTTAATACAAACAAACAAACAAAAAATCAAACCTTTCCTCTTTATAATATTAATAATATTATTAGTAATTAGTATAGATAACTGGTTAATAACATTTAGGCGACATTATTGTAGTCATATAGCTTACTAGTAATTACTTGATAAGCCAAATCAACACAAGAGAAAGACGTTTCATTTGGATAGTCATGGTGATTTTTCGTTAACAAATGTATCTACTGAGTAATGACATTTTGCATGCAAGTGCTGTCTTAGTAATTGAATGAATTTCTTATCATTTGTTTCGTCCTTAGAGATTGTGGTAAAGTGTCATGCGTGCGCGCAGAAAGTCAATTACGTCGAGAACGCTGATTGAAGATGATGTAATATTCAGCTTATGGATACAAGATCCAATCGATATTTAATTATCTACTTATTGCATCTACGTACTGTTGTATCAGATAATAGATCGCTCATTAAGAGATTGCAGATGAAGTAGGCGCTTCGTTAGATCACAATCGAAATTATCTTATGTCTCGACTGCTATTAATTGTATTTTCACGATATGATTTGTATGCATTTTCTTTTAAAAAGTTTCACTTCATTGTTACTGGTAGATATTCACACAGGACAGTTTTCATAAAGTTTGGCATTACGGTACCTGTTTTTTAACTCCAGAGCGAAAAAGAGGCGTGTGTATAAGTTTGGTGTGTATATCGGTGTAACTGTGGCTTTGTGTATCTGTTTGTGGTATTGTTTGAAAGATCTATATCTATTCGAAAGATAGTTTAATTGAGATGGTTAGTGACGGTTTTTACATTAAATTGGGTTGTGTGCTTTAGAAAATATTTGAATATACCTACGTAAGATTGGTCTGAGTCTGACATTTTCTGTCAGTCAGGTTATTTTAGTTTAGTTAGTTTTTTTCCTTGACTTCGTCCACCTCTAATTCTGCTATTGCGTTCCACATCCGTTCCAGGGAGAACCACGTGAAATTTCGGAATAAATCTTAATATAGCCTACCTACTATTCTAGGCTATTTTTTCGTCGGGGTTACTAAATAAACTATAACTAACTTAACTATAATTCTACTAAGGCTGCAAATCCTTCGTCAATAACGGCAGTGTACTCCAAGGGACAGTTCAATTTAGTGGATGGGGCGAACAATAGTCGCTAACAGCTACATCACGCCGGTCGGAGGCCGTTATAGCCCAATTTACTTGTATCTGTTTGTTTGTACACCTGCCCCTATGCGAGACAATAACACAGACCTGACAAGTTCAATCGAACTGGGTGGCTGATAGTATCTCTCTAGTCTGATTCGTGTGGGTCATGAAGAGTATGCATACATGGAGCGTCGGTGGCCGAGCGGTTAGGGTGTCCGACTCGTAAGCGAGAGGTATTGGTTTGGATCCCGCTGCGGCTATGTACTAATGAGTCTATTCCGAGTTATGTATATTAGTTGAGTGCTAACCGATGCTCTTACGGTGACGTAAATATAGAGATGAAAACTGCACATTCAGGCGACTGAATCTGTAATTATAATTCAATCTGATCAGGTTCCCCTGGTAGTAGGGTCACGAAGGTCAGATGGCAGTCGCTCCACTGTAATTAAATAATCTGCCGAATCCTTGATCCCGGGCCTTCGTGCGCGAGAGCACAACCGGGATATTAACGCCAAGATCATGATGATGATGATAATGTCGTAAACGCTAACCAACCAAGACCTCCAGACTAGAAAATGAGCAGTTTGATTGTCAAGAGGTTGTTGGCCCAACATAATAGTAGTTTATGCAACTGTCATATAATACCTAATTATATGCAGTTGCATACACTACTTTATCTACACTCATATTTTCATGTTAAAATTTCGTACCTATAATTTTTTCAACTTTGCTGGAAATAACTGCGAGTCAGTTATGTTGTATCTACGCGTCGAGGATATCAAGCGGCGGGAAATTCACTTTACTACTTTCACATTTATCTATTTATTTTCTTCAAACAAGAAAAAACATTCACGAACACAAATTACAACAATTAGAAAAAATATTCTGTTTAGCGGGAAAATAATTCCAAATGTACATAATGACAACCACAGACTATAAACTTGAATTTGTTGAAGACATTTAGGTATTCAGCCTACATTTAGCCGTGTTCGGGCGCCCGACAAAATTTAAAAAAAGAAAAGTGTCACATAATGATTAAAAAGTTATTTTACGATACAGCTGTTATGAAAATAGTATGGGAAATGCTGTATCGAAAAGTAATTTTGTAAGATTTTATAGACTGGCGTGAAAAAAGTGTATCCTTAAACAATTGTTTTCGAATATGTAATTGGAACATTACGCTATGAGTGTAGATAAAACTTGTTAAACCACTTTGATTATCAATTTATTCTTATGATTAAGTAAAATAACTTTATTATTCTGTTTCACGGAATTGACTATTGTATTGTGTAATATTGAAATTAACTATTGTTTTTTTTATTATGTAACACAGTATTACATAATATTATGAAATGTTGTAGTCCATCAAACTATTATGTCGATAAAACTTTCCACTGATATGACGAGAGGTACCTGCGATAACCCAAATAAAGGCCTTTGGGTAAACCCCAGTTACATAAGTACAGTGGTGTATACAGATCGGACAGTAGCGAGTGAACTTGGTTTGCAAGATGCCTTGCAAGTAAATTTTTTTGGGAAAGTGCACCCCTCGCGCGCCCGCATGCGCGGCATTTGACTTTCCACTGGAGTAAAAAATCAAATTTATTGCAATAAGGCACGTTTTTTATTACAAGCTTTTATTTAGTTTCATATGTCCCCATATCAGTTCGTAATAAAATCTTACTTACTTACTGCGCTGGCTCAGTGACCCAAAGTGGGTCTTGGCCGCCGACACCAGAGACCAGTGCCTCTTCCTATACTGTGCCATCTCCTGCCAATCAAGGATTCCCAGTGCGTGCAGGTTTCTTTCCGGTTTCCGATTGAACTGAAATTTTACACACTCCACCGAGATTGTCACCACAATGCAATGTTATGATACCACCGAGCTGATCTATGATGGAGATATTAGGTAGCCATAGAACTCCAAAACTGCGCATGGCGAACCCATCGAATTTGGGCTCGCTTGATTAGTCTGTCTGGAATGGCTTCGATAGCGTAATATTCAAAATATGATCACCTTTAATTAGCTACATCTACTCACGAAATTATTTCGAATGAGATCATTTCTACCAACCTTGGTGCTTGAACCGTGGAAATCAAATCGTTAAATAATTATTGATTCCTACGGGCAACTGCCATACAAGATCGACTTAAAGCGGAGCCAGTAGTTATGCAGAGAATGGCAATTTAAGTATATAACTTGTAAGCTAACAATATTTATTTTTATTTATTTAACAGTTTATTGTACACAAGAAATACATAGCAAATAACAGGCAAAGGCAATACGCTTACAGACCTGAAAAAATTCGGACGGATATAATAGTTTCGCTGTTCAGCCATATTATAGTTACCAAAAAGAAAAGTGACTTTAATGTTACTTCATTCACTTTCATGTCATGAAACTGCTAAGGGGATGTAAGGCACTCCGGTTTTTTACTTCTAGAATCCACACGGATACGGATAAAAAAAATGTTTGTGCTAGGTTGTGTACCGCAGGCAGACAAAAATTTTGTGGGTCTCATAAACCTCTATCGCTGCAAACTAGATTTTTTCTTGTACTCGATGACGTTGTATAACCTACGGTACTCACCCTCATAATCTATAAGAATGGCCGCCAATCTATGTGTGAGCGTGTTTTGACACTCAACAAAACAAACAGTTTTGTACAAAATCAAACAAAATCGAGGCTGATAGAATAGAATAGAATAGAATATCGTTTATTTCATACTTCATGCACACACAGACAACTTAAACCTAGAAGCTATATAAGTACAAGCATTGTATAGAGTAAAGGCGTAATGAAGCTGCATGTGTGTGCTGCAGCAAAAAAGGGCTATAGCTCAGCACAGTGTTGCCTGGGATAGCAACACATTGGTATTCTGCCATAACCCGAGAGGTACACGAAAAACTAAAAATAAAAAATTGTGATTGGATATGATTTGATAGGTATTTATTGTAGATTTTGTATTGATGATCTGTTCCTGCAAAAAGCGAGTGTAACTGCAAAACACAAAAATAAGTTATGTAAGAAAATATTAATTTTTGTATTAAATAAATACAAAAATGTATAGTCAATCCTGGTGTATGTGTAGGTCATGTACAACAAAACAAATTGTCCAGCAATTGTCTTGAATTGCACGCTTCACTTCTCTTTAGTATAGAATGGCGTCCGTATTGTTTGCAGGTCCGTGATTGCGATAAAATAAATTCATATGCAACCACTGCAACATTTGCGAATAGCAAGCATCACGAAAGCAAGAGATACCAAACAAATTGGCCGGATTATATCATCCCGACACCGACTGCCATTGTAATTCCGACCGGCAATATCATTGCGATGTTCGCAATTGGAAACTTTCCAACTACAAAGTGTGGATTTAATGTTATAAACAGAAATCGTAAAATCTGCTTTGGGTTTAATAAGGCCTGGCAGGTTTAGCGAAGCGGGTGCCGTATTAGAGTCTGTTGCCAAATCTACGGTTCTTTTTGCCTCATTCGGTTTCGATTTTTTGTGTTTCAAGCCTGTGGGTGTTTATCTTTTTCTTTTATTTTCGTTTGTTTATTTCTATAGTGTAACAATAAAACTAAAGGCAAGTTTGGACTGGAAAATATATAAAAAATAATAAACTGGCCTATTTTATCATTGACACCATATCAAGAAGCATAAAACTCAAATGCCAATTAAGGATCTTTGAGTTTTAGCTTCCATTCCAATGATAATTATCAGACTGACGACATCTGCTCTAACCGCGCGTCGAGCACTGAATCCAGCCTTTGTGTTACGCAATAGTTTTATGAAATGGCCATGCCATAATTTCTTACTAAAATACTGGGTTTGTAGAGTTAGGCTTTGTAGAGTTAGGAGCTTAAATAAACAATAAATAAGGCTTGGCCAAACAATATTACGTGAAATGTTTTTGGTGGGATAGCGTATTCCAGTGTAATAACCTTTTGACGTTCTATAAAAGAAAGAAAGAAAGAAAACATTTAGTTACATTGCAGTAGACACCACGACACGATAATTAGGTACAACATAAAATACAAATAATATTTGAAAATAAAAATAAAAAATAAAAAGGAATAAAGGAATAACAATAATAACTATTCCCAGTGGCATTGTTTAATCTCCGTGTCGCGGCATCCAGTGCAACTGGACCCCCTCAGCATAATGTTGTGGCCGCTTGACGCGAACCACAACGCTGGTTTTCAGTGGGCCCATTTCCTACCCGGAAACACCGCACAGTCAGCAGTATACTAATAATTTATACATACAATAAATATATTATTAATTTATAGATACATATTATATCGTGAAATATATCAATATAAGCGGCAACTCATGAGTAGTGATTGTGTACAAACACGTAGGTATCCGGGGCGCACCATGAGGACCCCTACCACGCGCTGTTTACCTGCAGTCGACCGGGACCGTCGTCACGCGCGCATCGCGCATAAATTGCATAACCTCAATGAAACTAACTGAAAAACTCGTAAAACGCGTGCGTAATAATAATAATTCGATTAACATTTCCACAACCACAAAACTGTTCATGTTGATTATTGTCACAAAACTAAACCAATTTAGCCATAAGTTGCATGGCCCATCTATACCATGGGCCATATTGGGCAACTATATTCTGCCAAACGTTGTAGCTAAACTATTGTTTTAGAAATAAAATGATCTATGGTATCACTGTCAATTTAACATACCATTGCCAAATTGAACCCCTTTCTCTTTATTATGTGTTACTATAATTTTTATTGTCGCACAGCACTAAATGTTTCTATTATGGCTGCCATAGGAAGTTAGGTCTACAACCCCGGTAACGCCACCTATCTCATAATAGGCATCAACACCCTAATGACGATATTACAGATTTAATGCTCTTCAAATTTAAATTAAAGCAAAAACTGCACCTTATTAAATTTCTCAAACATTTCTCCAAGACAAAGACTCTCGAACAAAGGCAAGCTTGCCCCCGTCCATAAAGTAACTTGTTCAACTATAATACTTCAATCGAGACAAATATACATCACAATTGAGTTTAGACGCCAAGAATCCTGAACAACCCTCCGCTCGAGTAACTTAACAAGAAGGCAGTAAAGGCGGCACTCGTTAGTTGGTAATCGCAGAAGCTGCGAGGGGGACTGTACTAGGAAGGAGTGTCCGGACGTCAAGTATGGCATTTGCATTCCAAATTCAGCAATTGACGTGTATACTGGCGAGCTTGGAATGTTTGACACCGAATTGTAAGCAATGGATGCTTTTTACGAGCTTTTATTTAGCTTGCAGTGTTTCAATATGGTCAGGTCCCTCTGTGGGCTAATTACGTTACTCTGATGCTTACAACTCTCTGGTTTCAATGATTGAAATTGTTACTTTTGCGATTACGTATCATCGATGTCATGGGTTCAGTTGCTAACAAAGTTCCATTGCAATAAATTGAAACTATCAAATCGATAATAAAATATCGCAAAAGTAACAATGGCAATCATTGAAATCAGATAATTGTTAGCAACAGAGTAACGTAATTAGCCTACTGTTAACAGGGTAACGGAGGTGATATGGTAGTAGCTAAACTGTAATTATCTGATCTGCCAAATCCTGGTTCATGGTCAAGGCGGAATCCGGGCCCTCGTGCGCGAGAGCAACATCGGGACATATAACTCCAAGGTGGTCATTTAGCTTGCAACGTTTGTATGTTCGGGTCAAATCTTGCAACCCACATTTGACTAAATTTTCGGCGTTCCATTGAACTGAAAGGTATACTTGTGTAAGTTGGATGACAATGTATTTAATATGGCACCATGGAGCTGGTCTGAGGAGAGTCGTAAGGTGGTCAAAGGAATTACTGAACGCTTGCTCTACGAAGCCAAACTGACCTATGTACATTATTACAATAACAGCCTTGTACTTCACCTGGTTTTTTAACTCCCTATGAAAAAAGAGGGTTGCTACAAGTTTAATGTGTATATCGGTGTATATGTGTCTCTGTATATGTGTGGAGGTGTGTGTCTGTTGTGGCATTGTAGCTCCCGAATGGATGAACCGATTGCAATGCGGTTTTCTTTTGAAAGCCACTTTAATCGAAATGTTTCTTAGTTTTGTTAAATTAAATTCGATTTAGTAGCCTAGGAAATTTGAACAATATGTATTTATTATACCTACTTGCTCCGTAAGATGCTGGTAAATGTCTACTAGTGCATTTCTGTAAGAAAATCGTAAGTACAGTGTGATGGCAGGCTTTCTTTGCGACGGACGGCACTATAAATTCCTGTTCCTTACAATAGTTACACCTGGGAACTGTCTCGGCAGTGTCTTAAACTTGGACTTAAGACAAATCTCACTTCAGTTGGCCGCCGCATCGGATGTCATGGTACAATTAATAAACGGTACAATATGTTGGATCAAAGCATGTTTGTATTTGAGAGGTACTCTCTCGAGCTCGATAAGTCCACCCTAGATATGTACAACCGCTTCATATCTATTTCAGTCGATAATCAATATTCTTTGTATAGTTGTGATCCGGATAGTCAGCGAAAACGCAAGCATTATGCTTACAAGCTTAGTCCTCGACGACGCACATACGGTTCTGCACTTTTTACATTTAACCTAAATGCATTAACCCTAGGTATTATAGGAGACAAGACAGGCATTTCACCGCCATCCACCTTTTGGTAAGTAACGATGCGACCGAAGATGGAGCATGCCCGTCTTGGAAGAATCTATTCACTCTAGCTTTGAAGGCGTCCAGATTATATTGATCAGGGAACACACTCGCAGGCAACGTGTTCTATTCCTTAGCCGTACGCACATATATGTAAAGGTCGAACCAAAGTGGCTCGAATTCAATAGCACCGTGGTCGTGACCAATCCAATCAGATCCAATCCAGTCAGGTACCCTTGGTAACAGTGTCACGGAGGTCAGATAGCAGTCGCTCCACTATTATTATCTATCTGCCAAATCCTGGATTATGATCAAGGCGTAACCCGGGCTCTCGCGCACGAGTGCACAACCGGTATATTAACGCCATCAAAATGTTTAATTTAGTAACTCGTCCTACTGCAACTCGTGTCCACTGTGACCCTGTCTAGGCTGCGATGCGAAGCGACAAATTAAGTTATCAACTTAGGTATCCAGACGTGATTTTTCTTCGGGAACTGAAAAAAGTATGAAGCTCCCGCCACTCTTAATACTGCAGTTTATTCAAGAGAAACGGATGAGAGTGTCTGGTTCAATGTTCGTTATTGTGCCTCGACATTAGATTATCAGGGTAATTTATTATCACCCTAAAAATGGCTTTTTCGAAGGTTTTTCATTCGCTTAAGCTCTTGTTAAAAATTACTTGAATCTAAATTAAAATAATATCTGAAGGTGTGGGTTGCAGTCAGTCGGTCGTATCATATTTCGTGGATCGGCAAAGTTAGTGCAACCAGATAAGTAAATAACGATAATAAAACAGCGAATTTCTCTAAAAAGGACATAAGTACATAACAAAACAACAACTCTTCCTAACACCGTTAGCGAAGCGAGGTGGACCAAGGCCTCCCGCTGGGGACGCTGAGACTGTTTGAACAGTCTCGGGAGCCGAATGCTACCCCGTGCCAATATATTATTATTATTACAAAACAAAACCAATATTTTTAGTTGCGTTACTTGGTTTGCCTTGTTTTGTATTTTAACCCTGATTTTAACTTTTAGTTGCTGGTTGATTGCACATGGAACCATCGCGAGTGGGTGGGTATCAGGAAAAATCACAGCGTGCCGGAGTTTGTTGTAATTCAATAAGAAGGGCTAGCCACACTCCCTCGGGCCTGTAGCCTTTTTGTAGGGTGACTATGATCGTGACAATTTATTAGGATTGACTAAAAATTCCTACGGTGGTCAGAGAAGACCAGTGAGAAACTTAAAGATCTATCTTATATATATATATATATCTATCTATACAAGATTGTATAGATTTTAGATGAAAAGATGAACTTTTATATATTAAGTAATTTAGCAGCCATGGTACCTACAAGCTGTACTTAGTTTGGAGTTATATGGTGATTCATGAATTTGGCAAAAAGAGAAAGCAAAAGCAAGCAAAAAGAGTATTTAACTAACCAAAATGAAAGAAATATGAAAAATTGACAATTAAAAAAATTTAAACCGTAGGGTTCAAAAGTTATGTGAAAAACCAGTATTGAAAACCAAAAGACCGGTAAGCGGCTCGATTCTCGGACAAAGAATAAACATTCTATCCAACGAGGAAACTCAGCCTGCTTTCTGTAAACTATTCTGGGGGCAGCTGTGTGGATGACTTATTAATTTGTAATGTTTTATAAGTTAAAAGTGTTTATTTCTAAATCTCTGTATATATTTTGTGTGTAACTTAATTTATTTTTTCAAATACATCTAAATTATATATTAATAACAATATAATTCAGTACCATAGTCAGGTTGTGAGCGATGGATACTGGCGAAACAAAAACAAATGCCCAGATGAAATACTTTTAACTGATGAATACCGGTTTTATATTTAACATTCTGTACATTGTCGTCTAAAGCTCGGGGTGAGATATATTTTATCTAGTAAAAATATCTCATGTTCTTAAAGTCATCAATGCTTATGTGCAGTTTTTCATTTATAACCTCGAAAAGAGTTTAAATTATCAATATATCTTCCAAGTCCGTTGTCCCATTTATCCTCACCCCATGGTGCCCGCACCTAGTCATACCCAACAAATTGATGAGATTTATCGACGAGATTCCCCGAAGTTAGCCGAAGGGAAATTAAGTTGGGAAAACTTGGGCTTGTTCTAAATGTAGGAACCCTTATCGGTCACGCCCCAAAAAAAGACCCCTGTCATTTTCGCTTACTGCGGCGGCGAGCTTCGTGCCTTTATCTTGACAACGGGAAGGTAAGGCCAACTTAATAACCCCTTTGAGTCACAATTTCTATTATTTTTTTCAACTAGATTACTGTTTAATTTTATACTTGTATACTGTATTGCTGAGGACCACTTGAAATTTGAATTAATTGTGACTTTTAGTAAGGCGTTTTAGGTTAGCACACTAATATGATGATTGGCATGATGGATTTTTATATGGTACACCAACAGATATTAAGCAGTCATACAACGGGAGCATAGGTATTTTATTGACGACCTGAGTGGTTCAGTTGGTTAACATGCCGGTCGCCACGCAGAGGTCCCAGGTTCGATTCCCGGCCGAGCAGAAATTGAAATGATGAATTTTAATTTCTGTTACGGGTCTGGGGTTAGTATATAAGTATGTATTAAAAAAAGTATATAAGTAGTTTATCGGTTATCTAACACCCACAACACAAGCTTTGCTTATTTTGGGGCTAGATCGCGCTGTGTGAATTTGTCTAAGCATATTTGATTATTTAATAATATACATTGTTATGATACAGTATGTACAAACTTAAAACAAATATAAAACGTATTAAAAATGTTACACAAAAAAAATTACACATACCTACGAAACAGATTTTTGTCTTACTTTGTTATCTCTCGAGGCCAAAAGTTAAGAAGCAAGAAAACTTATCAAGAATAATACAATTAATTACTTGATATTTTTTTACTCTCAGGACTGGCGCTATCAAATATTAGTAAACGAATTATCGGGAATCGGTTTATTAGTTCTGCACATTACACTTTTCACCAAAACCTTTACAACTTTTGTCTCTTCTCTTTGCCTCATCATGTGAGTATATTAATAAGATACAAAAAAAAACCCAACATTCAACTGCGCCACCTAATCCCGCGCGCAATTTTTCAGAGTGGCAACACTAAATCCGCTGGGCGCCAATGATTTACGCCTGCCACGGTAAAGTATGGCAAGAAATTGGGCAAATAAAGTGAGTCCTTGGTCCCCGAATGGCTATTAGCCCCTGACCGCAAAGGCCACTGAACTCTGGCATTAATTATTTAAAAGGGAGTCGCAACGCAGCAAACTAAATAAGTAGATGCCCGCCGAAATATGGGGGCGCCACTTGTGAGATAAGCCGGCCGAGGATGAAAGTTGTGAACAAGTTTTGTTGTGGTACACGCTCATGATTTAAAATTAAAACAAGATTAAATAATAATTTAGTTTTTAGTTTTATATTTGACATTCGTAATGATAATTTTACTGTAAACTATATTGTTTGTTGTGGTTACATTTTAAAGTTACTAAAGTAAGTAAAAAAATCGAATAGGTATAATATTTAAATTATCTTTGGGCCGGGGAAACCGCCGACCTGCTTAATCACTTGGATTCTATACAGAGGCGCGCCGTACGAATTGTCGACGATACCATACTGACAGGCAAGTTAGAACCACTGGCTGATCGAAGGGACTTTGGCTCCCTGTGTGTGTTCTACCGGCTGTACAATGGGGAGTGTTCTGAGGAATTATTTGATCTGGTGCCCACAGCACAATTCCGCCATCGCACCACCCGCCGTGGGCTGGGTACTCATCCCCATTACGTGGACCCTCTAGTGGTGTCCACGCGAAGATTCGAAAAAACGTTTCTCGCTCGTACGATTCGGATGTGGAATGAGCTCCCAGCCACGGTGTTTCCTTTGGTCTATGACATGGGATCGTTCAAGAGGTATATTAGAGGTCTCTTTAGAGGCGGGCAACGCATTGGTAGCACCCCTGGTGATGCTAATGTCCATAGGCGGCGGTGACCACTTTCCATCAAGTGGCCCGCATGCCTGTTTGTCGGACGCATAACATAAAAAAAAAAAAAAAAAAATCATTGATTTCGATCATAATTTGATTTATTAAAAATAAGAGTAATGATTAAAATCAACGACTAACAGTAACATTTATAACTATAACATGCACTAGAGCTTAATAGTATAAATATTAAATGAAACTGCAAATAATTATACAACTTACAATAAAGTTGTCTAGGTTTTATCGAAATCCTTTCTGCGGAAAGAATAAATCAATCGTCACTAAGTTTTACGTTAAGTGTACGTAGTATGAATTTATAAAACAGTCCTAATGGAAAGCCCAGCTGATGGAAAGCGACAAGGTTGCTCATGGCGTTTGCACATATTTGATTAGATACTTACCTACCTATTTACGCGGTTTAGGTCAAGTCAAGTGTGCAATATTCTAGATGTACAATAAAAAGTTTCTTTTAATATATAATGGTATATCATCATAGCACAACGAGATATCCAGATATGTTAGATATTAGCATAGATTTATGCTTATATCTAAGGGAATATTTACCTATTTTACAAGATTTTATTTAACTTGCTACGTTTGTAAGCCTAATTTGATCCACTTCTCGGTGTTTAATGGAACTAAAATTTGGAATGTCTGTGTAACTTGGATGACAATTTATTTATTTATTTATTTAAAACAACTTTACAGTATTACAGTAATAACCAATGCACTGAAAGCTATAGATTTATCAATTAATGCATGCATGCATTAATATGATACCATGAAGCTGATGTGATGATCAAGCCGAAAGGTAGACATAAGAACTAAAGAACGAACAAGTGTTTGGGCTCTTAGGAATGGTCTTTATTAGTACTATACCCCTAGTTGATATACAAGGTACGATGATGATGACGAAAGCTGGTCATAGATATTATTCGTACTCATTTTTCTAAACTAAACGTGATAAACCTATTGAGATTGGGCCGTCGTTGGGGTTGATTGAATTTTTCATTTGAGAACTTATATTAACAGCCATTCAAACTTAATGCGAGGCAAGCCTATCGTCGTATTTTTAACTCCGACGTTAGAATATATTTTTTTATTGTCTATGGAGGCATACGGACGGACGCAAGGAAGGTCCACCTGATCGAAAGCGGCTACCGTCGTCCAGGGTATCTGCAACCTAAGGGGAGCGGATGCGGTGCCGGCCTTCTAGGTACCTGAAGACCTTCCTTTTGAAGAACCCCATGTAGCCCATGCAAAGCAAAGACTTCGGAAGGAAGCTCATTCCACATCTTCCACGTGCACGGTAAGAAGGATCATGATGCTCGTCCGTTATTAGTTGGATGCCAGGCATCTAGATAGTGTGGATGAAAACTATCCCATCGTCGGAGGGTGCGGAGGTGGAAAAGTGACGTAATTCTGTACCCCGACAAAAAAGGGGTGTGTAGATAGATGTGTCTGTCGATGAGTCTATCTCTCAGCGATATCGGTGGTAGCACCCGAACGGATGATACAGTTTCGATGCGGTTTTCTATTTTTGTTTGTTTAATTAATATCGTTTAGTACTTTAGAAAATCCTCCTCCTCCGTCGGTTATTCTTGACATTGTAGTCGTGGTTTCATGACCATACGTCTTCTCTGAATAACGCAGAACTCACGATGTGCCTTAGTACCTTAAATAATATATTATTATAGGTACTAAGGCACATCGCGTTTTATACTTGGTTGGGTGTTTTCCAATGTTTTTCAGTGCATTAAACCTAACCAGTTAGAGTTACTCACATGTTAGTTCCGTTTTTCGCCACTCGTAAATATATGTACCTACACGTATATTTGCGATGCCGCATTGACCTCTGTTTGCAGTGTTGATATGTTCCTTAAGGGGTTTGCTGGACGAATGTCGGACGTGCCTGTTTCGTCTTGCGTGCCTTTAGTGGGCTTTGCTCAGTTTTGCGCACGAACGTTAAGGGATTTGGCGAATTTTCTCTCTGCACCCGAAGAAGAAATGTTGCTGTTGTTTTCATACAATATATTTGGTTGACTAGCTGTTTGCTGCGGTATTCAGCTGGCCGCAGGTCGAATCTCTGTAAACATTCAACTATCCGAGGATGCTTTTACTTTTCCGGAATGTAACGTACCCTATGATACTCCGTTATAATAATTTTCCAAAATTGGTTCAGTAGTACCCTTCATACAAACTAACAAAATTACAAACATACAAACTTTTCGTCGTCATAGCATTTTAGAACAGCAAAATAATAATTATTAGCTTTTGCTCCCGGTTTCTATGAGTTGCGGTATTTTTAAATAATAATCCAGTCGTATCAAATATAAAAGGAGGGTCAACGCTGCATCAAATCAGCTACCTGTAAACTCGAAAACGGCGGTCTATAGCAAAATATGTTCTTATACTAAGGCAATCTACATACAATTCGGTACAACTTTTGCTTTTTACCCATTTTTTATTGTCGTTGTCTATGAAACGTAGCAAGAAACAGGTCTTACAGCATAAAGTAAAGGGGAAAAACAACATTTTTAATTTGTACATATTATTATATCTATCATTTAAAAATACATGTATATACATGAATAAATTTTTTAATAATTTTTTTTAAATAAAGGGCATTTTACCAGCCGCTACAACCGATGCTGTTTTGCTCGTAAACGGTTGAAAGTTGTATCGAATTGATCCGATTTTTATGTAGATTGCCTTAGTGTAGATTATTTTTTGCTACAGACCGGCGTTTTCGAATTACAAGAAAAAAAACCGGAAAAAGTACGATAATTTCGGGATATGTTTTATTCTTAATAATGACTCTGTTGAGGTCGAACACTTGGATTTATCATTACTCTTACACTTTGTACAATCTATTTATTTTATGAGACCTGATTTGATGCATCGTTGTATGTGCAATTTGACAGGACTATATAGCTTATTAGTGGACCCGGCGCATTCACCTACTTTACCCCTATCTACCCTCTTTATCTTGGTTATAAATCTTCCTCTTGAACCACTCTATTTTTTGTTAAAAACCGCGTTAAAATCCGTTGCTTTGTTTAAAGATCTAACCGTACGTACATAGATATAGACGGCGGGAAGTGACTTTCTTCCATACTAAAAACTTATTTATTTACATGCAAAATATATAAAAATTTACAAATCCATAAGATAATTAAGCATTAAATACATGCCATGTTAAAATTAAAGTCAATAATAAAATTCAATGTAATTAAATACTAATACAACCGTCAACAGAATGCAATAATGCTTCGTCAATGAGGGTTGTAAATATCTTAACATCAAAGAAATGGGACAAGAAAAACCAGCAACACAACCAAAACAATCCGCATAAGTCATTAGACATCGTCATATAACGACAATGACTACTCGAATAGCCCTCCCCAAGTAGCACCACGCTCAAAAGTGCCCATAATCGAAGCCGCGTTGCCACGCTGAATCGCCAACGAAATCCGCTGATATGTCTAGACTGATATAGACTACTAATATGGGTAGATAAATGCATAATATTACATCGAAATGTTATCTAAGATACTCTAAAATTTCATCAGATTCCGTCAGTTTTTGTGTGATAGATAACAAAATCCATGCAATAATCCTCGCACACTAATGCAAGCGATAAACGAGCGGTGTTGCTTGTAACTGATGAAAAGCATTTACTGTCGCCCACAACATCTGCATTTAGGTTGCAGGCACCAAAAATGCTGAACCGCAGATGCCTTGTCATTGTGTGCATGAAGATAAAATGCCTCAGGCCTGTAATTGCGCTGGCTACCTTATTGTTCAAACCGGAACACAACAATGTAAGCTTGGTGGCAGAAACAGATGAGGCGGTGGTACTCACCCAGGCGGACTCCTCAGGCATGACAGTCCTACCACCTGATTCTAACTTATATCTAACTATAACTATGATTGTTGCATGTGCAATGAGCCCTGTCTTCCAATACTATTTCGCCTCGGACTTGTTACTAGGTTTTCTTATATTTCTCAACGTATGGGAAGAGAAATAATGACGCTTTTATTTTGTTTACAGAAAAAAACACCTGATCAATAAATTTATACCATTCAATGGCGAACTGAATATAATATTTTAAAACTGACTGAATAAAATATACGATCTCATATAATTATATTGAATAATTAATGGGCCTGGCGCGACTTCCTTTCGCGTGACGTCCTACCTCTACCTTACCCTACCCTACACAGCCTTTTTTTTTTTTTTTGTTACGTATAGAAAACCTGCCATCCAGGTACCCAGCCCTCCGGGCTTTCGTCCAGAGGTGAGGAATTCCCCAGCTCAGACCCTGAGACTGGGACCCTCCCGGGAAGATTGTGTTTGTGCAGTGCCATCATGTCTCTGGAAAGCTTTTTTCACAGTGAAAACCTTCCTAAAAAACTGTTCACCGCCCATCTCGGGCAACCTCGCAACGGAGTTGACAGGGGAGCTCCAAGTCCCCGTAGGGAACTTTTATAGTGGTTTTCTACCACGCAGCCTATCCTGAAAAGGACGGGCCCCCGGTCCTGACTCCGAACTGTGAACAACCGGTCTATGACAGGATTACGGTATGGATCCTCATCCCAAGTGCCAGAAGGATCGGACGGCCCTCATCTCAAGTGCCCACAGGCGACGAAAGAGGATCGGCTTCTGTTTCGCTCCTCTGAAAGCAGAGGAAGAGAGAGAAGCTGCATCGGGTTATCACTTGACTACCAAGATCTCAAAGGGAAGTCAATAGCCAAATGCCCGGTATGCATCGTCCCAGTCATGCTACCCTTCCCCCAGGCCGTAACACGTAGGGACCAATAGCAAACTGGGAACACGAGGAGGTTACCCGACCCAGCACCCCACCCTACCCTGCCCTTCACCTACCCAACACTACTCTACACTTACTCTACACCTAAATTACACCTACCCTACACTTACCCTACGTTTACCCTATACCTACCCTACCCTTACCAATCCTTTTTATTTTTCTCTCCGTCATCTGTAATTTTTTTGAAGATAATATATAGCGTATGTTACTGATAATGTAGCTTTTTATGGGTGATTTAATAGTAGTTTATGCAACTGTCATATAAAAGGGGGTATTAAAACATGAGTGTCTGTTTATCATACGAGGCGTAGCCGAGTATGATAATAGTTTGACACGAGTGTTTTAATACCTAATTATATGCAGTTGCATACACTACTTTATCTACACTCATATTTTCATGTTAAAATTCCGTACCTATAATTTTTTCAACTTTGCTGGAAGTAACTGCGAGTCAGTTCTGTTGTATCTACGCGTCGAGGATTACAAGCGAAATTCACTTCAATTCTTTCACATTTATCTATTTATTTGCTTCAAACAAGAATAAACATTCACAAACACAAATTACAACAATTAGAAAAAATATTCTGTTTAGCGGGAAAATAATTCCAAATGTACACAATCGCAACCACAGACTATGAACTGATCACAAATATAAACAGGAATTTTGAATTTGTTGAAGACATTTAAGTATTCAGCCTACATTTAGCCGTGTCCCGGCGCCCGACAAAAATTTAAAAAAGAAAAGTGTTGCATAATGATTAAAAAGTTATTTTTCGATACAGCTGTAATAAAAATAGTATGGGAAATGCTGTAACGAAAAGTAATTTTTTAAATTTTTATAGACTGGCGTGAAAAAAGTGTATCCTTAAACAACTGTTTTCGAATATGTAATTGGAACATTACGCTATGAGTGTAGATAAATATATTTATAAAATCGGTTAAGTAGTTTTAAATTTATCAATTACAAACAGACAAACCGACAAGCAATCAAATATTTCCTCTTTATAATATAAGTACAGATATAATCACGAGAAAAATTACTTTTCAGAATCACAAAGGAAGTAGAAAGCAAAAACGTTTTATCGATAAAGTGGCAGTCCTTAACAGTATTATTAATGGGACTATCGATAAATATCTTATTTAACGAGCCTCCAGTCAAATGATACTTATCGACTAACGAACTCACGGCTGATCGACGGTCCCTTCACTATCTTTTATTGTGCCTATGAATCACGTTTTGAGCGGAGCCACTTTTGATACAAGGGGCTGGGTTCACGATGATTTTGTCGACAAATTTTAAAGGAGAATACGATACCTTCTGTAAAACTACTGTCACATCAATCAATCAAACAGTCTTATCGATTAATCATCAAACATTTTAAGTAATTGCTGGACTTTAGCCTCTTCCACATCAATTGAGAGTTTTGCCATAACCTCTACGACTGGCAGGCGGGTTGGAGTTCACAGTACTTGAAATAATAATATAATAATTATTAGATTGAAAATGTGGTTGCTTTGAATATCTTTTCACATGGAATTGATTTTATGAAATCTTAATATGAATTTTAGCCTTAGTATTAACCGCATAAATACAAATAAATCTTAAGACAGTTTATGATTACTACTTTCTTATTAAATCCGCACAGATTTTCGTACAATCATCATCATCATCGTCTTAGCGCTTGTCCCAGCCTCTGTCAGGGTCCACTTTTCTACTCATTCACCAATATCCGTACAATCGTTTCTGTAATTATCGCGTTCACTAATTAAACAGACACGTCAGAGCATGCAATGTACCAAATCATAATTCCCGTTAACTCTCGGTTTAGTCCCGGTTGTGCTCTCGACCGCGAGGTCATGATCCAGGATTTGACAGATAATTACAGGGGAGCGACTGTCGTCTGACCTTCGTGACCCTTTTAACAGGGGAACCTGACCAGATTTGATCATGAATGTTTCATCACGATGTTTTCCCTCACCGTAAGAGCGTCGGTTAGTGTTCAATTCATGTAGGTACATAACTCAGAAAAGAGTCATGACGACATTGTACCCGGTGCCTCGGGGTACGTGTAGGACCCTTTACTAGGCTACCGACGCTCCAAATCACCATTCCCGTAAGTATAATAAAAATATTGAAAGAAACGAAGCTAAGATTTCTCTTTTAAAAATACGAGCGGGTATTTTTTTATCGACATCGATAATGATCGCGTTTCCAGCACTGGGGCGAACGAGCACAGCGCGCCGTCGGCAGCCGATAGTCGATCCTCGCAGACAATGATAAGAGAAATAAATGACATTTGACAGTAACGATACTCCTCGAGTCATTGTTAACAAAACTGAACAGGATTCGTTATCGATTCAGCGAGGGCATCCCTAGCTGAGCAATTTTGTTTGCGCCTTTTATTAAAGACAAGTGGGGTTGCCTGGGCTGCCCAAAATGCCGATAAAGTTGAAGGGACAGGTCTATAAGACCATCGTTAGACCTGCTCTTCTTTACGGTAGCGAGACTTGGCCCCTTTTAGAGCGACACAAGCAGAAGCTGCGTGTCACGGAAATGAAGATGCTGCGGTGGATGTGTGGAGTTTCACGGAAGGATCGGGTTCGAAACGCCCACATTCGGGGTAGCCTTGGCGTCCGTGACATCGCAGATAAGCTGCAAGAGTGCCGCCTTCGATGGTATGGCCACGTCTTGCGCAGACCGGCAAGTTATGTGGGGAACAAGTGTCTGGCTATGCCGCCCCCGCCGGGCACGGGAAGGAGAGGCCGGCCCAAGAAGCGATGGCTTGACGTTGTCAAGAACGATATGCGTGCCAATAAGCTCACCACGAGAGATGCCGAAGACCGAGTGAGGTGGGCCAGAAATAGCAGGAAGGCGGACCCTGGGCCCTCGCGTGCTGCGCTGGGACGAAGCCGGGACATGACGCCAGGATGATGATGGGGTTGCCTGGGCTGTATTGTATTGTATTGTATTGTAATGTTTTATTTTTCGATAGGGGCTTGTTTACCTCACAACCCTCTGGAGGATCAGGGAACAATGGTGCTTCATCGGCGCTCCACGTAATTCCATGGCGCAAATATTTCACGAAGAAACCCTCGATGCTTTCGTTGTCAGTATACAAATTTTCAAGTGTAATGCTTAACAAGTGGCTATCTGCCTCTAGTACGAGGTTTATAGCATGGAATGTTACCAACTTACAGGGGAAGAATATCTCCAATAGTACTCGGGCGTCGTACGGTTGAAATGATGGTGGTAGGAATTAGTTGCCCACCTGATCATGTGACTAAGTGGCTAGCTAATTAACAATAATAATAATGACATAGAGCTTGTCTAAGCTGTAATGTCGCGCCCCACTACTTAATTAGTTGATTACGATGTGTGAGTGCAAATATTAATAACAACACTTCATCTGTGTGGGAGCGTCGACTGCTCAATCGAACGACGCGTGCTCCTACGTTTGAGTCTCACCGGCAACTGAATGACCAATTACAACGGCATTTGCATATGTATTGCGTCCATATTTTAAATTTGCTTGTGTGCGTTAATGCGATAGTGGGGCGCGTTATTTCAGCTTAGACGAGCTCTACCTGAGGACGTACGAAAGGCGCAGTATCGATTAATGTTTAAAAAACTGCTAAAAGATTTTGAGTGGGAGGTCGTAGGTGTGATGAGTTTGGCGTAGTCATTATTACATTTTGTATCTAGTGAATGTATATATAACAGGTATATGTTTATTGTATCTTGTTTTTAAATAGTATTAGTATTTATAGTATTCATTTATTTTCATTTAAACTCAAATGTATTTCTTTCACTTTTTTCAATGTTTATCTGTTAAGTAGCACCTACTTAATCACTCTCCGCATGGTCTGCTGGTTGACTGTTAGACAAAACCTCAATGGCTTTAAGTCCGCCAATTGCTGTAATTTGTGCAATAAAATTTTGAAATAAAATAAATAAATAAATAATATACGGTCAAAAGGTGCCAATCGGTTGCCGAGACCGTTCAACACGTTTCGGGGTCCCCAGCGGAAGACCTTGGTCAACCTCGCTTCGCCTACGGTGTTAGGAGCCAGGCGAAGCCAGGTTTCGTTAGGCTGCATATTGTTGAAATTCGACTAGCCTCAAAGTACGAAACGGTCACCCATCCAGATCCCAGGCTCTGTAAAAAATTTGTAAAAATCTTGTGTACAATAAATGGTTAAATAAATAAATAAATAAATAAATGTTGCTCAACCATGGTTATTGGTCTTTTAAACACGCTGTCATTAGAGCAGTTCCATTTTTTAACTTACTAGTACATACAGGCAGTTAGGCCTGTGTTGTTCTATGGCTGCGAGACATGGCCCGCGCTGATGAAACATGTTCTTAACTCCGCGAACTCCGATGGACGTACATGAGTATTAGTAGTAAATACCATGTGTGTTACAAGTACACGTGGCAGCCCCGGTGTAAAAGTTAACGAAGATTGAAGAGACTTGCCCGAAGTCCGGTTTATCATGCGCTGCGGAAAACCCAGGAATATGTGAGAAATAGGTTTTACACGTGCCGGTACCAGAAATAACTTAACTGAAAGAAAAAGTTGGATTAATCCGGCCAAGTTTACTCAAATCTTTTCTAAACTACTGAACCGATATTAATGAAATAAAACTATGAACCATCTCGATTAAACTGCCTTTCAAACTGCATCCAAATCGGTTCATCTGTTCGGGAGCTACGATGCCACAGACAGACACACACCGGCACCGACCTACACAGATACACAGACTCACAGATATACAGGTCAAATTTATAGACTGTAGGGTGCCGTAGATTATCTTACGTCATCAAGTACAAGAAAATTTCTACTAAGTAGCGATAGTAGGCGTTTAGGAGACAAAACGTCGATCTGCCCATGTACAACCTGGTACATATAATTTTTTTTTTAGTTTTCCAATATTCGACTTTTCTTAGCGATAGTTCTTACATATTCTATTGTGTGGGTTCTATAATTAAAAAAAACTGGTCTGCCTCGCATCCTCTGGGCAGTTTCGCTTTTCCAAAAGAAAAGCGATCTTGCGCCCCCTTACCTCTTTTTCCGTCGGAAGTTAAAAATCTGCCTAAATTGAACCTAATTAAGTTCTTAACTGTGCACTAAATACAGCTCTTTAAAACGGGTTGGCAGTCAGGTGCAGTCGGCGAAGGAAATTGGCTGTTCAGGACTTAAACATGCTAATTTGTGACTCCCGCCTTTCATACCGTCTTCCAACTTTATTTAGTTCAGTAACAAGCTAAATCGAATACTTTAGTAGCATAGTATTCAATATTAAAGACTACCGGGTTGCATTTGGGAAGTACTTGTTCAAATTGCTTGCTAAATGGCAATTGGTTGAATCTATACCTTTTATGTGTGACGCTTTCGAATGCAACTTAAAATACAACCCGATCAATAGAGAGAAGACAGAAAATTGTTTTGCGGTTGAAAACTAAACATAACGTACAAAATTAATATTAGATAAATAAGTTCAACAAAGATAATAACAAAATTCATAAACGGAATCAAACTTCACAGAGCAAGACATTCGATTCCAACCGTCTTAAATAACAATGAAATCCTTATCATCAATCCGGTCGCATCGTTATACTTCCCTTGACGTAATAAAATTCGTCTACCATTGGACGAGAAAACAAAATATCTGCACGGGAAAAATAAAAAGGACATTTTCAATAGAAAGCTGAGTGGGTACCAGAGGACAAACGGGCTATATTTGCGATTATCTGAGAAGCTCGGCCTCCGTTCTAGAGGGAATCAAGAGACACTGTCGTTCCGAAGGCGGCTACAAAAGAAAGTCATTGAAAAAATGAAGAAAAACAGCCAAGAGTGCCTCTCATTATGCAAATGAAAACATCTTTTTATCCGCTGCCATTAGCCGTTAGTACAAAGAATTATTTGTAATTTGCAAACACGATCTTTTCCAATTTGTCTAGAGCATCCAGGGCCGGACTGGGTGTAACTCTACACAGCTACTTATAAGGAAGTGTAGTGACAAAAGTAGCCACATGTGTCAGAAAAGTTTAATAATATAAACTGGCAATAATTGTTGAATATGTAGGTAGTTGTTTGGCTCTGTGCGAATAGAGGCAGTACGTTACCTGCTATCTTGTGTTTAACTTATGTGTCAACAGACGCAACAGTGGCGACGATAGTACCTGCATTTGAAACATGTCGACTTTATATCTACATTCGACCACAGTGTGCGGTTGCTTTTAAGGTTTTAATAGACTTAAAAATGTCGATTATTAGAGTCGTCTGTAGCCAATGATGTCGACAATAACAAACATGCCACAGAAAGAAAAAGGAAAGCGATCCTTCTTAGCGTACTCACGGATGACACGTACTAGCTCGCCTCGGATTTTGCGTTACAGATGGAGATTCAGGAAGTGCCGTACGAGGACATTCTCTAGTTATTAGTTAACTCATTAACAGGACTGGTCCTGACAGTTAAAGCGGACCTTGGCATAAGTCGGGATTGACTGCTCGGATGGTAATGATAAGACCCAAAATGTTTACGTCAAACTGCATTGGCAGTGAAAACGTATTTTAAAAATTATTTAAATCACTTTTTGACATGAAGTGACAACATGTTAAGTATTTTAAAAAGATAAAAATTATTAAAGTTATTGTTCTTCGAAGAAATCGACGGCTTCCCTCCAAAAAGTAACGACATGGTTTTGTAGGACGTTTGCAGAGCCATATTTTTAATGACAGAAATACTCTTTGTCCGTATTTTTTCCTGGCTACGGCCCTGTATAATACCATAGTGATTCTCCTGTTTCACCATACTAATGGTGGGATATATTTCTGCATTATATTCCTTGCTCCGTTGTAAAGGTCCTCTGAAAAATGGCGCGCAATTTCGTAACTTTAAAATAAAAAGAATATTACTCGAGCTCAAACAACGCGAAGGATGCTCGGATGTGGAGGCGAGAAATTTGGGAGTACGCAATTTTGTATTTATACATTTTCTCATTGTTTTGTGCGTGCCGTTGTACAGTCTTTTAAAATATCATGTACGGTTTGGTACCGAAAGCCATCCGGTGATTGTGTCTACATATTGAGCTAGAGGTCTTTGAAGTACATAAACCGGACCTTTTAGGAAACCTAAATCATGGCGGTATTAATGAAGAAGACCGAAAAGTCCAAAAATTATACTTAACGTAGAATACAATACTACAACTACGTAGCTTGTTACTTATTAAATAAATATTAATTTGAGGAGTCATTATCACTTAGCAACATTTTATCTTAATTTTATGTAATGACGGAAAATACCAAATATATTAAAATCACGCCAAGCGTGCGTGTTCCATTCAATTACTTATCAAATAGATGGTCAGATTTTCCTTAAGCGTGCAACTTCCTTAAGTCAATGCAAATTGACTTATTATTATTTTACGCTGACGGCCCTCAGAAATTTATTATTAGTGGGATTATAAATTCATATAGTGAATTGAGAAAACTAATACAGAAAACAGTAGGACAGACAGTAGGTAAATTAAATACGTTTCTGCTACAGGTCTCGTACTTAGACGTCATTCAAATTATTATTAAATAGCCGAATAAATGCATAAATTTTATCGAACTATGACGAATTTGCGCATCTACACAAACAGCCACGATTAAAACGTGAATTAAAACTTTAAACAATGCCATCCGCGTCGCTAGTTTTGAGCTGGAAAAATTTAACCTATTGTAACATTGATACGATAAGAAGAAGAAAAGATAAAGGGATGAAAAGCTGTGCCTATGCGTTGGAAAGGTCCTCTGAAAAATGGCGCGCAAACTTAGCTTCAAGTAACTAGGTAAGATAAAATCTTTCAAATTTCAGCTACTTCGCAAAATCACCTGAACTAAGTAACTTTGGCGGAATGGGGATAGCGCGGTATGGGGAAAATGGCGGAAGGCGCCAATGTTGGCAAGCGAAGATGGAAAAGGTAAAAAAGGTAATTACTTACCTAGCCGAGTATTATGACTGGGACCAAGGATCCGACAGATGATCTTCGGAAGTAGTATTTGAATCGCGGAAGTTTGAACACTTCTGTAGCGCGATGTAGATTTCTAAGGAACTATGGACCTGCCTAGCATCGCACGGGTTTACTCTATTCAAACTCAAAATTTCTTAATTGACTAGACCATTCAATATCTCTTTCAATGGTCAAAAATTAAGGGGTATAATAGTAGTAAGGAAACACACAGTGACATGTTTGCTGCCCCATTTTAATATGCATTTATAAACCTTACTAAATAAATTTGCCACACAGCCAATGTCCATCGTGATCGTATCTCTTAATCCCGATCAAGGATCACAGAATCACGTTAATTTTTTTAATTCAGACTAGCCTGTCATTTGACCGCTATCTCACCTGGTGGTAAGTGACGGCCAATGATGGCGTCCGTCGACCGACCACTGCGGAATCCGTACTGGTGATCGCTGAGGAGATCTTTACCTTCAAGATGCGTAAGGAGTTTCTAGTTTAGTGCACGCTTCAAAATCTTACAGGATATGGAGGTGACCGAAATAGGGCGGTAGTTGGCAGGGTCTGCATGGCTGCCCTTTTTGGGCCCGGGTTGTATATTGGCAAGCTTCCATGCCTCAGATACAATTCAAGTCTTAAGTGAGAAGCGATATACTCGCGTGAGAACAGGAGACGTCACGTTAATTACACGGTCAATCTTGATTTCGTCACTCCATGTATCGTAGTCGCCGCTTATCTCCAGTTATCATGGATTTACACAAAGTTATAGCTTATTTTGGCATTAATATTTATTATAGGGATTTGAAAAAGACATTGCGTTAAGCAATGGCTACTCCAGGGAGAATTGTGCACTCATTTAAATCTACTAAAAATATCTATCATTTAATCGCTCTTCAAATACCGATTAATAAAACTACTTAAGGATGGGGAAACATGTTTCGATGAATCACAAACAGCGGATTGTGATCTTGATTTAAAAAATCTTGATATTTTAAAGGTATGATCCGGGTTTCGAGTAGCCCGACATAAACCCGGACCTTTTAAATGTGTGATAATAACTGCGATAGTTTAAAACATTACATTAATCTAAATATTTTCACCATTCTATTAATCGACGATACTAAGTCGCTGGCGGAATAAGCATAGGACAAATGTTGACAAGCGAAGATGGAAAAGGATAATTCCCTGGTCTGGTGAGTGGTTAGATTGCCTAGAATAAACTAGCAGTAATAAAATAAAAGATTGAATTAAGGATAGTTCACTGATTTTACTGTAGCTGACGTAAATGTGGGACCATTTAACACTCCGGTAGTTTTTCAAACCCTCCACCACCCATGGTCATAACACGACCCAATAATGCGAGATGCGCCAGGGACTTATTCCACATGCGCGCCCCTATAAATTATCTAACTGATTATTTATTTCTGAGCTATTTAACACTAACCGATGCTCTTACACTAAGGGAAACATCGTAATGAAACCTGCACATTCAGGCGACTTAATGCATAACCATGATCCAATCTGGTCCCGTTCCCCTGTTGACAGGGTTACGGAAGTCAGATGGCAGTGCTCCACTGTAATTACCTGATCTGCCAAATATTGGATCATGGTCAAGGCGGACCCCTGGCCCTCGTGCGCGAGAGTACAACCGAGACATAAATTGCGAGATGATTATTTCTATTTTTACTACTATATTAATACCATGATATAATACCTTTAAAATATTCGAAGACATAATAGGGTAAATTTAAAGGTCAAAATGACCTCTACGACCCTATACAATTTCCCCCCCCATGATGGCGAGTTAACTTTAAAGGGGTCATCCAAAGACACACAAAAGATACACAAGCTCAATGGGTACGTCCCACTTTGAGATACTTATCCGCCGCTGCTCCACCTTATCTTCAGAATCAGCTTCCCAATGAAGCCATTACCAATTACAATGACAGTAAACCCTTTGAACTGCGTCAATAATTATCACAAGCTTAGCTACGAAGCGGACACGCCTTCTCTTTATTACCCTCAATAAATTCACCGTATTTATCTAAAGGTGTTAAGTCGGTGATAACACTTTTTTTTTAATATCAACCTTATCATGTAGATCGCGCGATTTGAGCTTGTATTTCAGTAGGATATCGCTTCTTGCGCGGTGCTATTGCGTTGTCCCAACAAACGTGTGAAAATAGACGCACGTTTTGTGCTCGCCGTTAGGTCGTTGCTTATGTGTTCCTTTAAGTGCGTCAAGACCTTCCAAGACTACACGAAAGTCGCTTTTTGGAGATGGTTAGTGGAAATAACGCTATGAGCAAGGTAATTTGTTTTTTATTTAACTGTTTTTAGGTATGTATATTTTATTCATATTCCAATCAAACATTACACAAACAATAATAACTTGATGAAATTTTAAATATAATAGTTCTATTTATTTATTTATTTAGGACAACCAACAAGACTAACACTAACAAAGTTATGGCATCTTATAGCTAAAAATAGCAATAACCTAGGTTAAGTAGTATGTAAAACGATGTTGTCTATATTCCATGTCGTGGTAACCTATAATTAAGGCTGCACTTAGACAGAAACTATATTGTTAGCTATAAGACGCTATAAGTTTGTTAGTGTTAGTCTTGTTGGTTGTCCTAAAAAAAATTAAAAAAAATAAAATACATATATATAGTTCTCACAGTGCTCGTCTGTGAAATGAACGCACTGTTTCGTTTTGGACGGACGCATAGTGCCGATCACCACTCAAGTGTTGTCAGTTGGAACCTTTTGTGTTTGCGCGCACTGTGATCTGCGTGATCATAGTACCGTTTCTGAATACGGGTGAAAGACAAGAACTACAATTAGTTTTATTCAGTTACGCAGTGCTCCAGAAACACACTTAATTTCGGGATAAGCAAATCCTACGTAATTTATAAGTCTGGCTTATAATTACATTAGAATACATTTCTCGAATCAGGCTTATGGTAGTTTATTCAACTACAGAGTAACAAAGACGTCAATTTGTCCTTACAAACTTATAATATGTATTACTAAGTTTCGCCCGCGACTTCATCCGCATAAAACAAGGTTATTACATTACGGACTCATTCCCGCGAGAACAACATTGAAGTTCGAAATCAACAGAATTAATGAATAAATGAATAACGATTTATTGCTTATTTAAAAGAATACAATGTGTACTTAAAATTAACAGCTGGAGAAGCAACAGGCGGCCAATTGCCAATTGTATCTAGTAGAATTTACGTAATGACTTGTAAATAATTTACAACAGTTTAAATAATATTCTTGAGTGAATCATGATGTTATTGTATGAAATAAATGTACGTACTCGTAATATCACTGAGTATATTGAATTACTTCGTTATTGAACTGAAGGCGACTTGGAAAATTTTAGAATTATCTGCCAACCTATTTAAAATAATTATTACAATGTACAGTGTGTGTTGCGCCATATCTTCAATTAAGTATATTTGTTTCTAATGAGGTTTATCGAAACAATAGATATGAAGAAAACTGATTGATCTTTATTAATAAATACCTATAACGCTTATCGTTGATGTTTAGGTTGATAAAATATTTCATTAACGCGATCATAATCATTATCATTTCACCATTATTTTTGTACGTGAGTACAGAAATTTAAAATATAATGTTTTTTCTACCGGCGCCGGCGATAGAACCTTATCGAGTCTAAAGGAATTCGTCTGGCTGATGACTTCACCTTATCTATTTCTGCCGGGGTACTTCCCTAAAAGCCCGTACTTGGGCGTTTCTATGCGCGTTTTCTGCGCACGTTATCCAAATACTTATGCAATTTTTAGATCCTGCACTAATATAGCAACTTGTACATCTTTCTAAAAAAAAAGCGTACGCGCAGCCTTCGTCGGGTAGCGATCGCTCAGCGTCCGCCTTGCCACCGCGTAGTATCCGAACAATAATCGCGTAGCGTCTGCCTAGTCACTGCGTAGCTTTCGAACACCGAACGCGCATCATCCGCCGGGCTACCGCGAAGCGTCCGAACATCAAACGCGCAGTTTCTGCCTAGTTACTGCGTAGCATCCGAACGCCGAACGCGCAGAGTCTGCCTAGTCACCTGAGCTGGGGATAAATAAATAAACGAAACGTCTCTCTGTTAGTATTTAAGATACCACCACTTCATCGCCTGAGAAAAAGAAACTCACAGGGATATTTAGATCTGTTCATATTGCAGTTTTTATGTTATACGATAGACAAATAGGCCAGCATAACACCTGATGGAAAGTGCGCCGCCAATCAGGGGTATCACCAATTCTTTGCTCATCACTCTTGAACGTTTCCATGTCATAATCCAAAGAAAACACTATGGTCGGGAGCTCATTCTACATCCGAATCGTACGAGCGAAAAACATTTTTTCGAACTTACGCGTGGACACCAACAAAGGGTAGGGTGATGCGATGGCGGAATTGTGCTTTGGGCACCAGATCAGAAAGTTTCTTAGAATATTTCCAATTGTACAACCGGTTGAATCCACACAGTACAGGTTGTACAGGGAACCAAAATCCCATTGAACAGCAAATAAGTAGTTCTAACTTGGTTGTTAGTGCTTGTCATTAGTTCGCTGTACAGAGTCAAAAGGATTAAGAGTTTGGCAGTTTCATAGTATACATTTGTCAATTCTAGTTAGTCGTTTTCATTTGGTTAGACGATGGCGCGGTGACTAGACGGCGGCTGAGATACGAGCGCTGCGCAGTTGCTTAAAAATAATAAAATGTAGTTTTCTATCATTAGTATAAGTATCCCAAATATGCATAGACATTTAGGACAAATCATGCAAAAATCGCGTACGTCTGTATAAGTTGTTACGCATTTTACAAACTGACATCTAAATAAACATTGGCATACGCCGCGTGCTTCTTTTAGAGTGATAACGTAGCTAATATAATTATAGTATTGTACGAGACACAGCTAACTTCTTGTAAAGATGCATCTGCAGTTTTGCATTTTTTTACGTGAAATTATATACTACATTGAACTTTGGCGTAAATTATATTCTGGGATGTAAGCTTCAACTACAGATATTTCATCATAATCCGTTTACTAGTTTTTGCGGAATGAATAGAAAATATACACAAATCTTTAAGGTTTGGCTGTAGGTAAAAAAAAATTCTTAAATTGAGTGATTCATATGATTACATGGTGTACGTAAACAAGATTGAAACCGAGCCAAGTTCTTGCCAGCTCTGGACGCAGATGCAGATATCACTATTTGTTTATTCAAATTTCAACTAACTTTGATGTCGCTGTGTTGCATAATATTCACACTTTATAACGAGTCGTCTTTCAATTAATATTTTAAAAGATATTATACAAAATATTAAGCTAATTTATTAAGGTATACTTTCTTATTTTTTAAATTATGGTTTTCTAATGAATATCACTTCTGTTTAGCAGGATCTACAGCGGTAACGCATAGATAGCTCTATACATCTAACGTATATTTAGATATTTCATCCAGAATATTGACTCAGGCACGCCCGACAAACTAATAATATGTTGGAAGTTGGAACTTACAATTATCTAATAAGTAATTTTACTTTTTGTTGGTAACAACTTAATAAAGATAAGTAGTCTCGTGAATTACTAATCCAAACGTGATAAATCTTTCACTTATAACGATAAAGTACAAGATAATTTCAGGGTGACATTTTGCTATGTCGTGAATATGTGAAGAGGATGCGAGAATTCCTAAAGACTTTAAAACAGTTAAATTGAGAATGTATTATTATTTTTAGTGTATTTCATTGAGCAATACGAGTATGTTTTTATTAGTATAGTTTAATTTATCTTATTTAATACTTCATTTGATTCACCCACACAGTCTGCATCAATGTGAGTTTTGGAAGGTTCAAAAGTCAAAACTCAAAAGTTGGTAGGAACCTGGTTGTGGATAAATGTAGTAAAATTGACATCCTTAATTATGAGACCGTTTTATACTGATACCTTATATTATAAATTGTATTATTATATTGTGTTTATGTTATTAGACAATTTTTTTATTGAAATGGTTGATATATAGTTTTGTATACTTAAAATATTGTTTGACATTCATAAAATTATTTTATATTTTTATAAAACTTATAAAACTAACGACTAAATATTCCAACATTTTTTTAATTATTTGACATTGTTACGTTTTATGATTGTTTTTGTTTTTATGTATTTTGGAAATTATTATAATACGACATTTTTATTAATCTTAATAACGAAATCTTAGTGACTTGTCAAGATTATGAACTGTATTAAAGTATAATTTAAATTTCAATGATAAATAAGGTAATCTTATCTAATCTTTACGTATCGAGATGTTAAAATCAAACAATTCAGATAAGTACACGAAAATAGAACAAAATACAAAGAGGCCCAACCGGTATATAGCGAGTAGTTTGTTCTGTGGACCCAACGTCATAACCGCTCCTTTTGGGCCATAGTCGGGTTAATAAGTGACCAATTATAGCACAGTACTCAGTCAGATGTTTTGTTATTTCTTGCCATTCACAATCCAGTACATAAAATCAACTCCACGCCTGTCCTTAGCCTAGGTACACCATGAACTTAAAATATGTGGACAAGAACTTGGTCCGTAGTTTTCAGTGGCTCAGCCAGACTAACTTCTGTATAATATTATTTGAATAAGGCGACGAGAATCGAACTAAAACTCGACGACTCCATTGAACTTCTGTCCGTAGTTTGAGATGGATTTACATATAAATTAGAACGATTATTCCCTTGTTTGAGGGGATTAAGTTTTAGTGCTCTTCCTTATTTTCATGTTCTCGCAAAGTTTTGTATAATTTATGGCCGTCCAACTGGGTGCTGTGATCATGACAGTGTTGGGAGTTGAAAAACTGCATAATTTTCTTAATTGAATATTTTAAAGAAAGATTGATATTTTAAACTAAAGCTTTGGAACTATGTGAACAGCTATGACGTTTTCGGAACCAAAAATATGTCACTCGGAAATAGTGTAACTTTTGCATTGATTTAGTTGTTCGCCAGGTTTTGCTAGTGTTTTTTTGCTGATGATTATGCTTTCAAAGTAACTATTTACATGATTGTACTTGCTGTCCAAATAATAAAAAAAAATACAATTTAATGATATGCCTTTTATCATTACCCTACCGTAATAACCGCAATACTTACAAGCACCAAACTTATCAGTGAAACTATCTTTATTGGAAAGATAAATTTATGTCATTTGCATATAATTTCGTCAATGTAGGCGCCGCAACTGGTGCGTAGATCGCCCAACCTGGTTATTCCATTTTATACTACGTAAGCTTGGCCTACAGATGATAAGGCTAGCACTTAACATTGGAAAGACAAATAGGAGCAAAGAAAACGAGATTCTTTAAGACCTTTAAAAACATTTAACGGATCTCGTCCATTTCCCAGGAGCTGAACGGCAGCGCACCACAGTTGGCGGAAGAAGCACCACCTCGTGCGTCATGGGGGCGCCCATTGGAATTTATACTCGCATGTCTGGGATACGCCGTCGGACTCGGCAACGTCTGGAGGTTCCCGTATCTCTGCTACAGGAATGGCGGAGGTGGGTGGGCTTTACCGTCTTTCTTGGCGGCTTTAATATAGAACATAGAAAGTACATTGTAGTATACTAGTGGACTCGGCGTGAATTCGTTCGCGTAGCGTCCTGCCCCTACCTTACACCTTTTTTACCATACACCTACCATACACCTACCATACACCTACATTACCCCTAACTACTCTTTTTTTCTTGCTTTTCTTCTTGAATCACTCTATCTATTGCAGAAAACCACATTAAAATCCGTTGGGTAGTTTAAAAGATCCAGCTTGTCCACTTTAGATCTACAAATACTTCTAATTAAACCTATAATTTAAGTTTTTTGTTACTATATGTTAAGTATTTTCTTGTACAATTATGATAATAATTACAGAGCGACATAGTCATATAGACTAAGCTCTTAAATAAAGATAAAAAAAAAAAAAAAAGATATAAGCATACATAGACGCATAGGGACAGACGGCGGAAAGCGACTTTGTTTTATACTATGTAGAGATGTCATACATCGTCACGAGGTGCCAACCGGGTCCTGAGACTATTCAGCAATCATTTGCTCTCAGGGTCCCCAGCGACAGAACGCTTGGTCAACTTTGCTTCGCCAACTTAACGAGTGGCGAGCGCGTTGCGGTGCTGAAGTTCAATAGTACGGAACTGTTATCCATCCAGTACTCGGACTCCGCGAGTATGGCTAACTTTGGTTATCGGTCTCGCTAGCACGTGGCCACTGGCTTAGTACCGCCTTTCCGATTTTTTTGCTTTACTAGCAATGCTTTTGACACCGCGTGGAGCTATGATTTTGATTGTATTGGCGTACAAAAGTTGGATCTTGTGGGAATTTTAAAAACGTTTCTTTTTTATAATTTTTAATGCAGTATTCATTATATTCAATATTCAAAACCCTTTTGGATCTTTCATTAGACCCAGGAATACTGTTGTTAACAATCTATAAGTATTAGTATTACGATCTTACTTATGAAATCGCCTACTTTCGCAGTTGCCTGATTATTTAATCTACAGAGTATCGTTGGATTCTGAAATCTGAATGATATTTAGAAATTGCTTTGCAAGTAAATATGAACATTACAGTTACCGCCCTTTTTGTGAAAAATGGCCTATAATTGACAAAATAAATATCTGTGAAAGTGATACGGATATCCTTTACTACCTGTTTATCACCAACAAATTATTACTCATACAAAAATAATTAAGTATGAGTAACATTTTGTTTTTTTGTCGTTATTTAGTAGCCATATCAGCGATGACGGTTTTGATGAGGATCTTATCATAAATTGGTAATCAAAACATCAAAATAATTTACTATCAATAGGCTGAATGCGTCCAACAAATTATTAACGTTTTAAGGCGAATTTTGTACAGCACCGGATATAGACATAGACATAGACATAGCTTTTATTTGGCAATAACTACAAATATATATGACAAGTTGTAATAATATCAACAATGATAGGTATAAAATGTTAAGACTAGGGTACATTCAATTAAAATGTATGGTGAATATTGTAGTGTCATGACAAATTAGAACTCAGCATATGCTGTAGATAGAGAAACTACAGCGCTGATTTTCAGCCGAGCCCTATAGTGCGTGCGTCTCTCGCCAAATGGTTGAACGAGTACGAAGTGCCATACATTAGCCATAAATACAAATAATTTTATGAATAATGCTTTTGCAATGTTTTTTGTGTGGAAAAACGGCTGTCAATGTCTAGATACTCAACACTGTGGTCCTGTCAAGCGCATTGGACTGCAATGGGCTTATGATGATGATGACTTTGTCTAGCGACAGTACTGACAATTCTTTATCTTCTACAAAAAATCTATTATGCAGCCAAAATTGCTGAAAGTACAAAGCTGCATTTCGACACGTAGGTTTATAATAAGGAGAAATGGGAACGGTGACGGTATGTATGTAATAAAATTGTTTAATGAAGTTTGTTCATTATTTTTTCATCTATATATAGTATAAAACAAGTCACTTCCTGCCGTCTATCGCATAAATCCATATGTACGCTTAGATCTTTTAAACAACGCAACGGATTTTAATGCAGTTTTCAACTAAAGTCAAGGTGGTTTTTTTTATAGGATAGGACAACACACGAACGATTCGTGGCGGGCCAGCTAGTCGATTATAAATAATATAATAATTAATCTACTATATAAAAATAAGTCGGGTTTTCCTTCCTGACGCTATAACTCCAGAACGCACAAACCGATTTCCACGGTTTTGCATTCGTTGGAAAGGTCTCGGGCTCCGTGAGGTTTATAGCAAAGAAAATTCTGGAAAAATTTGAAAAGAAAAGCGGGAAAATCTTGGTAGGGTAGGGGTAGGGTAGGGGTAGGGTAGGGGTAGGGTAGGGGTAGGGTAGGGGTAGGGTAGGGGTAGGGTAGGGTTAGGGTAGGGGTAGGGTAGGGGTAGGGTAGGGGTAGGGTAGGGGTAGGGTAGGGGTAGGGTAGGGGTAGGGTAGGGATAGGGTAGGGGTAGGGTAGGGGTAGGGTAGGGGTAGGGTAGGGATAGGGTAGGGGTAGGGTAGGGGTAGGGTAGGGGTAGGGGTAGGACGCCACGCGAACAAAGTCGCGCTGGGTCCACTAGTTATATATAATAATAATTTTTATTCAAGAAAAACTTAAGTCTAAAATTACACCGTTAAATATACGTTAATAAGTACCTTCTTATGTTAATTTTTTTTTTAGGAGAACAATTTTAACTTATATATTATCCTAGTTATTAGGTAATTTAATATAGGTACATGCTAAATTCTTATTAACTAGATACCTAAACTAAGTAAGTAGTTTACCTGTGTCTTAGGTATCGATTAAAGTAACACTTATCACAATGTAACGAAGACAGATATAAATCGTACTAAATCTAAGACTACATTTTTCAATCTTTCTATTTTATTATCTTTTTACGTTCTAATACTTTAAGTTTATTGGTTTCTTATTTTTATGTTTTCTTTTAGGTGCATTCCTGATACCGTTCTTTATCATGCTGATATTCATCGGCCTCCCAATATTCTTCTTGGAACTTTACATAGGCCAGTACACCGGCTTGGGGCCTTTGAAGGCGTTTAGCTCGATAGCTCCCTTCTTTTCTGGCCTCGGATACTGTACCTTGGTCATTATCAGTATCATCTCGATTTACTACATGATAATCGTCGCCTGGACCCTGTTCTACACCATCGTCTCATTCACGGGAAATCTGGATTGGGGAAGGTGTGACAACGAATACAATACTCTGAGTAAGTTATTTTTGTATACCTATTTCCATTTTTTATGTCATACTGTAGACAAACAGACAGGCGGACCACCTGATGGAAAGTGGTGACCGCTAGTCTATGGATATCACCAGGGGATCGCAAAAGCGTTGCCCACGTTGTTGTTTAAAACCCTGAGACACGTTCCATCATCATTATCTTTGCGTAAAAGTCCCTGTTGTGCTCCCACGGTCCACCTTGACCAAGATCCAGGATTTAGCAAATAATTACAGTGGAGCGACTAACATCTCTGACCTCCGTGACCCTACTACCAGGGGAACCTGACCAGATTGGATCATGGTTACACATTCAGTCACCTAAATGCGCAGGTTACATCACTATGTTTTCCCTCACCGTAAGAGCATCGGTTAGCATTCAACTATCTACATAACTCAGAAAAGAGTAATTGGTACATGGCCGTAGTGGTATTCGAACCCGGGTTCCTCTCGCTTACGAGTCGAATACCTTAACCACTCGGCATGGCACCAAAAAAGGCAAATGCCTCTCTACTGCCAAAGCAACGTTTCTTAAATCCTCACCCAATGCAGCAATGGAGACATTACTCACAGAAACATAAGTAGAAACAGTAGAAACATAATCCCATTATTTATAATAGTATTGTTTGGCTGTGTAAGGTGGAGATACTTCCCTACGCAGGCGACCGGGAAAACATTTTAAACATTCATATCTGCGCACTTACATATGAAATAAAACATTGGGTTGTTGGCTTTAACTATTGAGTTTTGGATACAATTAAATATTATTTTTTAACTTGCAAACTAGGCCAAAATTAATTCGAATGAGGCGCTATTGCAATGTACAATATAATCTAGTAACGAGCCCGCATATCAACAGTAGGTACATGATTTCCCAAGTGGTTCTACATCTGCGGTAATTCAGCGTAGTGTAGTTTATTTTACATATCTCTAACTAAAGTTATCTATACGCGGAGATTAATAGCTGTAGATGGAAGTCAATATTCCTCGCATTATTACTGATGTATACATATATGGCATATAACGTAGAACGATCGAGTGGTCGTAAATTTAACGTAGCTGCTATAGAGCTAGCTCGCCTATGACGCTTTTATGCCCAAAATGATATAAATATTCATCTTGGTGTAAATATCCCGGTTGTGCACTCACGCGGGGGTTCCACTTCGACATGAGCCAGGATTTCGCAAATCAGGTAATTATATTAGAGAGTGACCACCGTATTCTTGTTACCAGGGGAACATGACCAATTGGACCATGGTTACACGTTCAGTCTCCTGAATGTGCAGGTTTCATGACGATGTTTTTCCTCACAGTGTCCAACTAATGTATATTATGTTATGGATGAAGTGATTATATCTGGTTATTATTTATAATGCCCGGGAAATATGAATAATGATAAGTCAAATCGGCCAATGTAATATTACTTATTTAAAGTTCATAATTTATCACGTTGCCCGGTCATTATGAATACTGCTACGTAACTTTTGGGCAAACTAATAATTAAAATACAATGTGCAACTAATTGACCTGGTTGCACTCCAAATTGCTGGCGTTGCTGTGCTAGTTTTTAAAATTCTACTCCGAATTTACTTTACTTGCAACCTAACCCTCTGTGACAGAACGTCATTTTTGATAAATTCGGAATTTAACAAATATACAACCCCAATAAGTCTCTGCCCAATAGGTATAGGCATTGTGAATAATTCAAGGACCAAATTGCCCGGTGAATTTAATTACTTCAATAGTTTTTATTACATATTCTTTTCATATTAGGCATTATTCATATCACCCGGGCATTATAAATAATGCCCGGGTGATATGAATCCCTACTAATCAGTAATATAACTCTGATAAAGGTCATGCACGAAATCATAATTAATCGATTTGACACTAATTGGGGCAGATCCTTATGAGCCGCCTATACCAGAAAGTAAGGTCTGTCAGCTATGAGGGTTCCTTTGACCATAAGTGGGTCAATACCAGTCAGTAGTGTTATCAATTGATCATTGGTATCAATAGATAACAGTGCCCACTTGACAAATTTATCAAGTAGGTAATATATCTTAAATTTTAACAATTTACATCGCATTATCATATCTAGATTTTGTATTCTGAAGTGCCTGGGGAATTAAGTAGATACTACTAGGGTAAAAGCCGGATACTTGCCCCAGTTTTGAATACACTATGTTAGGGATGTTGGTGGTGTTAGCGCTTTACCACAATCAAAAGTACCTCTCCCGAAGGCCTCAGTGCCATGTAATCCAACAGAGTAACGAGTTTTGTGTTTGTGATTAAAAATCTTTCGCGCTGAAGCTTTGATGGGCGTCAAAATTATTTCGGTAAGTAATTAATATCTATTGCATATTTTTATCACTGATTGTGGTATCAGTCTGCTTTTTATTTTTATGCATGCATTAGGGTTTAAATTATATTATATAACATGTTTTATTGTTGAAAAGTTTTTACTTAATTCACAAAGGATAGTTGCCAATTTACTTTTGCGGATAGTTGCCCTTAGGGGCTTCTAGGGGATTTAAATAATAATAATAATTTTGTATAGTGCATTATAAAGGATCTCAGTAAAAAAATATTGAATAAATCTAACACAATCATGGTGAGGCGTCTATCCCCGCACGAGACAACAATCCCCCTATTGAGAGGTCATGTAAAACACGATTAACTCAAAACCAATAATAATTACGTTTCCAAAATTAGGCTATTATAAAAGATTAAAGACATATGTTTTGATATACATGTGGCATATTTCTTAGTAGGTTAATATTTTTTTAATAATAGAGCTTTTTTTGGAAATTGGGGCCAGTATCCGGCTTTTACCCAATATTTTAAATATTACTACCAAATCATGGACCATGGTCAAAACCGTCGCGCGCGAGAGCATAGCCGGTAAATCTGGCGTCAATAGAAGCCAAGATGATTATTTAACTGACTGTAACTGTCATTTGAAACTCTATAAGTTGTTTAATTAACAAATAGAATAAAATAATAAATATCACGACATATTTTGACTACAGAATCTCACGTTCTCTGTATTTGTGGAATTTTGATTCGTGTTAGCCCCATTAGTTCAATTAAATCACAATTCAAGGACCAAATTGCTCTAAGATATATTTTACAAACTAAAAGACTATATTATTAATGGTAAATTCTGGTTTGTAAAAGTGTTGCGGGTGTTCTAATGGCAGAACTTTCAAAAATACCGACCTCTCTCCCCGCAACTGACATAACCTAACCGACAGAAAAAATTGGAGAACCCCCGACCAAGTTTACTAACACTGACATATTTTCTAAACTACAGAAAAGATTTTAATAAGATAAACCTATGAACCATTACGATTAATCTGACTTTGAAATAGAGAAAACAAGTTGGTCCATCCGTTCGGGAGCTACGATGCCATAGACAAATATTCAAAGCCACAAATACACAGATACACACATCAAACTTATAACACCTCTCTTTTTTCGTCAGGGGTTAAAATTGACTAATGACAAACCGACTCGCGGAAAACGTTTCTGCGTCAACGCAGTATTATTATGTTTAACTATGAAAAACAAATCTCCGTAATATAATTTGAAACACGTGTCCGTTTTAGTATTGTTTTGTTATTTCTGCTTCTCAAATGAAATATTGATACAGTTATTGTATACCTAGTTCCTATTTTATTGCAAAAATGGTTTTAAGAATAATTCAATTCTCTTGGCCCGAGTGACCCAATAGAAATAAACGACCTGAATCACCGCCTCAGATACTTGGAAAGTAAACAGCATAAAAATAATTATCGTACTGTAATTACATATCTTCTTAGGTTCTTGAAATAAAAAAAACCGGTCTGCCTCACATCCTGTTGGCAGTTTCGGGTTTCAGCCACAAGAGTAATAGGATGACCTACAGCGCCCTCACAGTCTATATGGAGTAGCTTTCGTATATTTTGACAATTTAATGTCCTGCTCAATAAGAGCGTCGGTGGCCGAGCGGTTACAGTATCCGACTCGTGAGCCAGGAGTCCCGGGTTCGAATCCCGCTCCGGCCATGTACCAGTGACTGTTTTCTGAGTTATGTACATTAGTTGAATACTAATCGATGCTCTTACGGTGAGGGAAACTATCGTGATGAAACCTGCACATTCAATCTGGTCAGGTTCCCCTGGCAGCAGGGTCATGGAGGTCAGATGGCAGTTGTTCCACTGTAATTACCTGACCTGCCAAATCGTGGATCATGGTCAAGGCGGACCCCGGGCCCTCGTTCTCGAGAGCACAACCGGGACATTAACGCCAAGATGATTTTTTTTTGTCCTACTCAATAAATAAATTTTGACTTTTGACTTTCGTAATCGTTCTCATTTCGCGTCCTAAGCGCCACCTTAACCCCATCTACCCGCAGATTGTTACAGCGGCTCGTACGACGCGGATTGTCGAAGGAACAACACCGGTACAGTCGACGACCAAACCTTTTTTCGCGGGAACTGTTCTACTATCGGTGACATTTGTGTGGAAACAGGATTCCAACCATACAATGCTACTCACTGCTTGGACGGTAGGAATATTGTCAACTGGTATACCAACGTAACGCGGACTTTGGCTTCGGAGGAGTACTACAAGTAAGTATTTTATGTTTTTTTTATGTTACACACAAACATGAAAGGGGTGACCTGCAACACACGGGGGTGTCACTAATGCCTTAAAAAATTATATGCCTTTCCCACCAATAAAGCCCCAGAACACGTTACTCTGGCAATAAAAAGGCATGTCCCTCCACGCTATAGCCACGGTTCCCTAAATCCCCATCACATGGAGTACTGGAGACCTTACCGGAGGAACACAATACTACTTCTCACTTAAGCTAGCCGTCAGAGAAAAGCCGTCACTAAAGCTTACCGTCAGAGAAAAGCCGTCACTAAAGCTAGCCGTCAGAGAAAAGCCGTCACTAAAGCTTACCGTCAGAGAAAAGCCGTCACTAAAGCTTACCGTCAGAGAAAAGCCGTCACTAAAGCTAGCCGTCAGAGAAAAGCCGTCACTAAAGCTTACCGTCAGAGAAAAGCCGTCACTAAAGCTTACCGTCAGAGAAAAGCCGTCACTAAAGCTTACCGTCAGAGAAAGTCGGACCGACCAAGTGTACTTGAACTGATATATTTTCTAAACTACTATCCCGGTTTTAATTGGATAATATGGCAAATCGGTCCACCCAGAAGCTACGATGCCCCACACATACAGATACACAAAGCCACAGATACATAGATACTCACGTCAAACTGATGACGTCCCTCTTTCTTCGTCGGAGGTTAGATATAGTACTTCCCTAGTCATGCACCCAGATATTGAAGCGACTTCCTCCTGCTTATCCTAGCGGTAACTCCCGGCTCAACGGCAACTGGTAATCTGTAAGCCAGGGTTCGCTTTTCTACTAGGAAAATCTGATCTACAGAAAAAGTCAGATAACTAGTCAGATAATCTGATCTACAGAAAAAGTCGGATAGTCTATCCGGGACCTACGATGCGGACACACAAAGCACCAAAGCTGCAGATACACAGATGCACAGATACATACGTCAAACCTAAAATACCCCTCTTTATTCGTCGGCGCTTAAAATCTTCAATAAGAAACTAGTGTTACATACAACACATAATTACGTACAACATATCGTTGCTAATAAGCAATAAACAAAGATTTTGCATTCCATTTTGTATCGATGGGCACACTTTTGACTACCGAGAACGACCAATATTCAATTACGCTTAATTCCTTGTTTTTACCAGATGTAAACACGATTTGACATATTAATTTCGATGGGACGATACCGTGACATAATGCCAGAATATTGAGTTTTAATACATAATGTGGGATTAATTATAGATAACATTATAACTAAATGCGATGAAAAATTAATCGTCGTCATGATTTCCCAATCTCATGTGTGTGAAATGATAAGGCGTACTTATATTGTATTTCTAATTTATCAAGTAGATAGTTCAGTCACCTTGAAGACACTTGTGTTAAGTACTGTACCTAAATGGAATTATTTTATTCAAATTGGCAGCTGTTACATATAAAATGTCTTCGGGATATTGTTATACACTTAAATGGAAATTCTGAAACTTTTATGGCAAAGTGGCGGTCCATAGTCTCTGCCTACCCCACCTGTGGGACACAGGCGTTTTATGTATGTATGTACCTTTAACCTTTAAAACCCGACGAAAATGAGGGGTGTTTTGAGTTTAACGTGTGTGTCTGTGTATCTGTGTGTTTGTGGAGGTGTGTGACCGTCTGTGGCGTCGTAGCTCGCAAACGTATTGACCGATATGGATGCGGCTTTCTCTATGTGGAAGGCAGTTATTCGAAATGGTTCTTAGATGTCCTCTCGTCGTTGGATCTGATCCTCGTCGCTTCGCCGATGGGGGTCCAGCGAGCGACATCAATTGTCATCGGCTGCATATTAGTGTAACTAACTGTAACGTATTTGCGGCTAGCACTAAATGTTACAAATTATGATTCTCTATTAATTTGTCCATTAAAATATAATATTAATAAGTACTTAGAAACACTGGAAAATAAGCTATACCCAACTTATTAAATACTTTACAGGTCTTTTTCGGCGTTAGCGACAGCCAGTCTTAAAAGTGACGATAATTCACGATTTGTCTGTTTAAAATCCTACTAAACATTAGAAATTCTGATTCCTTATTACGACTAGTAAACTCATTCGGGGGTTACCCGACTTTTTCTGTCGGTAAGTTATGTTATTTTTTGCTTTTAGTGAAAGAGTATTGGGAAGAGGAGACGCCACTTGGGAGAATTGGGGCAGCATACAATGGCATTTAGTCGGGACTCTCTTCGCTTCGTGGCTGATTGCATTCTTCTGTGTTATCAAAGTAAGTCGATGTATTATTATTTTAAATATAGAAAACGCGGCAATCTGAAGTGGAAACGGATAGGCTATAGGCAGATAGTAGACTCCTCTACCGATGGCCCATGAGGAGGCCAAGGAAAGGTTTTCGAGAGGCGGCACGTGGAGAGATTGATAGACGACTGTGACTGTCAATTGTATATTTAAAACTAGCTGGACCGCCGCCATTTTTCTTTCGCGGTTTGTACTGTACCCTCTTAACCTTTCCCTTGAATCACCCTGTCTATTGGTCATAATCCGTTCATTCGTTTTTGAGTATTTCGAGAACAGACCGACAGACAGACAGACTATGAAGTGATACTGATATACCATCACGGGGTGTCAATCGGCTCTCAATACTGTTCAACAGTCACAGGGTCATCTTGCCAACGGCATAGGAGGCGTACCTAAGGAGTGGCGAGCTCGTTGCGAAGCTGCGTTTCGACTAGCCTCAAATTACGAAACGGTCACGGTCATATATTTTTTACTTTGTGTTAAACGGCAGACAAACAGACAAGCGGGCCTGGTAGGAAGTGGTCAGCGCCGCCTATGGACATCAGCAACATCAGGGAAGTTACTAATGCGTTGCGCGCCTTTAAGAGACCTCTAAAATACCTCTTGAACGATCCCATGTCATAGTCCAAAGGAAACACTGTGGCTGGGTCATCCAAAACAAAAATATTAAAATGTTAATTATTTTTTCACACCATATTGAGACTCTATCAATGAACGCCTTTGGTATCTAATCGTGAATAATTAATTACATCAGTGCGTACGAGTCTGATGATTATTTGAACTAATTACCTAGTACTCGTATAAGGTGCAATTAATTAATGCTTAAAATGAAAATCTGTTAATATTAGATAATTGATATTGTATCCAGCAATCTAGTAAATTGCATTGGTTTGTTATCATTTTAATTGAGGAAAGTGTAGAACACTACTGTACTAGTTTAATTTGGTTAGTAAGAATGGAATATTCCAATCTCCGATTTATTTAGGTACTGCTTATAAGTTTTTGCACTTATTACAATCACCCTGATTCTTCCGTAGCCGAACAAAGAATATGGTAACATGCTAAGTTTGAGCGCCATTGGGACATAGCGGCAGTGGGACTCGACCCCGGTACCTCTAACATTGCGAGTCGGGAACCGTTGCCACTAGGCCACCGACGCTCAAATCTGTTGAAATAATAATATTATAGTTCAGTGGATAAGAGATCTCCTACATATGCGCGACAAGCCCCCCATGAAGATAGAAAGTATGTAATCTAATACACACAGAGATATTACGTCTTATCTCCATATGATTATCCTTAAATAAATAAAGCACCTGCTTCACATTATCATAAGTTAATATTTGAAATGCAACAATACCTAATAAAGAAACAGTTATGTGTCAAATGGTGAGATTAGGTACGATGGCAGGTTATCGTGGTTTCATAAATTAAGTGTTTTTGTTTAATTTGAGTAAAGTATTTCACGTTCAGGCGACTGAATGTGTAACCATGATCCAATCTGGACTGGTTCCCTTGGTAGCAAGTTCACGGAAGTCAGATGGCATCCACTCCACTGTCCTGTCCACTCCAAATCTTGAATCATAGTCATGGTGGACCCCGGGCCCTCATGCGCGAGAGTACAACCGGCACATTAACACCAAAATGATTATTACATTTATGTGGGTAAAGGATTTCACACATAGAGGTAAAATAATTAAATGATCATTCTTGGTTTCAATATCGGCAGTGTTGCCGCGCGTGAGGGCGCGGGGTCCGCTTTGACCATGATTCAGTTTTTGGAAGATTAGATAAATACAGTAGAGCCACTGCTATGAACAGATTGGATCATGGTTACACATTCAGTCGTCTGAATGCAGATCACGATGTTTTCTCCTCACCAATAGAGCTCTATTTAAGCAAAAATACAGCTAGAGAGAGGAGCGTCGGTGGAAGAGTGGTTACGGTATCCGACTCGTAAGCGAGAGATACCAAGTTCGAATCCCACTGCGACCATGCACCAATGACTATTTGTAAATAAGTTGAATGCTTTGTTGGTGCTTTTATGGTGAGAGTGAGGTAAAATATCCTGATGAAACCTGCACATTCCGGCGACTAAAGGTGTAACAATGATCCAATCTGGTCAGGTTCCCCTGGTAGCAGGGTCACGGTGGTCAGATAGCAGTCACTCTACTGTTATTATCAGAAGATCTGCCAAATCTTTGATCATGGTCAAGGCGGACCCCGAGCCCTCGTGCGCGTAAGCATAACCGGGATAGCAAGGATAGCAAGATGTCTCATTAGACGTAGGCAACGCATTGACCCGCCCCTGGTGTTTCTAATGTCCTTCGGTCTCACCCCCAATTTTTTTTATCACAGTTTTCTATTCCAGGGTGTGCAATCTGCCGGGAAAGTGGTCTACTTCACTGCTCTCTTCCCTTACGTCATGTTGACTGCCTTGTTGATACGTGGCGTCACTTTAGAAGGCGCTATTGACGGAATCTCATTCTATCTGGTGCCTGATTGGGCGACCCTGTTGGAACCCAGGGTCTGGGGTGATGCTGCGTCACAGGTAAGGAAATACTTTTTTTATGTTTTTTAGAAATGTGTTACAGATTCATCTATTTAATCATTATATACCCTATCTGCTCCCTTAAAGAGGATTTCTTCATTTTCGCTACAGGCTTGACAGTTTGGCAGGTGGATTGAGATCGCGATGTTGAAATAAAACTTTCAAATAAAAGTCTACCTTTACTATTGATTTATCATAATAATGTTAGCGTCTATCCCCACTTCAGTCAAGGTCCACTTTCCTTTTTTTTCCACTTTGTCGGCATCCTCACATCGGTAGCCGTTGGCTCTCGAATCCGACACAGCGAAGGCAATCCATCTTCTAATGATCTTCTTAGGCCTCCCTTCGGATCTCTTTTCTCCTCCTTCTAATCCCTCGTAATCCTAATATTTACCACCTGCTAATGCACCTATGACACAGTATAAAAAACACTGTACTATGCCGCGTCTGGTTACTACAAACTGTTGGGTATTTTTTTCAAACATGTCAGCTTCGATTTATCTACGAACACGATCGTTAAAACGCACGCAATAATTGGCCAGTGTCGCTTTCATACAATATACAAAGTCCTGAAATTGACGTGTCTACCGTATTTATGTATTTATGTGACAAAAGCTTATGTCATGTAACCGTGCCACATTTTTACTACAATCTATTCAAAATTAAAATGTACAGTCGAGGAAACTTAATGTTTAGCAAGTTGACAGAAGTCTGAAATTGCCCGTGTTACTATTTTACGACGTGTGATTTGTCATTAATGTTATTACGCTATTTCTCATAATATTATACCCCATACGAACAAATTCAGAAGATACATTAACGGCTAAACATTCAGTTTCCTCTACTGCACATTATTAAAAACGTAAAAAAAGTACTAAAAATTAATCTAATCATTAGAGAAGATTAGGAACAGAGTTGCACGTTAATGCGGCCCTCTCTGGTAACCCCTATAGAGAAAGACAGCACATTGCTAAATGTTACGTTGAACATCTTCAAAAGTTGTATGTGAAATGATGACAGAGACGCGAAGATTACAAGATCGTTCTAAGAAATACATAGAGCACACTGAAAGTTCTACGCTTCTAGCTGCTCGTAAATGTTTGAATTTCGAATGTTATATTTTTTTAAATATAAGAGTTCTGAACTAAACATAAAATCATTGACTTTGTCAAAGTATAAAAGTTTTCAACGCCTGTCACTATCGTTTATTTATAATCCCTTTTTTATGGCCTTAAATCGTTTTTTCGAGAGGGTGGTTTTAAAATAAAATACAGTTTAGATTGTTTCGCATCAGAGCTATTTCGCGAGCATTAAAATTTCAAGACTTGCCAAGCGGCACATCAATCTACGGGAGTGATCGATTCGGTGGAAATAGTTTTGGTACTTTGCTATGCTTTTTTGCGCTTGATTTACTATGTGCAAGTAGGTACAGAAAATGTTGAAAGTATATTTCATGTAACGTTTCATGTAACTTCAGGTCATTTTTAAGAATTCATGTAAAGATCCACCAAGAACTGAGGTTACTTTGACAGATTGCGGGAAAATGATTATTTTACTGGAAAAAACACTATTGACAATGGCAATGTTGACACATTTGAGAAGAATCATTATTCCATGAAGGAGGGTGCTATGTCTTTTCCGTCGTTTTCTTTGACGTCATTGTTCTGATTTCACAATAGGGACATGTTGGTTTCTTTTTCCGCCACGTTCCTTATTATACATATCGCATTGACGGCATACGAATTCTGTCACACAATATACAAGCTTCGGATTTACACAGTTGCTACATAAAATGCAGAACTAACGCCACAATTGACAGTTATAGGTGGGCGCCTTTTTTTTATTTTGTTATTGATGTGTATTTCGTGGTACTTTCAAAATAAAAACTGAAATTGTCCAGATTTACCTATAGTAGATTCATGTAAACGGGCAATTCATATTCATCGTAATAGCACATAACACTCCACTGCAGGACTAAGGGCCTGGATGGAAGAGCCTATCACCGAATTCCAAATACGTCGTAAGGTACGATTTTCAATATCTGTTGCAAAATATGATAATTTTTTACATTCTGTTTTGCTAAAATAATGACCGATTTTTACAAGCTGTTTTATCAATTTTACACGCTTTTATTTACTTGGTTTTTTACATGTCCCCATGTTTGTGCGTAATAAAATCTTACAAGTTAAATTTTACCCATTTCCCGGTTGAGGTGAAATTTTGCATATAATAGGAATACGATAAGTTCGTATTACTGACAGTAGTAAAAATTATAAAATGTGGATATGGCAAAATTTGGGGATAATCTGTTCTTGTCAGTCCTTCTTGTAAACATTTAGTTATTTGTCTTGAACTTGTACTTTCAGTTTGACTAAATTATTAATCATGCTGAAAATTATCTCTCTTTTTAATTGTTTTGCCCATTATTTAATAATGTTTTTTTAAACTTACGTAAATAAACAATCCTGCAGAAATCCACTTGTTTGTTATGACATTTATGAATGACGTTCTATTACTTTTAAAAAGCTTGTCATAAGTTGCCATACAGAGATTGTAATTAATTTTTTTTTAATAAGTGATTCGGACTTAGCGTGGTCTTATTATAGTTATGTAAGTTCGGTAAAAATGCAATGATCTGATACCATCGAGCTCATCTGATGTTGGCGACGGAAGGAGAATAGGAACTTCTAAACTACGTTGATAAACTCATTAAATTTGGGCTCGTCTAATTAGACTTGACCAGTACCTACTCTTACTGATCATTAGAGAACGCGCGAGAAATTCTTGCATTAAATTGCAAATAATTTTTATTTGAAATGCGGTAGGTACATTAACAATGTAGTGATGCAATAATAAGAGATGCAGTTCTCACAGCCAGTTTAGGCACTGCCATGAAAATATTATTCTATTTCATTGCCGACCTATTTTTTAAATTGAGATGAGATTTATTTGTAATTTTTTAAAATATAAATAGTCTTAAGTGTAAATAATACTGTATATAACAATAAAATATAAACAACTAAATATTTGACAACAGATTTTTTTATTGTCCAATTTATTTCCACATAACTCTTACGCTATTTACATTCTCCATTACTATCTCATCGTCTTTCATCAATTGTGTGCGATCTCTGTGCCTTCAATTTCATCACTCTTTATCTCTTTCCCTAGATCTTCTACTCCTTCGGTGTGGCGTGTGGATCCCTCGTGACACTCGCGTCTTACAACAACTTCAACAACAACTGTCACTTTGATGCCGTCTTCGTCAGCTTTGCCAACTTCTTGACTTCTATTTACGCTGGCTTTGCGATCTTCTCCGTGCTTGGTTTCCAGGCGCAACTTATGGGCGTCACTGTTGATGGTAATGTCTATAATATTTTTTTTTTCATTTTCGAATACTTTCGATCTTTTTGATCATTCGACTCGACTTTTCGAAAGATTAGGCAATCAAGGAATCAAATATTTATTTAATTATATGAAAATGGTTATCATTTGGAAGGCCCACGTACTTACAGTATATATTTTAAATTTTTGTTTAAAAAATGCGATACAAGCTGAAATGAGTCATTTTTTCAAGGTCAAGCAACAAACCTTGAGTCGATTATTAAGTAAATCACTATAGGTGTTTATGATGTTTTTGTCTTCATTAACTAACTAACTGACTACAAATTAAACAATTTCCAAAGCGTACCACATAAACTCTGTAAATTTTTCAATGCTGCCTCTGTCGGTTGATTGAATGAATATCAAACAAGCCTGCTGTTCGGATTAAGCCGGGATGCGATGAATTGGTTGAACAATAAACGTTGTCTACCTCGGACGATAGACGTACTCTAGCCATTTAATTTTATCTGCAAATGCCAGCGCTTGTAATTGCTCTACCGGAGCTCGAATCAATAGTGACGTATTTGTTTAACGTATAATCGAATTACGAACTCAAATACCTGGTTTGTTGTCAAATATATGTGATTCAAATTAATGGTGAAAAACAAACTGCTTTGGTTTGGTTTGGTGTTTATTGTCTAAATAGTGTTTAATTTGACTGATTTGGGCAGCATTTGAAAAGAAATTTCTTTTCAAATCCTTAATTACTTTGTACTATAATGTTTTAAACTATCGCGGTTATTATCACATATTTTAAGGGTATGTTCCGGGTTTCCTACCGCAACCAAATCTCGAGAGAAACACTTGGTCATTTATCTCATAATAATGAAGTTAGAAGAAATAATAATCTATCGCAAGAAAGCTGATTAAATATACAATTTGATTTTAGTATTCTTGAGTCTTAAAATTGAGTATTGATTTAATTACTTCGAATTGAACAATAAATTTGTGTAATTAATCAAACATTCGATTTTATCGCCCATTTTCCCTAGTATCAAAATTACGGAAACGTATGAATAACACTACATAGAAAATTTTATTACCTTATCATTGATACCAAAATTAATACAATAAAATAAAAAACCAGTAATAGGCCAAATCCAGTCTATCTTTGCAAAATTTTGTACATGATATCATGGCTGATTTTTGTGAATTCAATTCTATTATCTATGGAAACTTTAGAGGGAACCCGCTAACACCAGAGTATTTTTCACTTATTGATAGGTGTATACTACCTTTTCAATCATTCTAGGTAGGTCACAGTACTAGTAAATAAGCTTTTGCTGAGTAGCCAGCGCGGAATACTATCTTTTTAACAATAAGTACCGCGGACTGTTCAGAGGAGTTTAGAAGTAGAACATGTTGTTACCGTGGACGTTTGAGTGGTCTGACCAAGAGATCAACATACGCTATTGCCCATCCATTTGTATCGAATATCGAACTATATCAATTATAAGTCGAGTTTTACGCGGAAAGATAGTATGTCATAAATACCATTCTAATCTCGTAGAAACACAAGGAACAGCCATAAACCACCGTTTAGCTATATCAGTGTCTAAATTTTCCTATATTCAAATTAATCGACTAAAACGCATTAATCTGGAATTACCAACCACTCATATTAGAAGCATATCGACAGACAAAACACGTGTTAACAAACTTTTCATTAGCTGATAAAATTCAGCAATATTGCCAATAATATACCATAGAAATGCCATAAAACATGATATCAGCCGATAAAAAAGCAATAAAACTCTCGACTATTATTGCGTTGCATGGCTTTTCACAGATAGTAGGATTTGTAATACTTAAGAGGAAATACCTGCGTAGATTTACCTATAATTTCTGCAATCGCAAAATCTGTAAAAGTAAAAGGCTTAAAAACGGCAAAGGCTTCATTATTAGTAGTAGTCTTGACGTGAGAGACATCGCGGATAAATTTGAAGAGGCTCGCCTGCGCTGGTTGGGTCACGTGCTGCTAAAGCCGCAGGGATGCGTGTTGCTAAACTGTGTTCATGCAAATAAATTTATTATGATTATGATAATGATTGTGAAATAGACGACTAACAACAAACCTCGGCAGAAGCCGCTCGGATGATGATGAGACGCCTACTTTTGTAGAGTTTTCCCAAAAAACATTTCGAACTTGAAACCTTTATAAATGGCTAGGAGATACTCGGCTATAATTACCATAGTAGATTATGTCACAATATTAATTAGTAGACTGTAACACAAGATTTTTGCCCGATTGCCTCACGGGTGTAGAATAGAATATAATAATTTTTGTTTGCATCAAATGTGGTCGACAGTTATTGGGTACATATTAAAATATTTCTAGCAAAGCAGGTGGTGTTAGATGGAATCTACCAATCGATTGGGATAGAGTAGTAGTAGAGAATGCACATGTTTCAGAAAGTTTTGTGAACAGAGATCAACAAACAAGCAGAGCTCGAGAATATATAATAATAATCGATAATCTAGTGATCACAGTGTAGTAATATAATATATAAACAAAAAAACTACACTACTGCGGTTTAGTAGCCCATATAATGAGGCAAAAATCTGTGATACAACAACGCTCAAGCAATTACGACGAAAAATAAATTTATATAGACTAGTAATCATTTAGTGTAATATTTTTCTCATTTACAGATGTGGCAGAGGAAGGGCCCGGCTTAGCATTTGTAGCGTACCCGGAAGCATTGCTCCAAATGCCGATTCCCCAGCTATGGTCTATTTTATTTTTCCTCATGCTGTTCATTTTGGGTCTTGGCAGTCAGTTTGCTGGCATTGAAGCTATTAACACAGCCATTGTCGATCAATATCCACACTTTAGGAAAAGATATTGGATGGTATGTATAAATTTATTTTTTGTTACTTTAGTTTTTAATTTATAAATAATAAAGTTATAAATTATAATAGTAAAATAACGTAGAAACAGTCCACGTTCAGTCGCCTGAATGTGCAGGTTTCAGCACGATGTTTGCTCTCACTGTAAGAGCATCGGTTAGCCTTCAACTAATACATAATTCAGAAAAGAGTCATTGGTCAATAGCCGCAGTGGGATTCGAATCCTGTACTTCTCGTGTACAAGTCGGATACCTTAACCACTTGGCCACCGACGCTCCACCTTGTTGGTTTATGATACTCTTGATCTGACCTTTCTTTAAAATAACTCCGATTACGTTAAACGTTTCGGGTTTAAAATAAATTTAAGTAATAACAAAAATAACAAGTGGTCCAAAAATAGATCCCTGGTGCACACCTTTTTTCTGAAAAGCTCTTTCCCACAGGTGACGGCGTTCACATGTTCCACTTGTTTTATACTGGGATTACCAATGTGCTTCAGCGGAGGTGTTTACTTGTTTACAATACTCGATTGGAACACGGCCTCGTGGGCAGTGCTACTAGTTGGTATGGCTGAGGTGAGATCAATCTTGAATTTCGTGATTGTAATAAATCGATCGTACTTGTACAAAGTGACAAATATGATTTTTTTCATAAAATCTATGTGAGATGAATTTGTGAAGCCTCCAATTATGTTACTTTTCAGTGCATAGCTGTCTCGTGGAGTTATGGCATAAAGCGTGTGATGAAGGATCTGTCCAAGATGGGCATGAAACTGAATAGAGTGCTCAGATTTTATTGGACCGCTGTGTGGTCTGGTATTGTTCCCGTGGGCAGTTTAGTAAGTAAAAGTCCTTATTTTATTTCTGGAGACCGAAGGAATGTTCATAAAATGCATATTTCGATTTATTTCATTTTAAAATAATCGTTAAATTTTGTATTGATAATAATTGAGACCAACGATCAGCTGATCTTCATAAATCAATCAATATTAAAGATATTGATAAAGACTGAAAGATAACTTCTGGTTATCCAGTATCGGCAGGTTTTTTAATTTGTCGGCACAGTGTTATATCGAGTCATGTGATTCATTACGTATATCGTTATAAATATAGCATTACAATAATCCTTGCACATAAATTAATACGTAATTTAGTAGACGTGATCTGTGACATGGGCTTATCATAGTGACATGTATGCTGATCATTATATTACTACAGCAATGTAATTATTAGAGTTCCGTATTGTCTGTCTGTCATAGGGTTGTATCTTTGAACCCGTAATAGTGCAAATTTATGTAGAATATGGTGTTGATATGGCCGCTATCCGGCCGGTTTAATAAAAAATTAGTAAAAAACATTATCGATATTCTCATGTGTTGGTTTCGCTTTACTATAAAAACGATCATACACAAAAGTGACTACCTACTCTTTATGATGCATTTGTGCTAACATAAAAACTAGTTAAATGTTATTCAAATTTTCAATATCACCTCGTCTCATACTCGGCGTATCCTAAAACTTGCACAATGGAGGATTTGTTCGAGGCCAGTTCAAATGCTGTATGCGACGCCGAATACTGGACAAGCAAAGTATAATGAGGAGATAAGTCTATTGACTCGATAAGAAGAAGCATATATCTTTATTTGGATAGGATAAACGGTATCATCTTTTAAAGGTCATAAACATAATATATCATTATCTAACCTTAACAATATTAATTAATCAAATAATGAGTCAGCTTCAAAAGTCATAATTGTAGATTAAAATTTCGCGTTTAATGCATTTTCCCAATCTTATGGTGCGCTGATATGATTTCTGTTGTATTAATGATACGGAACTCTCACATGTTAATCCGACTTTATTTGACAGTTTTTCCTACTTTTCTAGCAGACGGTATTAAATATTAAATAATTATGTTTTCAGGCAGTTCTGATATTTATATTCACCGACTGGACCGCACCTTCTTACGAAGATTATGTGTTTCCTTGGTTCGCGGATATGCTTGGCTGGATGGTGGGACTCTCCACTTTGATGTTCTTCCCCGTTGGCGTATGCTGGGCCTTATACCAAGGATACGTAAGTAACCTCAAAATGTACATATTTATCAGAATCACCTTCAGCCCCTAACCATCCATTTCCGCATTTGAACCTCCACATCATGTAATATCTTCTCTTCCAATTTTGGGCAGTACAATTTAAGAGGGGAACATTGACACGAAGAGGTGGAGGACTTTCCATTATCTCTACGCGTGGTAGGATTGAAAATAACATTGTCTAAAATACAATACAATACAAATTTTCTAGTCTATGGAAGTCTTGACTGGTTGGCTTTTATACATCAGTCTCCTTGTACGACACCAGTAAGTCCAAGGAGTTGGACTATATACTCTACTCTGCTGGACATCATCATCGGCTGCACAGCAGGCAGCATCTCAACCTACTCTGTTCAGATTTTGTACCGTCTCCGGTTGTACGCGCGTCGCGCATCCATAGTGATGATATTTGTATACTGGTGGTTTATAGCTTATTGTGCTGCGTTTTGTACGTCCAACTGTTCGTATTGATAGAATTCCGCGACTCCCCGGGTGTTGCGAAGTAGGATATAAGGGGAAATCACTTTCCATTAGGTGGCTCGCTTGCTGAATTGTTTCCAAAAAAAACCAATTCAACTTATACCTAGTACAAACTGAAAGAGTTTCAAGAAAATATTGAAAAAGTCATTTTTTTATATCATGTCATAATTTGTCTTTAAGTAAGATGCAAGTGACAAGCAAATAGATGACAATATTGAAAATAAAAATTACCTATCTATTCCGAGATATTCCGTTTTCTCCGCATCGCCTGATCTACAACGTCATCACCTACAGGAATCACAGATCTTTATTGCATATTTCAGAGAGGCAAGGGATTATTCACTCCGACTGCACTTTGGAAACCAGCAGCGAAGAGTCTGGATGGACCTCGGTCGGATTCTATCATGACTATGGATTCGGTGGAGCCAGGCGCGTACGACAATATCGGCTATATCATGTGATTTGACTCTTTAGAGAGCCTACGGGCGAAAGTTGGGAAGAACGACGTATCCCTGTATCAACATGGATCACATAATTTATTCAATAATTTTAAGATCGCCGCAGAAGCCATATTTTGTAAAAATAGGTTTTCAAAATACCTTATAAGCAAATGGAACCTTATCAATGCAAGACTATATGTGACAAAATACACGGAGTTGACGCGTGGAAGATTCGATCAAACGATTTTTATCGTTTTTAGATTGTGAATGATATAATCGGAATTTACCCAGTGTCTGCCTTTAAAATAAATCAATCAACTGAATTATATTAGGATAAAGTGCTATTTATCGCGCATAGGCAGTGCAATATGGTCAAAGTAGTCTTTGAATAAATCTTTAGTCGTTATATCTTTGAGAGCATGACTTAAATTAGTTAAAAAGGAAATGAATAGGTACGATAATGCTATCGATAAACCCTACTACAAAGTATCTGTCTGCGTGGACTGTAACATTGAACTTTGAACGGCTACCTACGTCACTTTCAGACAATAGCTGAATCTATTAATACAGTAAAATTTTATCGATTATAAGCTAAAAGTGAGCGCAAAAGTTAAGTTTACTGGATAAAATCTGTTTGTGGCTGTATTGTACTGAATGCGTTTTACGTTAATGTTGTTTAGCATTTAAATATTCTAGTCAAGTGATTTTGTTTGCCCTATGACTGAATTGTAATTGCTAAAATAGTGTTTTAAATTTGTAAGATCAAAAAGCTGTTGAATGTTTTATATTTTTTTTAAGAATTCCTTTACTGAGAAAAATTTAATGAGAAAAATACGCGAATGACTGTTATTTACATTACTGTACTTTATGAACATTATAAAGAAAATAACCGCTTTTTGTTCTCGCATCTAGTGTACATTTAATATTAGACTTTCTCGCTAAATAAGTTGTTTTTGAATAAGATTATTTTCTTGTACACATTGCGTTTTCAATGGTTTTTGCCCATATTCCGCCAAACAATACTGAATAACTCAATGATCTCTTCCGAAATCTTTAAACTAAACCTTGTTGCAAAAATAAACGGGCTCATAAGAAATTTTTATGCAATCGAGATTTGGAGACCTTTCATCTTTCCGTTTTTTGCAAAGGAGTGTATAACTTGGGGTTCTTCAAAATGCATATCTGCGGGTACTTCGAAAGGTCAGTACTGCATCCACTTCCCTTAAGTTGCAGATGCGCCTGGACTATAGTGGCCGCCGCATCAGCATGATCGCATCGTGTTCCTATAACCTCGTTTTATTATTACTAAGTAAGGCCTACAGATGGCAGTCGCTCCACTGTAACAGTAATTGCCTGATCTGCCAAATCCTGGATCATGGTCAAGGCGGTTCCCGGGCCCTCGTACGCGAGAGACATTAACGCCAAGATGATGATGATGAGTGAGGCGTAAATACCTAATCATTTTTCATCTTTCTCATTTTCATAATAACTTTAAATTTTAAACAATCCTAATGCTTATTGAAAGAAAAAGTAATAGCAAAAATTAATGGCCAAGCCAATGACAGCACAAGATGGTTAAACGGAATGTAAAAGTATGAAACTTTAAAAACAACTTACATTATAATTTTAACAAAATTGCGCATCGAACTAAAGGCACTACATGAAAAGTCACTCGCTAAAATATCGAGAGACTGGGACGAAGTTTTATAAAGTATAAATAAAGAAAACTGCCAAGAACAACACGCTTTCAGTGGGAACGTCAGGCGCATATTCCGGCGCAAGCGACGAGAGTGAGCGGTGAACCTTGTAGTAACAAATCCGGATATATTGTATATTTTGATGTAATCATGCAACAAATACGTAAATTATTATTATGTAACAAAAATTTACAAATAAAAAACTTGGCCCAAGTCCCTCGTGGTTGGATTGTTCCCAAAGGTTGGAATTGTTGCCAAAAGGCTAACAGCATAGTCTCGCTGTATATCGAGACTGATCCTAAGACAAAAATATTGATTACTACACTTTTAGTCATAAACATAAGTGCAAGGTTTATTTATTTACATCTTTATTACATTACACACTTTGGATCGTACGATGTATTTACCAGGCGCTCAGGGAGAGTATAAGCACCGCAGTAGCACTTAGCACGGCTCAAATTCATGATTTCCGCTGAAGTCAGATATTTGCACCGTTTGCCGTTTTCTGACAAGGCGGAAGCGGATACGACTTTGACACTTCAGGGCGGAAGGTGCAAGGACACGACACAGGTTACGTCTTGAAGTTACATTTTGAAGTCACCCGCTTAATCGTATTCAGGTCACTGCTCCCTCTACTGTAGTATGGGTTTGCGGTGCTATAGTTTCAGAAGGATTGCCGTTTAAGTGATAGTAGACTGGGAAAACAGCTCGCAGAACAAATGGACGATGAGGCAGTTAATTTCTCGAGTGGCGAGCACTTACTTGTAGATAAAAAAAAAATCGTGGCAAATTCACACAGCGCCATCTAGCCCCAAACTAAGCAAAGCTTGTGCTATGGGTGCTAGATAACTGATAAACTACTTAAATACTTTTAAATACATACTTATTATACATAGAACACCCAGACCCGTAACAGAAATTAAAATTCGTTATTTCAATTTCTGGCCGGCCGGGAATCGAACCCGGGACCTCTAGCGTGGCAGACCGGCATGTTGACCACGGAACCACTCAGGTCGTCAGATAGTGTGAGAAGGTTTCCTACAAGGTGGCTAGAAGCGAAAGGCACAAGACGAGCCTTTGTGGATATCTCTTAGGGTGACCTATGCCCAGCATTCCGCGTCTTTCTGTTGATATGATGATGACGAGCCTCCAGCCTTAGCGGGTGGGTTGGAATCGTAAGGTTATAATACAAAAATAAAACGCGGACGTCCACTTTCTAAAGATCATAGCAGCTGGTCTGTCTATAAAACATTCGCCTTGAACGAAACCCTTAATGAAACAGTTTGATGTTTGATAGATTTTCTAATTATGAAGGAGACTCAAGTCTGACTGTGGACTGTTATAGTAGCTACTCACCATCATGCGGCTTGATCCACTGGCATGATCAAATCATGAACAAGCCAGACATAGCCCACACACTGTCAGTTTGGCTTGATCAAGCCTATTTTTATTATGCCAATGGATCATGCAGCTCTAACGGGCTGATGATGTGATGTGATTCATTCCATTTCGTATTTTAATCACGAACCAGAATAAAAAAATCGCTCCAACTCGCCGTTTGGCCCAAATCGGGGCCCAGTAAGCCCATACGCTCCAATAAGTCTGTCTGCAGCAATGTACTGCTGAACTTGCAACGTTAAAACCTGTTTTACGAGGGCAATAACCACTGCAGCGCGGACCGGCCTTGTTCCGCTGCCAGCAGAAGTATATGGGGGCATTCGCTTGCCAGGCCCACGGCTGGACAATGAGACCTGGGTAAAGGAGCTTCTGACTATAATTATACAAGTAAGTAGTCACCTTGGGTTTCATATCCCGGTTGTGTGATCGCGCACGAAGGTACGGGTTCCACTTTCAAAGATCAGATAAATTACAGTGGAGCGACTGCCATCTGACCTCCGTGACCCTGTTAACAGGGGAACCTGATCAGATTGGATCGTGATTACACATTCCGTCGCCTGAATGTGCATGTTTTATCACGATGTTTTCCCTCACCGTAAGAGCATCGATTAGTGTTCAACTAATGTACATAGCTCAGAAAACTGGTGTGAATCCGGTACTTCAAGGTACGATTTGAACCCCTTAACCATTCGGCCGCCGGCGCTCTGGCAATAACATAAGTAAAACTCTCAGAAAATCTTTGAAAGTATTTTATTAGGAATTGGACTTTCTTTCTGATAATAAAATTCTCTTTGGTGCCACATGGTCGTGTACTTACCTGGTTTATTGCTAGCGTAATTTAAATGATATGTTTCATGTGTTTCCTTGGTTTTTCATCATCATCATCATCATCATCATCACAGCCCGTAACAGTCCACTGCAGGACTTTGGGCCTCTCCCACCAAAGGGGAGGTTATTGCCACAATCTCCACGCTTGGCAGGCGGGTTGGAGATCGCAGTGTTTAAATATTACAATGGAAAATGCTGCTGCCCAATTTCCAGACTACGGAGACTTGATCTTTTGCCTCGAAAATATATTAGTCGCCTTGTACGACACCCATGAGTGTAAGGGGTTGGTGCTATTCTACTCTGCCGGACACCACACGGCTTACGGCCTTGGTTTTTACAAGAACTTAACGAGGTATACATCTGATGATAAGTAACGACGCGGCCGAAGATGGAGCATGCCTGTCTAGAAATAATCTACCTACTCTAGCTTTGAAGGTGTCGAAATTATAATGTTGAGGAAAAACACGCAGGCGCCGTGTTCCAATCCTTAGCCAATGTAATGTAGTTTTTTTTTCTTAATTCTTTCCTACAAAGGAGGACCGACAGAAATGTATGGACCCTAGCCTATATGACCAATAGCGTTGAGCGATATGTCATTAGAAAGGATTTTTCATTTTCTACAATTTTTACTATGTCGTCAATTCTCAAATCGTTGTGCGAAAAAAGGTTATGGTCAATACAATTGGTCATAATAGTACAAAATGATGTTTATTTAATTGACCTTAACTTTTTTCTCACACCAATTCGAGGATAGTCGCCATAGTAAAAGTTGTGTAACATGAAAATTAATTTCCAATGACATCGCTCCTTGAGCGGTCATATAGGTCGTATTTTCCAATACAAAATGATGTTTATTTCAATTGGCTATAACTTTTTTCTCACAGCGATTCGAGAGTTGTCGCCATAGTAAAAGTTGTAGAAAATGAAAAATCCTTTCTATAGCTCAACGTTATTGGTTGTCCGGACCTCCTTTATCAAGTGTTAGGACTCTGTCAAACGAAGAGTCCGCCTAGGTGAGTATCACCGCCTTAACAACTAAATGAGGTAGCCAGTGCAATTACAGGCATGAGACATTTTATTCTGTCTGCGTTTCTGCATTTTTGTTGCTTGCAACTTAAATGCAAGAATCGTAGATGTTATGGGCGACAGTTACCGCTTACCATCAAGTGGTCTGTCTGCTCGTTGTCACTGCATATATAAATATAAGTTTACCTATATTTGAATGTTTGTAATCCCTCACGCAAGACCAAGCTACAGATTTTGATGAAACTTTATGCAAGCGCTAACTTTATATAATTTACTCATCCTATTATAGGTTTATTGTCGGATCACAATTTAAGCATAATAGTATTGTAAACAGATGAACTGTTTCACAATTCTTTCAAGAACTTGGAGGTGCTTTCCTAATTTCCGATTCCAGGTGGTCCAACAACAATTCTTAAATAACTATAATATTTAAGAATTGTTGTTAGACCACTAATTCGTTGAACTATCTAAACAAAGTCGGTTCCTCCCGTCTGTTCCTATGTACGCTTAGATCTTTTTAACTACGCAACAGATTTTAATGCGGCTTTCGACCATAGATATAGTAATTCAACAGGAAGGTACAACCTTTATAAAAGCAAGAAAAAAAGTGTAGGTAGGAGTAAAGTAAGTGTTCGCGAACAATGTCCACTAGTAAACAATAATAAAGAAACTCTTAAATATTTAACGAAAAATAGAATGGAACTTATAAAGAATGCAAATCCATCAGACATTTAGGAGGACATTTCGCCTTCCCTCTTCTAGCTAATCCCTTTTAAATTGAGCTGACTTAATTCAGACTTTATCTTAATAGGAATCCTTCAAATATTATCCAATGGGTGTCTGGATAAAAGTTTTATTATCTTTTATCCATTTTGCGGGATTCGCTAACTGGGGAGTTTATGTCATCGTCCAAAGATTTGTCGTCTGCAGCGTTAAGTGTTGACAAGCACGGTATGGACACTATAATTTTGTTGAGCCAAACAGAAACTGCGATACAATAGCTGTCAGACACATCTTGTGTAAATGACAGGTGGTGAATCGGGTACAATAGTTACAACGGTTAATCATACGTTTATTCATTTACTTATGGGTAAATTTAAAGTCTGAATGTACTTATATGGGTATCATGGTTCATATGACAATATTTATGATAATTAGAGAACTTATTATATTGGAGGTTCTGCCGTCTAGTGGCGCTAATCCGAAACTTTTAGAATTACAAAACTTGAGATTGACGCTAACTTAATAATAAAAGCGTAATAACTTTTGTGAAAGTCAACGTCAAATAATTTTATTCAATTTGGGTTTACAAAACTCTTATGAACGTTATAGAAAATACAAATACATTTAGAAAAATGGGGCCGCGGCCCGTGGCAACATTGAGCCGGTCACGGTTTGTTTTGGAAAGCTGGGTTCGTTCCAGATATTATTGGTCCTAGAATCGGACTGGGTGACTGTCACTGTCAATTTGACAGTTTGATTTACCGCCCGAATCAACGGTGCGCGGTGCAGGTGTTTTCTTTCCGTACACAAACAAAACAAATATTATTCAAACACGAAATAAAAACTTGTATTTATGTGAACAAATTACATTAAATGTTAATAAAGTGCATTACTGCATTTAAGAAAGTTTCAATACACCAAAGAAAAATACATAAATCCGATGGTGAAAAATTCTATTACTTTCCAACCAATGGGACTTTCAAACCATAGATATGTAGAAAAAGTAACAAAATGGATAAACGGTTAAAGACCATACGTATGTTATTTAAAAGCATTTAGAAATGACGGTTTCATCTTATTTGTAGAAATGACAAAGATTTGTAGTTTAAAGCACGCCACATACCACATAATTATAGTGTCCTACCTAACAGGTGCGTGCGCATCATATGTAGGTATTTTATTTAGGTATTTTCGGCGCCCCGGCCCGTCTTTTCCTTGCTCGCTGTCTGTCACAAAATACAAAATATCGGCTTACAGTTTTATTACTAGGCCGAGACGTTTAATATCCTAAAAACCCTACAACCGTTCGCGGTATGCCCAGATGTTATTTAATAAGTTCTACCCAACGGTGTGCTAGAAATAAGTTACTGTATAATACAAACTCATTTTCTGTATTACTTATACATAACCAACATATTATTTTAATACAGGTAGATCTTTGTACATAACTTATAATTTTTCTTTCAGCAATCATAGAAATAGCATAGAAGCCGGATACTTGCCCCAGTGGGTTGCCCCGGTTTTGAATACACTATGTTAGGAATGTTAATGGCGTTAGCTCTCTACTATAATTGAAAGTGGCCCTCCTGAAGGTCTTAGTGCCATGTAATCCGTCATTTGTCCTTAGGAGTAAAAATCTTCCGCATCGAAGCTTTGATGGTTGTCAAAATTATATTTGTAAGTAGTTTCCATTGAATATCTTTATTACTGATTGTGGTATCAATCTACTTTTTGTTTCTTTGTATGCATTAGAGCTTAAACTACATTGTCGATTATGTTTTATTGTTGAAAAGTTCTTGCTTATTTCCAAATAAAAACGCCAAGTATCCGTATAAAAAAGGATAGTTACCCCAGAAGGTAGTAAATGAAAAAAGAAAAGAAATAAAAAATGAATGCGAAAAAGTGATATTGTAAAACGATTATGAAAATAAAATGACAGTCACCCTACCGTACATCGCTGTGTATCACCATATTGATAATTTGACTTTGATTGCTTCCAAGTTTTTAATTAAAAGTTGAGCGATAAAACGAAAAGAAGTCCAATTGGATTTCTCTTAACCCAACCGGCCAGTCTTTGTGGGCCGGTCTCTGTAAAATAACACTGTTTTTAATTTAAACACTTTTTTAGATATAATCCGCCCGTCCTGCCACTTAGCTCTCACGTCTGTAATCCGACAACGCACAATCAGAATGGGATGGAACTTTGTAGTAGTAAATCGAAAAAACAGCCCGTATTCTTAAACGTTACTATAAAGTCTCACAGTGCGCGCGAACGCTCAGGGTTGGAAATGACAATACTTGAGTGGCAATCGACAGTATTCATCTGTGAAATTGAAAGAAATTGATCAGTCATACTTTACTTAAGTATGCGCTATTACATTTGGCTAAATTTAGTCATCTAAATTCAGAAGCAAAAAGAGTTAGAGTAAATCAAAATTGAATGTATTGCTCAGAGATTAAGGTCCACTTTTGTATCACTGATATTACGTTAGGAGTCGCTGTGCTTTTCAAAACATGTGATATAAAAATTTACCTTATTTTATACAATATTAAATCCTAGTCTATATCAGAAGTCCTTGTCTATCTAACAAAGGAGTAACAAATAATTGAGACTCGAAAAATATTCTTATCTAGCTTAACAAACATTTCAATTAACAAAATTAAATGAAACAGCACATTGATATGCCAAAAATGATCTTTCATTTCAAAATTAATATACACCGCAAACCGAGCGCATCGATTTGCCCCAGAGCACAATGCTTATGTTTTCCTAGTACCTATTTCATTTTCATGTTGTTATGTGAAAATAACTGGTTAATTTCTAAAATATACGTACGCAATATTTTATTTCATGTTATACGGCAGACAAACAGGTAAGCGGGCCACCTGATGGACAGTGGTTACCGCCGCAACATGGACATCAGCAACACCAGTTGAGTTACCAATGCGTTGCCCGCCTCTGAAGCGACCTAACATACCTCTTGAACGATCCCATGTCACAGTCAAAGGAAACACTTTGGCTGGGAGCTCATTCCACATCCGAATCGTACGAGCGTGAAACGTTCTTTTGAACCTTCGCGTGGTCACCAACACAGGGTCTACGCAGTGGGGATGAGTACCCAGCACACGGCGAGTGGTGCGATGGGGGAATTGTGAAAATTGAGTTAATATATAGATTACTTACGTACATAAAAAAAACGATACATAGGTACATGATAAAACATAAAAACTTTACCCTAAAGGCGCGCCGATGACGAACCTACTTCGTGCCCTAATTAAACTTACATATGTTGGCAGTGAATATCAATATTTTGGAAATGCATATCATGCCTAGTGGTTAAGGGGTTCGACTCGTTAGCGAGAGGAACCGATCCCGGATACCAATGACTCTTGAGTCTTGAACATTTATAGTTGAACATTTATCAATGCTCTTACGGTGCGGTCAGAGTATTGAATAGTGATCAGATTTAATCATGAGTTACCACGATTCAATATATTCATGTTCCTATGGTAGCAAGGTTACGAAGGTCAGATGGCAGTCGCTCTACTGTAATTATCTGATCTTCAAAATCCTGGATAATGGTTGGTGGACCCCGGGCATTCATGAAACGCCAATATTATTATTTAGAACCTACAAATAAATTTATAATTGACTCAGATCTCCAGATAGTGAATAAGTTCCCAGTGCGCTAGCATTACGTTAGATCTGCAACATATTAGAACAGAAGTTTTGTGGGACACAATGTTCGTCACATTCGTAGTTGCAGAAAGTTTGTAAGAGTTATTTAGAACTTGTGCACCTAAAAGTTTTCCGCTTGGTTGCATTTCTAGCAGTTTCCACGAAAAATCTTGGCACCCATATCCATTTTATGTCCCTGCTTGCTAAATTCTATACGTAAGAAAAATAAAGGTAAGATTAGTAAGAGTTGGTATTTCTTTTTGTTTATATGCAATCTTTATGAAACGACTTTTAACAAATAAAATAAAATAATAATCTTGTCATCACTGATGCTCTTGATGCTCTATGGCTACGAGACTTGGTCGGCGCCGATGAAGCACTTCCACGAACTTTACGCCCATGAAATGAAAATGCTGCGGTGGATGTGCAGTGTCCCACGACTTCATAACGAGTGGATCCGTGTGAGAGAAATTACCTACGTATAAGACTTAATAGGCTTACCTGCTGGTTCAGTCACGTACTGCGTAAGCTATAGAAATACGTGGGAAATAGGTGTGTAAACCTGCCGGTATCAGGAAAGAGATACCACGGGCGGCTTAGGAAGCAATTGATTGACATCACCGAATCGGATGCGATAGCCAATAGGCTATAACATAAGGGTGTAAGGAAGGAAGTGGGGGAAGAAGAATAGGTATGCGGGCCCTGGTAAAAGCCGGATGAGGATTCCTCATCTTGTCGTCAATATCCCTGGCAAATAGGTTATTTAAAAAAAAAAAAAGAGATCTAAGACCAGCTAGTAATAGGTGCACTACAACAATAGTATTTTGGCCGTCTGGATACCGGCAGAGTACCCCAACTATTGACGAGTGTTGTAACGTAGCACCAACCCAAACCTTTGACGAGTGTTGTAACGTAGCACCAACCCAAACCTTTGACGGGGGTGTAACGTAGCACCAACCCAAACATTTGACGGGGGTTGTGACGTAGCACCAACCCAAACCTTTGACGGGGGTTCTGACGTAACACCAACCCAAACCTTTGACGGGGGTGTAACGTAGCACCAACCCAAACCTTTGACGGGGGTTCTGACGTAGCACCAACCCAAACCCTTGAGGGGGTTGTGACGTAGCACCAACCTAAACCTTTGACAGGGGTTGTGACGTAGCACCAACCCAAACCTTTGAGGGGGGTTGTAACGTAGCACCAACCCAAACCTTTGAGGGGGGTTGTGACGTAGCACCAACCTAAACCTTTGACGAGGGTTGTGACGTAGCACCAACCCAAACCTTTGACGGGGGTTGAGACGTAGCACAAACTTAAACCTTTGACGGGGGTTGTGACGTAGCACCAACACCAACCATTGACAGGTGTTGTAACGTAGAACCATGGACCGGTGTTGTAAAACGACAAACTTCATTGAAGTAGGCCATATTTTACTTCAGAGAAAATGACTCACTCATGCCATGTCTATATTTTTACTTACGGTACTCATTACTTAAGTACACAACCAAACAAATTAATCATACCTTTCTCTATCGTCTAAAAAACTAGAGCAAATATTACCTGAAGTTATTGTCTTACAGAACAGAGCAAAAGGTGCATCTGTAATATGCAATTGTGACTTCTCATGGAGCTCCATTTACTTATTCTTAGTACCTACATAACTTTACTTTCATACACAAAGAGATCCCAACAGATATAAGTTGCTCGCATGCAAAATAGTTTGAAACTTCAGCGGGGGACTTAAAGATAGACTTCTGGATTCACACTTGCAGCACCTGGACGGGTGGAAGTAGTTGTTGTTTTGTGTGCTGCCGTATTATAAACTTCCGTGACTTCTGGCGGACTTTCTTATGAACAATAAATTATAATAGAGGAAACCCGAGAAAATCCGTGAGAAGCCGGGGCGGATCGCTAGTATCTTAAGAAAATTAATATTGGAACTATATACGAATACATCAACAGGCCATAGCAACTGCTGCCCTCTGTTGGACTTGACTATCCGCCGTGTGGTGTCCGGCAGAGTAGAATAGCACCAACCCCTTACACTCATACGTGTCGTACAAGGTGACCAATATTATCGAGGCAAAAGTCTCCACTGGCTGGAAAACGAGCAGCAGCGATTTCCGGTGTTATATTTATAACACTGCGATCTCCAACCCGCCTGCCAAGCGTGGAGATTATGGCAATAACCATCCCTTTCGTGGGAGAGGCCCTAAATCCTGCAGTGGACTGTTATGGACTGTGATGATGATGATGATCCTGAGGGAGATGTGGGTTGCTATAATCTTCATTTCACGCTTATCATGCGGCTTGGATGGAGATCGCAGTAGCCGACAAAAAAACACACCGCCAATTTAATTAAATATTTTCTAAACTACTAAACCTATTTTAATATAGTAGGGCTTCAGACTTTCTCGATTTAACTGACTTTCAAATAAAGAAAACATTTCGGTTCACATGCAGTTCGGGATACATACGTCAAACTTAAAACACCTTTTTTTTTGTCAGTGTACGAAATACATAATACGTAACAGGAAAAGTTATTTGCTTATTTACATTAGGTTTTATTCGCTTCTGCTTTATCTATCTAAATGTATCTAAACAAAGAATATTGAGCAGCTATTCCAGTAACGAACTGTTTGTTCGAGGTCAATAAAATAGCGTTCGTTCCACGAAATATGGCTAATAAAAATACTGTTGTCATGGGTTTTTACTGGTTCATGGTGAGTTTTTTAGCCTTTTTTAACAAGCGCTTTTATAACCTAGGGTTTACTTTAAATTGTATCTGGTATACAAACAAAAATTATATTATTTAGTGAATAGTAAATGTTGATCACACCAAAAACATTTTTTATGTAAAATTTAGTATTTCCAATTCAGAATTGTGATTGTCAAGTCAGGAAAATATATTTAAAAATGAGATCAAATAAAGTTCTGGACAACAAAGATGCATAAAATATATTGATCATAATTTAATAATGATAATAATCCGTCCATTTCAGGCATTATAAAATATTATAAGGTTTAAAACTAAAGTGTTCGTTTAGTACTATTTATTTTATTTTGTTCTCTTTATTTTCCCCTTAATGCGATCCCAGTAATATCCTGATAATAAATATCAATCTTTTACCACAATAAAACTACAATTTTAATATAAAACACAGTATAAAATGCAGTACTTTTTATCCGAGCGCAACAACTAAATCTCGCACATCACTCCCGGGGGACGCATAAACCCATCAGCGCTTGTTGCATTTAATTACCGTTATTTAGTAGGCGAATGCAAACAACTATTAATATAACTTGTGTCGTCGACTGTATGTGGGTGGGATGTCGGTTTAAATAAATACGGGGGATTTAACCGTTTTAAAGGAGGTCCGGACAACTTAGCTTATATGACCAATAAGGTTGAGCGATATGTCATTGGAATATATTTATATTTTCCTACAACTTTTACTACGAGGAGGTTAAAATAAACTTCATGTTGTACTGAACAATTTAGTCCATAATGAACAATAACGATTTATCTAAATAGTTTGCTTATTATAATAAATACTAGCTTTTGCCCGCGACTTCGTCCGCGTAGAAATATTTTTATGATAGTTTAGCTTTTGCCTGCATTTTTTTTTGTGCCACCAAGGTGGCAAACAAGCTTACGGCCTGCCTGATTGTAAGCAGTCACCGCAGCCTATGGACGTTTACAATTCCAGGGGCATAACCCCATTACCATTAGCATTAGCATTACCTGAAATAACCTCCGTATCTCTGGTTATACCTACCTGAATTAGATAAAACAAAGCTTAGATTTTACCATAGACTTCAAGCTACCAAACTATCTAAATTGAATCACAATATGGTCAGTAGTTTTTGCGTAATGCGCGAACAGAAAAACAGAAAGACAAACGAAAAAAAATGTTTCGCCTATGTTACGTCTCAGACTTATATCCCGACTATATTTTCTGAAATATCTTCAACGGCTTTTCTAGTTTTATAATAGTAAGTAAATTATCTATACCTAATCTAGATCTACAGGTAATCTATCTAGATTATTTTTTAAATTGATGTGGATAATATATAAGTCAATTTATATACTGATAGATATAAGATATAGGTTTAGATGTCTGTGGATAATACTTATTTATAATTTGCAATCATTAGCGCGATACGGATGTCAATCTGCGAACGACGAACTGTGTTTCAGTTTTATTACAGCCGACATTTGTCATCTTGGCATTAATGTCCCGGTTGTGCACTCACGTAATGATTGACGATTGAAAGAGATATGCAATGTCCTACTCAGTAAAGAAATTCTGATTTGATTGATTTGATTCATGCGAGACCGGGTTCTTCCTTAGCCATCCAAGATCCTGGATTTGGCAGATCAGGTAATTACAGTGGAGCGACAGCCATCTGTCCTCCGTGACTTTGTTGACAGAGGAACCTGACCTGTGCAGGTTTTATCACGATGTTGGCCCTCACCGTAAGAGTATCGGTTAGTGTTCAGCTAATGTACATAACTCAGAAAATAGTTATTGGTACATGGCGGCACTTGGGTTTTAAAAGTTTAAGTTTATTTATTGATAACTATTATTACATGTCAAAATTGTTATACACATAAATACACAGTTGATACAAAACATGTCAAAATTGATATAGGTACAATATCGCAAAAGTTCATAATTATTATAATTCATAACATTATGTCAAAATAATTTTGCATATGTCAAAAGAATACTTGTTTAAAACTAGTAAAATAATAATAAAATTTTATAATAAAATAATATATATAAAATACGGGATAAAATCCTTCAGGAAATAAAAAATTATTTTAACTAGCTACTGTTTTAACCGGGACTACGAGTCGAACCCCTTAACCATCATAATACATTAGTGGCGCAGTCGACATTATTTACCGTTATCACGTTGTTGGACGGAATTACCGACAGTCCTCTCACTCCAGCAGTGTGTACTGGATCATTATCGATTGCTGCAACAGCACTGCAGTTCAGAGTTCGTCAGCAGCTAAACGGTAATGGATATTGAATGTCTAAACACCGACTGTTTGCCCCGAGCAAGCAGCAGCGGCAAACACTGCCGTCTTGCATTGCATTTACATGCACTCAGGCATATTATTAGAGGCGTGTTTATGGCTAATTCGCGTAATTCTGTAGTGTATATAAGGAATATTAAAAGTTTAGTACAGATTTTTATTTTGAAGTAGATATGGACTATTTTATGTGTCCAGGTTTTTAAGAATTTTGAGCTTTCTAGCAAAAAAATTTGCCTGAAAATTAGACAAAACGCTTCTAGAAAAGGTGCTCTCAAGCATTTGCTGTGCTTGGCGTGGCACTTCTGCGTCCCCAAAATACATTCTAAATAGCTAAACCCTAATGCCTTGAATAGGCATCTTAGGCCTTCAAGCTATACTGTTCACCAGTTTAATATGATTAGGTATGTGTAAGTATCAATTATTATGTATTGAATTAACACACAGTTATGAATTAAATCACTTTTTTCAGGCAATGATTTTAGATGAAGATAAGTAATTCGAAACCGGTTGCAATTAAACAAAAAATTGTATAATAAAGTGGAACTAATGTAAAAAGTGATTTAATTCATAATAATGGAGTTCCATCATAACGTGACAACACAAAGTTTTAAATATTTAACACATAATTGTTTAACAAAATACAGTAGAGTTGTTTATTATAAAATTACTACAATAATAAGGGACGAAAAACAACATTGCACTTGCTTATTTAGACGCATTCTCCGCACCGGGAAGATACCAGACCAATGGAGGCTGAGTACTATTACTCCAGTCTGCAAGTCTTGCCCCATAAGGGCAAGGGCTCGGTGCGGGAGTGCACCAACTACCGCGGTATAAAGGTGATGTCTGAGAACTCTCATGGAGGGATACAGATCAGAGAACACACCCCTGCATTTCCTGTTTCTGGACATACAGAAGGCCTTTGACTGTATCCCTCGGGAGATGATATGGTGGGCGTTGCAGTCCAACTCGATACCTGAGGCCTATATTGACATTATCCGAGACATGTACCACGATTCCGATTCCATAGTAAGGACTGCCGTTGGTGACACCAAACCATTCCCGATTACCGTTGGGGTACACCAGGGCTCTGTGATCCGCCCACTTCTGTTCAACGTGATATTAGACGTATTGTCAGACAGCATCTGAGACTATCATGAGGTACCTCCATGGCTGCTCATGTATGCTGACGATATCGCGCTGACAGACTCTGACAAGGGGCGACTAATCCAACGTGTAAAATAGTGGAAGGAGGCTCTTGAGAACGGCGGTCTGAAGAAAAATGTGGCGAAGACAGAGTGCATCCCCTGCAACAGTGGTACGATGGTATGGCCACATCTTGCGCAGACCGGCAAGTTATGTGGGGAACAAGTGTCTGGCTATGCCGCCCCCGCTGGGCATAGGAAGGAGAGGCCGGCCCAAGAAGCGATGGCTTGACGTAGTCAAGAACGATATGCATGTCAATAAGCTCACCACTGTAGATGCCGAAGACCAAGCGAGGTGGGCCAAGAATAGCAGGAAGGCGGACACTGGGCCCTCGCGTACTGCGCGGGGGCGCAACCGGGATATGACGCCAGGATGATGATGATGATGACTTGCTTATATAGACGCAAACTTTAGTGTTGCCATTTTGAGCACGTCCGAATACAATAATGCATAATATTTTCTACAGAGAAGGAACGTGCTTTACAAATGGCAACACCGTAGTAAATGGAAATTATATTTCTATCATTACATAATTACACAACTGCTGAGCTTCCTTATTCCTTCCTTAAACTTCGATTATTGAAAAAATAAAAAGTAATTAAATCTTTATTGGCATCACACCGACAAAAGTTTCCAAGTCGCAACTAATGCGCTTCACCCATACTGCTACACGATTAATGGGTGAACCACTTGGGAAGTAGTTTCGTTATCTCAGCAGAAACAATCGAAAGGTTTAAAGACTCTTTTGTGGCGATGCATCTTTAATTAAAGTTTAATCCTAGCGCCCGGGATGCAATCGGGGCACGCCCAACCGCCCACTTTTATTGGATGTGACGATAACTACGATTGGTTTTTAAATAGTATTGTGTTTCTGCCGGTGAGTAAGGTCTCCATGCTCCATGGGGCGGGGATTTTGGGAACCGTGGAGGGGCATTCCCTTTTTACTGCCAGAGCAATGTGTTATAGAGATGGGCAACGTATTGGCGATACTCTTGGTGTTGCTGATGTCTATAGGCAGTGGTGACCACTTTCCATCAGGTGGCCCGCTTGCCTGTTTGACTGCCGTATGACATAAAAAAAATATCCGCCTGTCGGATACCTTAACCACTGGGCTACCGCCGCTCTTCATTTCGAAAATAGAGTACTTATGTGATATGTTACAATGTTATCAAAATCAAATAAAAATACTTTACACGGTTCATACACGTGTTTAAAAATATGCCTTTTTATTCTTCGTCAATGTTGCCTCTTGAACCAGACATAATTGAATGTTAAAGGCAGCTATAACGAAAAAAATACATTTCACTAGTGCGCTGGATACTGTCTGATTATACCTACATTTCATTGTAATATGTTTCCATGAAATTGAAAATTTTTCTTGCATGAAAATTGCAGTTTCCTTTATTTTTAGACCCGACGAAAAAAGACTAGTGATATACCTTTGATATATGTATATGTGGCTTTGTGTATCTGTCTGTGTGTTTCCTCTATTTGAAAGCCGGTTTAATTGAGATAGTTCTTAGCTTTGTGTCATTAAAATTGGTTCTGTAGTTTAGAAAATATTCTAGTTTAAGGGGGTTTGATTTCCTTCAAAAAAGAATCGACAGTCCTGTAGAGCTTGGTCGGAGGTCATCTGACTTTTCCGTCGGGTAGGTTATCTCGCCGATTTCATATTCAAAATCCTATACATAGGTTCTAGTCCTATCTACAAATGCCATATCTGCCGCAGTGCACCGCGGCACCGTACTGAATGTAAAAGCAGAGAGCTTGCATTAAGGCAGCTTTGGACTCATTTAACTTCGCAATCGCCGGACTAGCTTCGCTTGCTCCGTTCGATCTCTAACTTTCATTATTCTCCAATCCCAACGATGGCAGACTGACCTACTGCAGGAGAATCTGTTGAAGTTAGTTAGGATTTGATAGATATAACAGTTGAAAAGCCTGTATATGTAACATTGGACTTGGCTTCTTAGAAAATCAGTCATTCCTAAGCATGTATATTTCATAGCCGGAGGGTCAAATGTTAAATTAGCCGGTTAATTAAATGGCTAGCTTTTTAAGAAATACTTTCATTAAAAAAATTTTTAAATTCATGAACTTTGAAAGTATCGTCTAACGAACAATATTGCCCGGTGTTTACGGAGCTCCTCCATGCATTGTTACAACGCTAACCTAACCTAACCGAAGGTAAACCTAATACAAACCATTATTATTGTCAGAGATTAGTGTGGTTAGGTAAGCGTGGTGACGATGTATGGAGGCACTCCGTAAACATGGGGCAATATCATATTTTAAACATTACTTTCAAATTTCAATTGAATAATTGCTTAAAATTCTTAAAAAGACTAAACTACTGACTATCCTGAGGTCTAAAGACAGTAAATATTTACAAAAAATCGTATTGTTTTATTTCTTTTGGGAATAGATTTCAATAATCAGCAAATATGTATCAAACTCCGCGTTCTAAAATGATACGACAATTCTATGAGCAACGCGTTCCAGTTTGATCTGTCCTGTCCTACCGTAACCTGCCCATCACCTATAGGAACTCATGAGTCAAAATAAGTAGTCACTAACACAGATGACGATATTATCTATCCAACTCATGATAGTTATATTAATTAAAATTAAAAAAAAATTAAAACGTAAAGTAATTTAATTTTACTTTTTGTGTCATAAACTAAACAGTTTGTGAAATATCGTCGTTTCTGTAACAGACTAGGTGGATATTTTTGCTCATGAGTGTAGCAAAAGTGGAGAAACGCAGGTGGGTCATCGTCAACAGTCTTCCTCCTTCCTTTGAACTATAACTTGGGGTTCTTAAGAAGGCATCGCATCCGCTTCTCTTAGGTTTCAGATGTCCTGAACGACGGTGGCCGCTTACTATCAGGTAGATCGTAAGTCCATGTGCCTCCCTAGGCAAAGGACAAAACAGTAATTTTAACCTAAATTAGTATTCGTGTATGGATATATTTTATATAGAGTCTATGCAGTTTAGATATTTTCGTAAAATTCATATAGACTTTTACGTGCGACTAGCCACGAGCGGAAGGGTGCGGACAGATCTCGCGAACTGCTCGGCGAGCCGCACGCGACCCTGCACCGGCGCTTTCACTGCATGATCGCAAGATCTGAAAGCACACTAACGAGTACGAAATAAGGAAAAAGTGGTCTCCACCCTTGCAATGAGAACTCAACTTACTTACTTAGTTACTGCGCTGGCTCAGCGACCCAAAGTGGATCTTGGCCTCCGACACCAGAGATCGCCACCTCTCTCTATCCTGCGCCATCTTCTGCCCATTGAGGATTCCTAGAGCTCAAACAAAATCATATTTGTTACTCCATTCTCGTAGCACGTAGAGCTCGTGTAGCACATCGTAGCCGTTGCTACGACGTAGAAGGATTATTCGGTCACGTACATTTTGAATACAAAATTTTAATATTGGTATTTGAAATTTTTCACACGTGCAAGAGCTCGTGTTGAAGTAAAGTACAACTATTTACTATTAAAATTACGTTTACTACTCTCATGACACAAAGATCGGAAAAAAGTATGCGAGGATGGCATATTACTGATACTTAAAATTAAGGGAGAGGCGAATCCGTTGCATACGTTGCGTATTTGAGATCAGATTGTATCCACCTTTATATATAGAATAGATACCTGTAACATCCGTGCCTGTAAACTACCTGTATGTTTGTAAGTAAAGGTTGGAGAGGAAAACAAAACTATACGTTCGCGTTAGTAGCATTTAAATACTTGCATAGCAAAACTAAATCCGCTTCTAAAACTAAAAAAAAAAACACTTTTATTTATTATTTACTAGTGAACCCAGCGCGACTTGCTCGCGTGGCGTACTACCCCTCCACTACCCTACACCTACCATAGAACTACCATACACCTACCCTACACTTACCCTACACCTACTTTACGCCTACCTCCCTTTTTATTCTTGCTTCTAAACCTTCCTCTTGAATCACTCTATCTATAGTTAAAAAGATCCAAGCGTACAAGGGCTCATAGCTCGAAGGACAGATGGCCGATGGGGCAGTAAAATTGTCGAGTGGCGACCACGTACCGGAAGTCGCAGCGTGGGTAGGCCTCCCACAAGGTAGACCGACAATCTGGTAAAGATCGCAGGTACCAGCTGGCTGCGGAAGGCCTTTGTGGAGATCTCGGGGAGGCCTATGTCCAGCAGTGGGCGTCTTTCGGCTGATATGATGAAGCGTATATAGGTACATACATAGCGACATAAGGCAGGAAGCCACTTTGTTTTATCCTACGTATAGATTTTATTTACCTATCCCTACGGGGAATAGGCGTTATTATGCATGTATGTATGATTGTATGTATTACAGTAAAGATTTTATTAGACATCTCCCTTACCAACGTGGAACCTATGTCTCATAATAACGCGCACGATGCGGGACTTCATGACGCGGCTGTTGTCAGAGCAAAGTCATTAATCAGAGCCCGCGACAGCCCTACCGTTGTCGACTGGAAGTAGGTCGCGAATACCACCTCGCGCTCCCAAAATTGCATAAAATATCAAAACCAGACAGCTTTCATCTAAATATTTGGGCGGACATGGAAATTTATTCGCGTTTCTACCTTTTAATGTGACTACGGTGGCGAGTGTTAGTATCTATGCAGCGTTTGCTTGTCCGGTATTTCGATTGTGGTTGATAGTTTTTAATCGCGCGCAGTTCGAACCTCTGTTTGCATGCAACTCACCTGCAGGGTCGATTTTTTAAATAATAATATGCCATGTCATAACGAAGACGAAATTAAAATTATCTAAAATAATTTAATTCCATTGTAAGAAATGTCTTTTATCAAAAACGTCTCGCAAAATATTCATGAATTCTCCGGAGATTCTCAGATTATCCATGGACTACGGTGCCTAGAACACGGGGAAGACTGAGACAACAATAAAAAACAATCTTTGCGTTAATATCCCGGTTGTGCTATCCCGGGCTCCGCCTTGACCATGATCCAGGATTTGAATGGTTAAATAATGACAGTGAAGCGACTGCCACCTGGCCTCCGTGACCCTACTAGGGGGGAGCCTGACCAGATTGGATCATGGTTACATATTCAGTCGCCTGAATGTGCGGGTTTCACGATGTTTTCCCTCACCGTAAGAGCATAGGTTCGCATTCAATTAATATACATAACACAGAAAAGAGTCATTGGTACATGGCCGCAGTGGAATACGAGCCCGATACCTGTCAAGTCGGATACCTTATCCACTTAGCCATTGACGCTCCTGAATGAGATTATAATCATGCAGCATCAGTAATGCTACAATAGGCAATAACGCCCAAATTCATAATAGCGCGTTCACAGAATATCGACCGACACGTTGACCGACAAGTTGCAGGTAAATAAAATGATCCCCTAGTAAACACGAACCCTTCCATTTCATTAAATTTCACTTAAATCTATTCCACCTTGCAGAGTATGAAGCAAAAACAAACTAATAAATAATCAAACTTTCTCATTTGGAATATTAGTCGAATTGTTTTTGTATAACAGTTCCAGCTGTTGCCCAAAATGTGTTCCTATCTTGATACAGGCACATGAAGTCTACCATTTATTTATTCATATTATCACAGTACACTAATACGCCACCACAAATATGCTAGTCTCGGTGGCGGTCAGCGTGTAAGCCTCGCTATCCTGCGGGGCAACGCAGCCAGCCTTCTGGGCACTTTTCCAAATTCGGGGGACCTGGGTCTACTTTTTTATCTGTAGGGGCAACGCAGCCAGCCTTCTGGGCACTTTTCCAAATTCGGGGGACCTGGGTCTACTTTTTTATCTGTAGGTTAGTTATAAGGTTTTTTTTTTGTTTTGTTAGGCTAGGTTGTATTTATTAATTTGTTGTATTATAACTTTAAGGTGTTGTTCAATAAATAATTCAACTCTACTACTATACTATTATTGTTTTACGTTCATATTTTAAACTCTGCGAAAATGGCACCATACACACCGAGACATTTTTTCGAGAAGCGCAATTTAACATGGTAACGACATAATAAAAGTTCGTGCGTTGTCACTGTAAGGACTAAGATGAAATAAATCTATTGCGCTACTTACATTCGATCAAATTTGAAACCTTGTTGCTTGTCACCAGAAACAGATAACACGTTTCTACTCACCCAGACGTCCTCCTCAGGCTTAGCAGAGTCCTACCATATAATAAAAGTAGATTTGATGTCGGTACTTACTTGAAATCATGTACGGATAGTCGGATACTCTTACTTCATTACTTGCCAGAATTCCGAGCCGTCCAACGTGACTCCGAGGCAGTATCAGTTAAGACCGCACCCTGTATATGTACACGTAGACAATAAGTGACACGTCACTCCGTTAGCCCTGACCCCTCATCTGATAAATGACCTCCCAACTTAGTTACATCCTGTATCCACGCACACTTGGAAATATAATTATGTGACGAATTGGGGTACTAGTAGGGGTGACAGAAGGTTTTTTCGTTGTATTAGGTCGCCCCTCTTTGTTCTACGTAATTAAGGTTGACCTTACATTACTTTGCTTTTTCGAGCAATTTTTAGCTTTTCTTGTACCGATGAATGGGAATTAAATTCTCGTAAAAATGTTACTCTACTGATTGTAAAAGTTTTTTGAAAATACTTGTGTACTAAATTAGCTTCATTACAACTACTGTCACATCCTGTACCTAATAATAAAAGTAAATAATAGGCAGGGATGCTCCATTATAGACTTCATTCATCAGATGTAATATCAATCCTTTCCATTCAAATTACAATACCATACGTACCATAAATAAAACTCCGAAACTACTAAATTGGTTTCGAAAATTGTTCAGAAAAATAATAATACCGCAGAATTCTAGATTGTTTACACAGATGAAAATGGCGGGGAACTGTTAGTCAATAGTAGAAACCGGCCAAGACGTGGCGGGCCACGTGCAGTTTAGGGTTCCGTAGTTGCCTGTCAATATCGTAAAAGAGGACTTTTTGATACTATAAACACACTGTAAAGTTACAAATTTACCTAGTTCCTATATATGCTAATCCAACCACACTTTTATTAATTGCCCATTTTTTTCTTCTACAAATTTACGGTTTTCTGTTTTTTCTTCCCGTTACTTGTGGCACATGGCCTTGCATCTTGTCTATCATGATTCTAGGACAACGGGAAGTAACCTACACATTGGTTTTGATTCCCTGGCAATCGTCAAAATATTCGGCATAAACGGAGCTTAAACGGCCATATCTTTTGATTGCGTTGACTTACAAGTTTGATTTTATCACAGCTTTAAAGGATTGCAGAATAAAGTATTTTATAATTATTTTCAGCTTGATAACTATAGGAATTCCTGAGCAGAAGGGTTTGATAGACGGTCCACGTGTTTCTGAGAAAAAGGGTCTTGACAGACGGATAGACGAATGGACTACGAAGTGATCCTATGAGGGTTCCGTTTTGTTCTTTTGAGGTACGGAACCCGAAAAAGACCCGGTGGTTTCCAACAAACTACACTTCTCTGTAATATTAGCATGGACGGATGACAATAATTACGAACTCACAAATATTGTGGGCTTCTATTTTAAATTCCGAAAAGGTCCGTCGTAAAATAAACTTAATTTGACTGCGGCAATATATTTCCAACTTTATTCCTTTCACGTTAAAGATTAAAATGCCCCAGCTGGTTTATCGAACAGAAGCATGTTTTAATTGGTCCACGTTTTCATCGCGTTTGATGTCCATTGCGTGATGTCGGCTACACAATGACAAGTTGTTTGACGAACTTTTAATTTAATTTTAAAATATTTTATTTTGCTACACTGCCTGACCTTGAACGAAAGGTCAGCTTTTGTCGATGTTTATTTTCGCTTTTGGGACTGAAAATTCAATTAAACGGAATAATTAACATTGTTAAATAAAGCTAAAATAAAGGAACGGGATACAAAAATTGAAAATTGTATTAAAGGTACTTAGTGGGTTGAAAATATCCACGAGAGTGGTACCCCTGGTATTGTCGGCGTCCGTGGGCTGCGATAACTGTTTACCATCAGGCAGGCAGTAAGCGTGTTTAACACCCTAGTGGTTTAATAACACACACACATTGAACACATAAGATATTGAAGAAAAATTCGACACGAATTGCATCATTACAAGCTTTTATTTAGATTCGTAATAAAAAAAAATCAAGTAAATTTGACCCATGTCTCTGTGTCTGATTGAGCTGAAATGTTACACACTTATGTGGGTTTGGTGACAATGCAATGTTACGATACCATCGAGCTGATCTGTTGATAGAGACGAAAAGTTCCTAAAACTATTGAAGGTAACAAGATAACCCCATCGTGTTTGGGCTCTTTGGAATGGTCATGATGAGCACTATACCGGGCGATAAAAGCTTGTTTTGAAATAATACTTTTCATTGGAGAACTTATTTCATTTTAGTTCTCACAGTGACAACGCCAACGCCAAGTGACGAATGTGGTTCTGCCTTTTAGTTACGTAAAACTTTGTGTGCATGAATCGTATTAAAAGTTTTTTTTTTTTTTTTTTTTTTATTAAACAAGAGAAGCATTTGACCGCCATCTCACCTGTTGGTAAGTGACGATGCGACCGAAGATGGAGCATGCTCGTCTTGGAACAGCCTATTCACTCTAGCCTTGAAGGCATCCAGATTATATTGATCAGGGAACACACTCGCAGGCAACGCGTTCCACTCCTTAGCCGTACGCATTATAAAAGTCAAGCCAAAGTGGCTCGTGCGGATAGTTGGAAGGTCCACGACATAAGGATGAAGCGCTCGCCCGGATCGTGTCTCTCGATGGCGGAAAGGGGACGGCGGTATGTTATAGGTAGGGCTACAGTTACTGCTTTCCATCGGGTAGACTGTCTGCTCGTGTGTCCTGACTTAAAAGAAATACGATCCGACATCGCATAGCAGTTTTATGTGACGTTCTCTCAATCACGCATTTTGTTAGCCATCGCGCTCAGCGGTACGTACGGTCAGTTGCAATAAACTTGGTTATAGCTTTGTTATTAAAGCTCACGTTTTAATATCTCTAACAGATGCGGCTTCTTTTTAATCAGGTTTATAGAGAAAGGTAGAGCCTTGTTTATAGGTACTTCAATTATAGCCTTGGCGTTTCAGAGCGCTGGTTACCCTAGTTAGGCGGAGACCACTCAATATCACCGAAGACGAATGAAGGAATGCCACTTTTTGGATCAATATTTCCAACACTACGACCATCAGACTTCTTATAAAAATTATGGTATACGCTTCAATCATTATCCAAGGAGTTGAACTGCGGCTGAGTGGATGTTGTTTCGGAATGTTGAAAGAATAAAAATGTATTGAGAAAGAAAATCATAACGCAAAAATACTCGCGATTAAGCTCCATCGTTTTAAATTAAAAAAAAACGCAAAAAAAATAAGACGATTACATCACAAAAAAGTAAAAATTCTTTTTATCATAGGTACAAAACGAGTAAGTCATTAGTTTTGGACTCGGTGTCAGTACAGTAATTTTCGTCTGGGTAGGGGGTTATACCTTTGGAGGAGGAGTAGGGTTGCTTATTATTACTTTTTTTTTATTATTAAAATGATAGTTCTGGGACCCTTTCAAGCATCATGACTGTTGCCCCTAGATACTATTAAGTAGTTCTTGTCGACAAATTGCAATACTATCCTCTAACTCATAATCGTTACAGAGTTCTGTGGCTTCATCAAATGCAGAGCATCATCATATGATAACTCTCTGAAGCGAACTCCTGAGTAAGATATGATAACGTAACAAACACCCCATGCGTGCCTACAATTTTCGAGAGTTGCCCTCCCATCATCAGATCCTGACCTGATGACCATGGGGCCACCTGGGAAGTATAGCTGGGAAGTATAGTATAGGAACATTCTATTTTCAAATGAAAATAGAATTTTCCAAACCGGTCCAAGCGTCTCGAGTAATCAAGGAACTACAACAAAAACGGAGAAAAAAAAAAAAAAAAAAAAAAGTTCCGACGAATTGAGAACCTGCCTCATTTCAGAAGTCGTTTTAAAATAGCGCAGGATGGGTTGAAGCAAAATTATTAGACCATTTTTATAAATCAAGGCAAATGGCTAATTGAGATCTATTGTTTTATTTTATTTTTTCAAAGTTGCTTTCCATTTATTTTTTTTATTACCTAGGGAGGCACACGGACAGACTGTCCACCTGATGGAAAGCGACCACCGTCGTCCAGGACATCTGTATCCTTAGGGGAGCAGATGCGGTGCCGGCCTTTGAGGTAGCTGTAGACATGCCTTTTGAAGAACCCCATGTTATAGTGCAAAGGAAAGACTTCGGGAAGAAGCTCAATCCACAACTTGCACGAGCGCTGTAAAAACGCTCGCGATGTTATTGTATGTAATTCGTAATTCGTAAATCTAATGGTTAGTCGATGTTCAATCTGGTCAGGTCACGAAGGTCAGATGGTAGTCGCTCCACTGTAATTACCTGATCGACAAATCCTGGACCATGGTCAAGGCGAACCCCGGGCCCCCGTTCTTGAGAGCACAACCGGGACATTAACGCAAGATGATGGTGATGATGAGTTGTATGTTGGTTTTCGACTAGGTATCTCAAAGTTAGTTAAATTACCACCCTCTACGTAGAAGCTCGTCACAACCGCCACACCCCTTCTCGCGTCGTCGGCCCCCGTCAGATTTCCATCACGAAGCTTTAGACACGTGATGTGGCAGTCTTACGGCACCCTATTGTACGACGCCCGTGACACGCCACCCATTGTTGTTCAGAACATGGCAGTTGCGTGAATTACTCGTTGTACGTCAATCCCACGGATTTCCCCGGCTTTTTGGTGCGATTTTTTTGGAATATTTAGGAACTTTTTTTTTTGGACTTTTTTTCTATGGAATGTTATGGGGACTGAAACATCCTGATGGAGAGGTATATCTATGATTTTATGTAAGATGAATTCAGGTCAGCAGGTGCATTGCCGTATTAAAGCCGCATGTGAGGAATAAGATATCTGTAATTACTCTAGCTATCTTTTCCTTCAAACCGGAATTTGTCATTCGTTTAACAATTGTACACACACTTTAAAATTTATAATGAGAAACATATTGTAATAGTAAATATTGTAAATGGGAAATTAATAGATGTGTGTGATAATAGTTTTTAATATAGATAATAGATAACACTCGTGAAAACACGAGTGTTTTAATACCTAATTATATGCAGCTGCAAGTCACATTTCTGTTGCCGTGTCGAAGATATCAAGCATCGTGAAATTCACTTCACTATTTTAACATTTATCTATTTATTTTCATCAAACAAAAAAAACGTTCCAAACACAAACAGCAACAATTTGAAAAATATTCTGTTGGGCGGGAAAATAATTCCATAGCTCCATAAAGCGTAGTTCACTCACCCTCTATTCACATTTAATGGAATACTTCGGTATTCAGCCAATTAATCGCACCCGACCTGAAATTAAAAATATGAGTGTAGTATAATTATGAAAAAGTTATTTTTTTATACAGCTGTAGGTGTAACAAAACCGGCATGGGAAATACTGTATCCAATTTTTTTATTTATATATATCAGCCTGAATCATCTCACTGCTGGGCAAAGGCCTCCCTCTTATTCTTCCACAGTTCGCGATGGTTTGCTATGGTCTGCCAGTTCCTTAATACTTTTTTTAAATGTTATAGATTGGCGTGAAAAAAGTTTGTCCTTAAACCACTGTTTTTGAGAATGTAATTGGAACATTAAACTATGAGTGTAGTTAAAAGATATGTTCAATATAACTTCATCTTGCCTGTTCATCTACCGTTAACATGAAACACAAATTCCCGTTATGTAAAGTTCAACCAAAAGGCAGTTCGCGAAACTACTAATACAATAAAGAGCAAGCATTATATTATACATCCAGCGATGTATGTATGTAACTAACAAACTTACAAACTTCACGTGAACAGTACACATTGTATGGGTGCGCACGTAATAGCTATTTCGGCCGAGTTATCGTTTTCGCTGACTCATCTCAATCAATCAAGGCGCAAGGGGGGTGGGGAGCGCCACAGTTTGGGAATAACTGGATATTCCATTAAACAATGGAATTGGAATGGAAATATGCCAGACAGAAAGACAGGAAGAGGAACTCGTTACTAACCATTTTGTTGTAACAATTTGATGTTTTAAATATTTAAATTTTTAAATTGTTCGAAATTTTTCTCCTTCATTTTATTTATGATGATCACCAGAATGGTGCTTAACTAGTCACATCGCAAGCAAAGTCGCGGGAAACAGCTACTGGTTAGGTATCATGACAAGTTTCCAAACTGCAAGACTCCATTGCTTGTTACTCGTTCATTCAGCTTTGCTTATTAATGAAGTAGTTGTCGTTTATTAAAAACATATTTTGTATAATAAAATGATATTTTTGCAATCAGATGTATATCTATAACATTCGAAAATCTAATTCCAATTTAAGATACATTGATTTTATTTTATTTTGAAGAATGAATGTAGCCCGAATCGATACAAATAGTGTTCAATAGAAATTAAACCTATTGAATTTTAAAATGAAAAAAAATTTTTGAACGACTTCTCGGGACCTCTTTCCTGATACAGGCAGGTTTAGACACCTTTTCCACGTATCCCTGGGGTATACACAGTACGTGATCATACCAGCAGCCAATTTGGTCTATCCTAACATTTTTCTTATTAGAAAATGTACTCACTTTTCTTTCTAGAAGCTTCCTAGCCCCGCATTTATCCACAATATTTTTTAAAACAAAAACTTTTATACTGTTGTAATTAAGTTTAAATTACAGATTGATCGCTTGTAGCTTTTATAGCAATTACGTACCTACCGTCTCAAATTACTGAATCAATAATGGCCCAGCAACAGACTCGCGTGTTATCCGTAGCCTTGGGCATAGCGTTGGGCTTTCTATGGTGCCCACCAAATATCTTTTATCTACAGGATGTAACAATAGGTTTAGGCCAAAAAACTAAATAGGTACCACATTTTAAGGGTATGTTCGGGTTTCCTACCGCGTACCTTTGTTGACGAGTAGCCCGATATTTCTACCATGGGTCGTCCCGTGACCATGATGCATAGTGTAGGTGATAAACAGGAGAACTGCGATAGTTTGAAACATTATGTTAAATACGTTGGCTGGTCCAAAAGTTTTTAACCAACGGCTTGTTATTCATTCTATTGTTTTAATTTTTGTATCGTTTAAAGGCAAATTTTATTACAAACTCCTTGGACAAAAATCAATAGCCGGCGACCATTAGTTATTATTTTATCGAATATTTAAAAAAACATGTCTGTCCATAGAAATCCATACTATTGTGGTGATATGGGAAGCATTTCGTGGAAGATGTATTATGATAATATTATTTGGGTTAACGTATAAAAAATCACTTGAAAACAAACCGCTGGGTAAAAACTTTTGGGCCAGCCTAGTAGGTACCTATGACTACGTGTTTTATGAAAATGAAAAAAGTATTTATAGAATTAGGATTCCGTTAATTCTTTTCAAATGTCAAAAATGTAATGGAAAGCAAACGAAAAGTTAAGTGAGCTTATCCAGGTAGTAGGTTATTAAGTACTAGCCATTTTCCCGCGACTTTGCGGTATAAAATTTAGTTAACAAGTACCGGACTCGCTCGCGTGGGAACCACATCGAATTTCAGAAAAAGCTATGGCCTATGTTACTTGCTGATAAAGTATTTTTCTAAAAGTAAAATATTCTTTTTAGGTTATCCATTACAAACATGCAAATATATATGTGTTATTATATTATATTATATTATATCTACAAAATAGCGCAATATTCGAAAAGATATATCGACGCCCATATTCCCGACTGGACCAAGACCGTTTAGAATCAAAATTGTGTAAAAACCGCAGCAGTGTGAAAAGAGCACGGAACGCATTATTAGAAAAACGCATGCGATATTATCACTCGTTATATCGTGCCTGTTTGGGAGAGCCCTAATGATCACGGGTTAGGTCTAACAAAAGTTGTTCAGTACCCTAATCCTTTATTCGGCAACACCCTGTAAAGTTATTTTAATGTAGTCACGATAAGTTCACGGCGCTCGAGTTTATGGTAATTCGTTGGGATGTTGCATAAAACTGAATAGTTAACAGACAGGGCTACGTTATTTTGGCAATAAACTACGTGGCCATTTAAATAGATCGAATTAGGAAGTCCGGTAACTTAACAGAGGTTGGTGTAGTAAATAGTCAATTGTGATTTTGATATTATTTTAGACGAGCTTTTGCCCGCGATTTTGTCCGCGTGGAAATCGTTTTTAAGGCAGTTTATCTTTTTCCCATGTGACCATTTTAAATGACCTTCCTAATATATGAAAACTAGTACTAAGGAGAGGTCAAGCTGTATCTATCGAATTAGATGAAACATGGCCTAGATTTTAAGAAGAACTACAAAACAGTGAAAACCCCATCAAAATCCATTCTGCGCCATTTCCATATTTCTTATAGTTTAACTGGTCTATTATGGTATGGACAGATGAATGTCTACTTTTTACTATACCAATGCACCTAATCCGCCTTTGTATGGACAATAATAACAGTGACTTGCATGTGACCTCACTCCACCTGATGAAAAGCGACGATGAGGTCAAAAATATAGCACTAGCTTGTATTAAAGACTGACAATATCCCTGTTGTGCTCTCACGCGTAAGAGCCCAGGTTCTGCCTTGACTATGACCGTGGATTTAGCAGATCAAATAATTAAAGTAAAGCGACGGTCATCTGACCTTCGTGACCCTGTTAACAGGGGAACGTGACAAGATTGGATCATGGTTTCAGGTTCAGTCGCCTGAATGTGCTGATTTACTGATGATATTTACTTACCTCACCGTAAGAGCGTTGGTTAGTGTACAACTGATAAAATATACATATAATATACACATAATAATGGCCGTGTGGTGTCCGGCAGAGTAAAATAGCACCAACACCTTACACTCATGGGTGTCGTACAAGGCGACTAATGTTTTCGAGGCAAAAGATCAAGAGTCTCCGTAGTCTGGAAAATGGGCAGCAGCATTTTTCATTATTATATATAAACACTGCGATCTCCAACCCGCCTGTCAAGCGTGGAGATTATGGCAATAACCTCTCCTTTAACCTCCCCTCCCCTCCTCCGAGGCCCTAAGTCCTGCAGTGGACTGTTACGGGCTGTGATGATGATGATACACATAATTTACATCACTCAGAAAAGTCATTAGTACATGCCGTCGCTGGGATCGAACCCGCTACCTCGCTCCTTTACGAGTCCGACCCGCTAGCCCTTAAGCTCACCTAAAGTACCTACATAATTTAGAAAAAGTATTTGGTATGTGACGGCACTGGGGATTGAACTCGATACCTCTCGCTTACGAGTCAGACCTACTAGTCATTAAGCTACCAATAAACGAGAGAATCTGCCTATTCACTCCAGCGCTTACACAATCACAAGTATCATCCAAAACAGATTGCAGCGGGTACAGACAAGTACCCGCATCCTAATCTCGCGAACCAAGCCTCCCGGCTCCGAACCGTCGATCAAGTTCCAAAGAAAACTGACAGCCGGAACTACAAAAATTAATCTGGAACGCGGCGCCGGACACTGAAAAAGTTGAAACTGAAAATTTCAGACGCGGCAATTTGTTGGCGCAGTTAACTCGAGCCTCGTTCGTATTGTGTTAGGGCTGCGACGGGGGGGCCAAGGACCCCCCCTAAACCCTTCGCTCGAAATGACACGATGAGTGATTTAAGTTGACGAGAGTTAATTGCCTGTTTTAAGTGTTGCTTAGCTTATTTGTTGGGCTACAATTGACGTGACTTATCCGTTGTTACACTGCACTAGTGAGTTTTTTTTGTCACAATGTTATATCGGCAAGGAAAGTTGTGATACATATTTGGTTTAATGTTAATTCAGATAATGTATACGTTTTATACGATTCAGATAACTACTGACGAAATCATAATTTCATTTTGTTAGTAGGTAAAGCGTTGTGGTCTTAACAGCTTAATTCCGTGTTTCTGAAAACGAAAATTGAATAAAAAAGTTTGACTGCTAACTAATTAAGATTTGTTGCTCACGAATTAGACGCGCTGATTTAATTGCATAGTTTCCAAGTACAGGTTGAGATCGAGGCGAACCGCTAAAGATTCGCGCAACTTGTTCCAACTTTTGACGGAGGGGGGCCCGCGCCCCCCCGCCCAAATCCCCGTAACACCAATGGTGGCTTCCCAGATTTATTACCTGCCTGCCTTAAAACAAGGTGGGAGTTCCCTTCGCCTTTATCTTGCTTGTAATATATTATTTACAACGGAAAAAATTATGGCCATCCATCTTCACCCGGCGTTGAGATGTCACGAACTTTTGTACATCTGTACTCATTTTTTGCGAGGCGTCAAAAATGTGTTCTGTAACTTTTTTATGCGCGCATTGTCTTGGGAAATACGAATGAGAGTCCGTTGATCGTAAAAAATCTCCGATTTCGCTTTGCCAAGTAGTTGGTCGGGTTGAGTTTGATGTATTGGATTGTGATTTTGCGAGTTTGCGACGCCAGCAGACGGATTTGAGCCGGTTTACTGCCGCCGTTTATTGGAGGGCAATCTCATATGCTTAGGCTAAAGTACAATTATGTGAAAATGGCTTGAGGATCTGGCAATCGTACTGCAATAAAGAAGAGTAATCAATGTATACGATACGGGGACAGTGGCCTCAGTCAACTTAGACAGGCACTTAGGTTTAAGTGCTTTAAGTAAGTTAATTTAAGTGGTTTAAGTAACGTTCTCGCGAGACCGCCAACGCACGCCTATTCCGGTAACCGAAATTTGGATATAAACTCATGAAGTAATTTGTTAGAAGTAAAACATCGCTTACACAGTTGGAAATATCTGTCATCAGTTTTAATCCGTTGCTTGTTATATCTTATTACTTAATAATTCATGTGAATCGAGCTGCCGCACTGGTCAAGTGGCAGCGTGCTTGCGACACCGATAACCACGGTGAAGCAAAGCTCGAAAATCGGCTCTCGAGACTGTTCAACCAGTCCCAGGGTCCCCAGCCGAAGACCATGGACAACCTAGCTTCGCCAACGGTGTTAGGCGGCACACCTAAGAAGTAGCGAGCTCGTTGCGGTCCTGAACTTCGACTAGCCTCAAAGTATGAAACGGTCAATCCAATTCTCGGACTCTACGAGCGTTGCTTTACCTGCCACTAAATCTGGGCCCTATTGTTTAACCCGTTGTAACCCCTAAAGTACTCCTTGCTTGTGGCCTTCCAATGCTTGTCTTTTCTATCTCTAGCAACTTAACAAGAGTGTGAAATAGATAGGCAACGCACGCGAGCGCTCATGTAAATGCGTGCGTTTTCAAAAATAGGGCCAATATGTCGTTTTTGATGTATATTCGAATAAAATATTAATGCAGGCTTGTCGATACGAGCCTTGGCGCACAAAGGCGCTGTGGCTCGTCTATTTATATTTTAGTTACTCCAATACTGCCCTCCATCAGATTAGCGCGAACAATTTCAACGTCAACTCGAACTAGAGTATTGTGTTAGTATCGGCCTGGAATGACACGGCTCGCGTGACGGCACGGCATCACTATTGATTTAATAATAATTACAGGGATTGTACAAACAACCCTGTGTAAGTAATGCGGACGCTTTTTCGCTTTAATCAATCGATAAGAGTTGTGAGTTAAGCGGGTTTGATAAGGCTGGGCGGTTGGAATTTGGGTACCTTGTAAAAGTTGTTAGATTGACTTTCTTGTGATAAGCACCTTTGGTTTTTGTGAGAAGTAGTGGCGAAGGAGTGGACAGTTAATGTGATGTACCGGTACATAATAATCATCTTGGCGTCAAGTATAAGTAGAAAAGTACTGTGTATTATATGAATCTACGATTTACATAATTATTATACCACACTAACGACCCGTCCCAGCTTTGCGCGGGTGCAATTAAAGTCACCGGATTCCTCTTGGAGTTAATGTCCCGCTTGTGCTCTCCCGCGCGAGGGTCGGGGTTCCGCCTTAACCATGATCAAGAATTTAGCAGATCAGATAATTACAAGCAATTAGAGCAGCCGTCATCTGACCTACCGTCTACGTGACCCTCTTAACAGGGCAACCTGACCAGATTGGAATATGGTTACACATTGACTCTTGAAATAGTGACTATAAAACTTGCACATTCAGGCGACTGAATGTGTAACCATGTTCCAATCAGGTTCCCGTGGTAGCAGGGTCACGAAAGTCAGATGGCAATCGCTACCAGATCTGCCAAATCCTGGATCACGGTCAAGGTGGATCGCGGGTCCTCGTGCACGAGTTTTTCATATCCACTTATTTTTGCATCGAAATAAACATTAAGCAGAACAAGCCTTTCTCTGACACAGCAAGTTTCCGCCAATTTAGCATCTCGCTTCGTTTGCGTATTGGAATGAAAATATTGTGAATAAAAACGTCCAATTCCAACGGATAAATTGCATCAGTCTCTGAGGCAATAACAAACAATACCTTTCTCAATACGCCGTTTCCGATGGCTTCTCGTAAGCTAAACTGTTAGTCTGGGAGCCGTAACGCGGTGGAATAGGACAATTCGAAGTATTCGTTTTACCGCACACGCCTTGCTAGATATCCTCAAACTTCGACTTTTGTTGTTTAAGGATTTTGAAAGATACCATCAATAAGAAATAACATTCATATGCTTTGGTAGTAGATAGGTAATAAATAATAATGCCTGCCATTGTCATCAATAAACATTCGCTGCAGGAGGTATTTGGAGTTAGGCATGGAGGAATTGTAGAGATAACTAGTAGGCAATTTTCAGACAACTTTTTTCCGACGAGACAAGTAGAAACAAGAACAGACTTCTATTACTTAAATTTATAACTGACTTTTGCCCACGACTTCGTCTGCGTAAAGTTCCGGACCCGTTCCCGCGGGAACCACATTGAATTTTGGGATAAATGTGTTATTCTGGGATTTAAGCTTTAAATTTCTTCAGAATCCGTTCACCAGTTTTCGCGTGAAGGACTAACAAACATCCAAACATCCTTATAAAATTTTGCATTTGTTGCATTACATAGTAGGATATCAGTAGAATTATTTTGTAATATGCCAGGAAATTCACCACCTACTAGAGTTACTTTTAGGTCCTAAATGGCTTAAACATGATTAAGATCAAGTAAATCGGTTTTGAGATTAGTCCACATGATTGCGCAAATCTTATACATTACCTAAAACTAGAGCAATACCTACCTGTTGTCTTGCCTATCTGATGTTTAACATTAAACACCTACCACTCTCACTTTATGTTTAAATCATTTCTCCAATATACTGCCATGTCCCAGGCTATGGATTGGCGTGTTTGGGAATATGTTTTCCAGTCCAATACGTTTGAAGATGCCTAATATTTGCGGGGGGAGAGGCGGGGAAGAAAATAAGGGAAGGGATCTTCGTTTGACGTGGCCGAGCCGACATAGGAGAAAAACAAATAATGTAAGATTGTTTTAGGATTTGGGGGTAACTGGTAGTTAGAACTTTACCTAAATCTTTATAAATTTCGAAAATAACAGTCATGCATGTCTAACTGACTCCCTTGGTCACCGTAGAGGTAAAGTCTGGTAAAGGTTCAATACAAAATTTAAAAGAAAATCGGTTTAATATTAAAATTCAAAACTTAAAGTAAAAAACCAAATACAAGAATAAATTGACCTTTAAAAGTTATGACAAGTGCGTTGTCACAGTGAGGACGGATTTCGCTGGCTACTTTATTCTTCAAGAACCAACATTGTTTGGCGGCATAATGACACCAGAATTCGCAAACAATACTTATCTAAATAAAGTTCTACTGATACTCTCTGTCTAAATCTTCCACTTCACCGCACTGGTTTTCTCGCCAACTCTTTTTCTGTAATGGCAGCAAGGCTGTGGAATGATCTTCCAGTCGATATCAGACGAAGCTCCAACAAACCCTTCTTCAAAAAAGCTGTTCGAGAGCATTTTCTAAATTCCTTGTAATGCCCGACTTTAACTTTTTTTTTTTTTTTTTATTTCACCTGTTATTTTTGCGAGTGATCTTGGTAGGTAGGCACTTGATTGAGATTTATATTCAAGTACGTTGTGCTATCTTGTTGTTGTTGGTTTTTAGTATTAAATAGTTAATTAAATAAAATATCATTTTTGAGTTTCGGTATGTGAATACTAGTGGGTAGAATTGTGTTTGTTATTAGGTACATTACACATGTTGCAAATTTTGTGCACCACCTGAAATTTTTTTTTTTACCAGTTTTCGGGGTAGACTGGTAAATAAAGCTACAAAGCTTTAAGTCCACCTTTGTACTATTTTGTGCATAAAGTATTAATTAAATAAATAAATAAATAAATAAAGTAGCTTTACTATGCGTCTCACAGTGCTCAGTAACGGCTTTTAGCTAAGTAACCGCACTGCGTTAAATACGGCGCTAACTTCTATTTAACTTGCAATGTCTATAAATGTATGATGTATGTATGATCGAGGCAAATCTTGCAAGTCTAATTTAACTCACTTCGCGATGTTTCATTGAGCTGAAATTTGATGTACCTATGTAACTTGGATGACAATGCATTAAAATGGTACCACGGATGTATAGTGCCGATTACCACTCAAGCATTGTCAGTTGGAACCCTGTGCATTCGCGAGCACTGTGAAATGTCATAGTAATGTTTCTGAATATGTGTATTTGATAAGATGCCCATCAGGACTCATCAGGCTTGACCAAGTCCTATCACTGGTGGTGTGATGGTTGTCATCTTAATATTTATTTTTCAGTTTCTCGCAAGAGCCCGAAATCCGCTTTGACCATGATCCAGGATTTAACAGATCAGGTAACTGTAGAGGAGCGAATGCCATCTGATCTCCGTGACCCTGTTAACAGGGGAAGCCAACCAGATGGCATAATGGTTACACATTATAAATTTGTTTGTTTGTAAGACAATGTGCTGTTAACACCATTAATGTAACTTATGGATCTTATGGTGTGAAATTAAGATTATTTTATTTATTATTTATTGTCACCTGAATGAGCAGATTTCATCACGCTATTTTCCATCACCGTAAGGTACGATTTCGAGTTACAATTCCATTGAAAGTTGTTTTGTCTCGTTGTGTGTTCTACGCTTAAACATGTGGCATATTTTACCGAAACTAGACCACATGACTACACTTATCGCGGCGGTATGTGTGCAGATGTACGGCAGTTCAACCTACCCTGGTTTTGAACAGTCTCCGGTTTCTTCATGCACCCATAGTGCTGCCGGATCATTTCATACTGGTGGTAGTGGCTGAGGCGTCCGCATGCCGACCAAAGCAAGTTTGCGCGACGAAGGCGGATTCCAAAATAATCTTGACAGGATGACGCGACAAATAGTCCCCGTCGCTATGCATTTTAATGAGCCGTGTAAATGAGCAAGAATTTGTGGTGAGCTTCAAATAGAATTGAATAGAATAACATTTATACACAATCAACAACACTACAATAATTTTAAATGACAATGATTCCTTAATAAAGAATAAATTACAGAAAATGTTAAGAAATACTTTTTGTGGTATTCCGTTCTTTGTTCTTACAATATTTCGGACCCCATTTCGAGAAATTTTCGAATACCTGGTGGATTGTTACGTCATTCGTTATTTTCATGCTAAATATCCACTCGGTAGATTTAGTGTTATGAAGTATGTAGGTCAATGCAAAGTACCATCGATATGGAGAACTGTCGCTACAGTGACCCGTCGATGCAACACTTTCGATACTTCGACCACCGCTGTTTATTTATTTATTAAGCTATTGCATAGCTTTTATCGCGGGCTTTGAGCGCGGCGACCGAATCGAGAAATTCCGTAACGAAAAAAACCTAACACCCCCCACTCCGACCGGCACAGCGGTGCGGCGTTGAAAACCGTACATCGTCTAACGTCGTTTCAGTTCGGCAGACTTCAGCACGGTGTTTGTGTGCGTGCGACTAGACGTATGCGTGTAGACTAGCTGCTAACTGCTCATAACTGATTCTATCTCTTTTGGACACAATGCTAGGTGAGACAGCGTGCTTTTTGGCCGCGTCCAGTGACGAGTGAGTTCGAGCCCGCGACTAGTTGAACCTTAACGTGTATGTATATGGTTGATATCAAAGAAAAAACTTGAATTAATATCAAAGACAAAAAAAATAATGCATAAATAAAATAAATAAATAATTATAATTGCATAAGTTGATAAAAAATGCTATGAAATAGCTTTACCGCGGCAGTCACCGAGTGCCACACGTATTTTTTTATTTAATGGTTTATTGTGCACAGGAAATACATAGCTAATAACACAAAGTAATAAATGGCACAACAGGCGCTACTTATTTCTAAAAGAAATCTCTTCCAGCAAGCCTTCGGAAGTGTGATGGGATCACGAGACGCCGATAGGACGTGCACAATAGGTGCTGATAGGATGTTGTGATTGAAGAAACAATTACGATGAAGCTTTTGCTTGTAACGTATTTTTTGAGTTGTAAATAATCTGTGCGGAGAACCAATCCATTACCTCAAACAATAACAAGTCAATATTTACCCTCATAAAACACTTTAATCATCAAACCACGGTCTCCAAGTGTGTAGCAAGTTGCGAAGAATAATTTCAATTTTTTTTTCAATCGCCGATCCATTACATAAATGAAAGCCGCGGGCGATCGCCGCCGGAGCTCGCAGTTTTCAATTCCGTTCCAATTGGCAGCGAACTAGCTGGATGCCACAGTGTACTTGACAATCAGTAGCTTAATAATGTAATATTTTTTTCTTGCCTACGAAAGTATACGCTATCAGGCGGTCCATCTGATGAAAAGCGGCTACCACAGGGCAGAATCGTGAAGGATCTTTCCTACCTTTTGACAGCCACCGTCGTTGAAAACAAGAGCAATAGCAACTAGAGGGAAGCGGATGGAGCCAGCCTTTGAGGTACCTGTAAACCCCTTTCTAAGAACTTCAAGTTATACTCGTAACACGCAGGAAAGACTTCGAGAGGGAAAGATCATTCAACATCTTGCGAAAGCGTTTTACCACACACTTTACGAAGCGAACCAATGTTGCCACTAGATTATGGCAACAATGGGAGGAAAGACGCGCTATTGAACGTTTTTTGCGAATGTCAGTGTAGTGAATTGAATGGGAGGTTTTCCGCGAACCGATTAAAAAGAAAAGATAGTTCAAATAATTGTAATAGATGGCGTTGATTAGACACGATGTATAAAAATGTAGACATTTTGCGCTTTCTTCTCAGAAATGGTACTAAAACTAAGTACCTTTTCACTAAACACATTTTCGCGTAACTTCGGTTGCCAAATTCAATACTTGAGTCCTGTCTAAGCAGTGCCATCTAGTGAGGCACGCCGAACTACACTTTTTACTTTTTAAAGTAAGTGTCTGAAAATTGCCTATTAAAAGTCATAGAAGTCATTATTTGCAAAAGCGCGAGTGAAACACGATCGCAAATGTTCATAGACTTCGGTAACAGAAACAGTTTCTACTTGCCGAAAACATCGGAGCACAAATCCCACCTTTGTGGTGGCAAATAAATCCCATCGGCACGTTCGGCTTCGTAGAGCGTCGTCTCTGTCGCACACGTATCAGTAAATAGATAGCCGAAACCAGTCGATGTTAATTTTTTTCCTCCAACTAGTGTACTTTTGTTATATTTTTAACCCCCGACGAAAAAAGAGGGGTGTTATAAGTTTGGCGTGTGTATCTTGGGCATTAAAGCGTTGCGTATCTTTGTGTCTGTCTGTGGCAACGTAGCTCCAGAACGGATAAACTGATTTGCATGCGGTTCTGTATTTGATAGCCAGTTAATTGAGATGGTTCTTAGCTTTGTATCATTAAAATCGGTTTAGTAGATTAGATAATATTTGAGTATATATAAGGTTGGTCGAGGTTATATTGTATGACAGTAATAGTGCTTCGAATAGCTGATAAACAGGCGATAAATACTAAAATCGGTCTGAGAACTCCACAGGGCGTTTATAGATACCATAAGAAGTGTAAGACATTTATGACGCCCCAAGATGGACCTGACATCTCTGCTTACATATCAAAACACACCCGTATGCAACGGCATTATACCTACCCACCTAAGTATGTATTAAATGTAACCTTGTTCTTGTTTCCTCGTTTGTTAATGTAGGTACTTACCGATTATGTGTTGTTTTTATCGTTTTAATGTTATTTTATTATTGTGTTGTTTTTTTCTGTGTGAATAAATATTTTTCTATTCTATTAAATTTTTTCTATTCTTAAACCAAATTTCATTATAAATTAACACAGACGCAGCACCAACTTGTGTAGGAATTAATTAGCTTACTTACCACTGCACTAACAGCCAGACACCGTCAAACGGAAACTTTCGCAAAACTTCCTGGACAATATTACATAAAAGAGCCAGTTAATTAATTAAAAGTTACTTTGAAAAGTTGCAACTTCGAGACCTCAGATTTTCCACTATACATTAACAGAATATATACGCATACCTACAATAAGGTGCATCGCTTTTGCAATGTCGAAATACCATTTCCAGTTACAGCAAAAGGTGTTGCTGTTAATAAATTGAACTGTTATTTCTAGGAAGTATATTTAATTCTAAATTTGAAAGTAACCTGTGTGAGAGAGGTACACAACTATCGTACTTTGTGATTCGATAGACGAAATATGTTGGTGCTGTTACTATGATTTAAAATAATTCTGTAATAAAATAAAATAAAAACAACCACATTTTTGTAATAAGGTTTTTTGAAGGTAACATAAATATTGACTACATCATGTAATTTACAATCGACAAGACTACCTAATACAATTTTAATTGTTTGTAAGACCTCAGTTTACCTAGAATATAAGTTACATAATATTTGTATGCCAAAACTGGGCTAAACATAGAGATACTATTATACAAACATTATAAAACCTTGATGTAGGTACTGCATGTCTGTTACCTATGTTACAAAGTCATTTAGACTTAGAACTCTGATAGATAACAATATCATCTTGAATTACTGTTTCTATTGCTTCCTAGCAATAGTACGATACAGTTAAAATCGGACTCGCCTCCAGGGATGCATTACCGATTACTTACCGTTTTAGTTCATGAGATAAATGGCGTTTTGCTCTCGAGACGTTAGGGCTCTGTTGGAAACCTAAGGATAAATATAACTTCACATGGATGATAGTATCCTTATATAGTGTAAGTTAAAGTCTATACGTATTTCCGCTTACTTCTCCCAAACGGATTGATAAGTGGTTTGGGAGGATTGATCGATGTTCAACACAAACGCAATTCTGCCTATTCGCGATTCTACATAATATGGATTCCGCACAACTGACATTCAATACATTATTTATTCCACACAGTCTTCAATTATACACAAACGCGTTTCTTCCTGTTCGCGAATCTACACAATATTAATTCTACACAACTGCTGCCATTCAACAGATTCGCTATTCCACATATTTCTCAACGCTGGGGACCTGGGACTTGTTGACTTAGACCTGGACCTAAGTTTAGTGGAACCATTCAAGGTTGACCAAGGTCAACCCTATTTAACAAACCTGGGCGAATGCTTTGTTGGTTGACTGGAGTTGATCTTGGTCAACATTTACTATGTCCACTTAACTTACGCCTTGGTCTAGTTTTAAGCTTGGGTATACAACCAGCCTCAGGATGACCAGCGTTGAACACGTTGGTTGACCAGAGTTGACTTTGGTTAACCTTTACTAGGTTCACTAAACTTAGGCCCTGGTCTAGTTCTACGTTTAGGTTACAATACAACCATTCTCAGGGTGCCTAGCTTTGACGAATGTGTAAATGGCAGTCCAGGGTCCTCAGCGTTGACCAGGTTGGTTGGATCAGAGTTATTATAAGACTTCAATGAGCAACGCGTTCCAGTTTGATGTGTCAGTTTTAAATTAACAATACACGAACGGGCCACCTGCCCTTAAAAGCATGGGTGGCCTAGTGGTTATAATATCTTCGTAAGCGAGAGAGACCGGGTTTGAATCCCACTGCCGCCATGTACCAATGGCTCTTTTCTGAGTTATGTACATTAGTAGAATACTAACCGATGCTCTTACGGTGAGGGCAAACATCATGATGAAACCTGCTCATTCAGGTGACCAAATATGTAGGTACGTAACCATGATCTAATTTGTTCAGGTTCCCGTGGTAGCAGGTCAGATGGCAGTTGCTCCACTGTAATTACTTGATCTGCCAATCCTGGTTCATGGTCAATGCAGACCTCGTGAGTGAGAGGACAACCGGCACATTAACGCCAAGATGATGAGATGATTTAAAATATGTAACGAATATGTGGAATAGCGAATCTGTTGAATGGCAGCAGTTGTGTGGAATTAATATTGTGAAGAATCGCCAACAGGAAGAAACGCGTTTGTGTAATAATTGAAGACTGTGTGGAATAAATAATGTGTAGAATGTCAGTTGTGCGGAATCCATATTGTGTAGGATAGCGAATAGGTAGAATTGCGTTTGTGTTGTACATCGATCAATCCACGTAACGGATTTTATTGCGCATTACACTATAAATTAGAAAATTTCTTCCGGAAGGTGAATACATACATATTATAGCAATTAAAAGCCGAGGAAACCCGTACGAAGCCGGGGCGGGTCCGAGCTCGGGGTATAAAGTTATGTAAGGCAGATGATAGCTGGCGCTGCTAGGTGGTTAGAACGCTGTGGTGAGTTTAGCAGTTTTTAGATCCTAAAAACTCGGGGATAACGAGGTTCCCTAAAAATGAAACCTAGCTAGATCAATTTATCGTTCCCGAAACCCATCATATACTTTTTTTTAGAACAAGTTTTATCGACATCTTTAAAACCGTTTTCGAAATTCATACGCGTCCCACAATGAGCGTTAATGCACCTTGCAACTCGGCAAGCGAGGACACCCTCCGGCCAGGTGGAGTAGCAACTTGACGAGGGCTGCAGCATGTGGATGCTGGATGCCGATGTGGCAAGCCGAAGACAGCATTGCAGTCCTCTAGTATTTTTACAAGCTTTTATTTAACTTGCAATGTTTGTGTGTGACTATGTATGTTCAGACTATGTATGTCAAATCGTGCAAGTCTAATTTGACCAACATCCTGGTGTTCAATAGAGCTAAAATTTGGTATACCCATGTAACTTGGATGACAATGCATTAATATAGTACCATGGAGCTGGTCTGATTATGGAGTCGGATGGTGATCATAGGAACTACTGAACGCAACAAGATTAATATGGTACCATGGAAATGGTCTGATGATGAAGTTGGACGGTGGTCATAACTACTGAACGCAACAAAATAACCCTATCGTGCTTGGGCTCTTTGTAGAGTTATTTATGAGTTCTATACCGCGCGATTAAAGCGTGTTAAAAAAACATTTTTCATTTGACAACTTACTTACACGTTTTTAACCCAAAACCTCCAACTGCACAAAAACCCATCCTACAATCTCTGAACAAAAAGGTCTTACAGCACGCAATCTACAGCAAAACAGGGCGACTGTTGTTCCTTACAAGTCACGAAGCACCGATCCGTCATGCCACACCTACATTTCTATCTCTAGATAATGCTGAATTATTCTCCACAGAGGCGAGCATTCCCTTCAAGAACGGTGGAAATAGAACCCAGTTGCAGTGCGGAATAAGCAATTTAACTGGTGTAGAATCAACGCTGGTTTCTTTATCAATCTTTATTTATTGAACACTTTATTGCAATAAAACAGACAAGGAAATATCATAATTTTAAACGACAGAACAGGTACCTACTAGGTACATAGATACTATTTTTGAAATAGCATATGTAAATCAGACATTTAATGAGAAGGCTAGTCTGTTAATTAAATGCCGGCGTTCAATTGAATGCCTAGGCCAATCGTCGATTTAACTAGCAACACTCAACGTTTAACTAGTTGGCTTATAGTAAGCCAGCCCTTTGAAGACGGCTGACGTAAAATCAGACGGGTGATTTCAATTAAGTTTATATTTTTTTCACTGCGGCACTTGTAGTCGCTAAAACAAATATGGCGTCATACTCGTTGGCGACAGCTCGCACAGCAAGCAATGTTTTTGTATTTTGTTAGTTTTTAACTATATTTAAAGTGCGGAACTGATATGTTTTAAAGTAAAAATTAAGGTAAGTTTAAGTAAAAACTAAGATAACTTAATTTGTTCATTTATTTTTATACTCATAATTAGAAACACAAATATCTGACAAAGTTTCGTGCCATTTTATATTTAATAATTTATAAGAAATTGCATTGTCCCTATTGTAACCTTGTCCCTAACTTATAACTTTAAAGTTAATATTGTGTTAAATACTATTAATGTTATAGAGTAGGTACTCGCAATACAATGAATTGTGTACTTACTGAATTTGTTGCCATAAATAATTTCATTATTAAATAAAAGTGCTAAAAAATTAAATAATTTAATTATGCCAATGACAGTGGAAATAAAATGTATTGAATTGCAATTGCAAGGAAATGGAATGACAATTGAAATATGATTTAAACTTGGAATAAACCAAAAAGACGGCAACAGGTTCCGTTTTTTTTCTTTTAAGGTACGATACCCTAAAAACACCGTGAGGAAACCTGCACATTTAAGCAACTAAATGTGTAACCATGATCCAATCTGGTGAACTTCCCCTTTTAACAGACTGCCATCGGACTGCCGTCCCTCTACTGTAATTAGCGGATGAACCAAGTCCTGGATTATGGTCAAAGGCGGATCCCGGAACCTCGCACGGGAGCACAATCTTTATCTACATTGAAGTCAAGATGATTATTTTTATTACAATTTAAGCTTTTATTCGAGCTGTTCCACACATCTCCATGCCTTGGGCTCCACGCACGCACTCCAGCGTAACATGACTGTTTATTCTCCCAGATAAACAAGAAAAAGGGCCTCAGTTTCGACACTGTCGAGCGGAACAATCCGAATGCCAGCCAACGATTTATGGAGGCACACCTTACGAATTTGTAGGCCTCTGGAAATGATAACAAAGATGTTACAATTAATCGGGAAAGGGGCGTGACGGGTATTTGTTTTGGATTAACATTTTAGTACTTTTCAAATTTCAGAGACTTTTTCCAAGAATTTGCATTACCTACTAGCTAGAAATACTAGCTTTTCCCTCGTGGCTTCGCCTATATCTTGTGAACTTGCAAGTGGAGGGAAATAAATAATAGCCTATATTTATCATATATGCAAAACTATATCATAATTTCATCAAAATTGGTGCAGTGGTTTAGCCGTGAATGCGAAAGACAGACAGACAGAGTTACTTTCGCATTTTTTAATATTAAATCATTATGCCACCCATTAATGTATATTTGTGAAGTGTAGTGATTCACAGAAGCCTCTATACGTAAAACAATTTTTTTTTTTTTATAGAGTATTTGTCAAGACTCATCGAACGAGCCCGAACTCGATGGGTTTACCATGCGTAGTTTAGGAGTTCCTATGGCCACCTTCCGTCTCCATCATCAGATCAGCTCGATGGTAGATTGTCACCGGACTTACATGAGTGTGCAAAGTTTCATCTCAATGGGAAACCGGGAAATGAGTAAAATTTAAGTTGTAACATTTTATTACCTACAGACATGGAGACATGTGAAACTGAATAAAAGCTTGTATATGGGGGACGCGGGTGAGTATCTGTTACCTAAATATCTGATATACGACAATCAGACATAATTAAACAAATAATTTATTACTTTATATCAAATCATTGGGTTTCACTTTTTACCCTTGACCACGGACTCCCGAAAAGAAGTTCCATAACCTCTAGATTTCCACCAAAAAGAGGAAGTCGTCAAGAAATAAATTTTGGCTGATAGATAAACAGCGCCCCAAGCGAAGAATCCGGGGTCCCTTCGGAGATTTATCGATGGCAACTGAATTTGTGTGGCCCTCCTCAAAATGATAAAACGACAGTACCCGTTTCAACTAAACAAAAGTTAATAGTTTAGTTTGAGTTTTGAAAAGGTCCGGAACCCTTATCCTGTTCCGGAATCCAATAACGGCTGATACGAATTCGGCATTGGAAATACACAGTATTGGAAAGTGATACTGTTTTTTCGGTGTCGGAAGTTTCTTCAAAAATTTGGCCATCCTCTCTGTTTTCGGTCACCGAACTTGCTGCATGCTTATACTTGGTAATAACCTATCAGACAGGTCTTTTTTTCATTCCACCCGGTGGAAAGTGGCCATCATCACCCAAAATATCTGCAACCCAAGGCGAGCGGATGCAGTGCCGACCTTTGAGGTATCTGTCTGTCTTCGTGTGAGGTGTAGGTATACAAATCTGTTGAAGAAGCCCATGTTATAGATAGTGCAAAGTAAAGGTACGTGGTCACACACCGGACCAACTATGACAAGGCCTCATGTCTAAATTAATTACGCTGGCTACCTTATACTTCAAACTGGAACACAATTAAAGCGTTACCGGCAGAAATAAATAAGGCTATGATACACATCCAGGTGGATTTCTCAGACTTGAAAGGGTCTACCGCCAGTGGGCTTTTACCCTACGTACATCGTCAAGTATTTTTCCCATAGGGGTAGGAAAAGACCGCAGGAAGGCGGACCCCGAGCCTGCTGATGATGATGATGATGATGATGACTTAATAATCCACATATACAATATTATAGATAGTACATAATTTGTAAGCAATGTTTTTAATTACCGGAAAACAGAAGTTTCTCAAAACGCGATATAGTAATTAGACAACCTAGTTAACTGAGTTCGGGAATGGTTTTCGTTGTGTCGATTAAGGCGATCCTTTTGACTGCATGCGCCCACGGACCTGTAAAAAATACGGACGGATACTCTCTAAAATCATAAGTGAAGCATGAAAATGGCCGCCCATTTATGTATGTGCTTTGAAACTCAAGTGCAAAATCAAACAAAATGGCGGCGTATTGTCGAACCTGGTGAGAGTGAAGGTCATTTACAACAAAATAAATTGTCGTACCTAGCATGCTTCATTCTCTTTAATGTAAGGTTGGAGATAGAATTAAAGATCAAAAATGTAAACACACAACTGTTAATGTCAAGGAGACTATCCAGGACATTAAAACCTTTTTTATTGACTGTATTTCTTTACCAAATGGTTATGCATCACGCACACTTTTCTGTGTGCTTTACAATGACTGGTAAACTTTCGATAACGAAACAAATAGATTTTTTTAATTTATTAAAAACGTAATAAGTAACTCGGAAACTATTAGTCCTAGAACACTAGTTAGAAATCTCTAATATTAGAAAGAAGTAGCCGCCATTTTGAATCTTGTATTATTTTATGTATTATTATTTGAGAAAAACAGTATATATGTCTCGGCGTTGATCTATCCCTCACTTTTCGAGCCTTTGCAATAATGTACCGAATGTAAACAAATGTTTAGAATTTACCAGTGGCATAAATGAAAACTACACATATTTTATTGAAACAGCACAAATACGTAACAAACAAAACATTGTTCCCTATTTAATTCAGTAAAATATTTTTAAATATTCATATGATTATATTTCATTTTGAATGTAATAATTTTCATCAATATTTCAATGATTTCAAATAATCTACCATTTGGGGTATTTTTTTGTAGTAGCAACCCATTTGTTTACATTTTTGATCTTTAATTCGATCTCACCTTAGAGTGGCATCCGTATTTTTTTCTGTTCCGTGGTAGCGCCTGAAATATTCATACTAATTACCGGCTCTTTAATTGGTCAGTCGTTTATTAGCGAGGGAGATACAATTCAAAACACGCATTAGAAGCTAACTTTCCGTTAAAAAAGTAACATGAAAGTACTTTATGAACGACTTGCTTTTGCCCGCGACTTCGTGGGCGGTTTTTTTTTCCTCTTTAGTGTATGGATGCCACTACTACGGAGAGATTAAGCTGTATCTCTGGTTCTACATACACGCAATAGATGAAACATGGCTTAGATTTTATGGTGGACCCCAAGCTTTAAAATTGTGGAACCCTTTCAAATACCGTTCAGGGGTTTTTGTGTGATGTACGTACAGACAGACAAACACAAAAATTACAACACTGTGGTAGTAATGACATCCTCTGTAAACACTAACCAAATGCTCTTACGGCGAGGAAAAGTTTGGTGATGAAACCTGTACATTCAGGCTACTGAAATGTAACCATAATCCAATCTGGTCAAGTTATTGTTTTGTGGCCTTGGATTATGGTCAAGGTGGACGCCGGGCCCTCGCTAGTAATTTTTTTTTTACATTATGTTCGTAAATTCATACATTACGTTCAAAGATTAAAAAATATACCAACTCCACCCTTTACGATATTTGTTATTAGTACATGAAACAATTTAATCGGCACACTAGCAACCCACCCCGGATTTTCTCGTCTTTTTCTACCATATTAAGCATGTGTTATACCATATAAACCTTCCGGAAAAATTGCCTAACTTATGGTGAAAACCGCATCAAAATCCATAGCTTTTTTTAGGAGTTAGCGGATATACAGACAGACACGGAAATCGACTTCATTTTATACTAGGTATGGCTAACTAATAAAGAAAGAAAGAAAGAAAGAAAATATATTTATTACACATAGCACACCACGACACAATAACAGTTACAGACAACGGAAACATTAATAATAAAAATATTTAAAACAATAGTTAGGTAGCCTCCCATACCACTGTCGGTGCCGCGGCGACCAGCGTAAATGGCACCCACTCAGCATGTGCTGTGAGGCGCAAGAAACGACTGACAGCGCTGATATTCTGTGGATACTAATATCATTTTAAAGAAAAAAGGTTTTATTGTTTGTTTGTTCATAATGAATAAACTCAACCGATTTTAAAAGCTCTTTCACTTTAGAATGCTACATTATCAGCGAATGACATAGCCTTTAGTTTTTCCCGAAATTCAATGTAAAAGGGAACGGGCCTGGAAGGTTATAACCGAATTTTACACGGACAAACTCGTGGGCCAAGCTAGTAATAGCGAAGGACAAGGATGTTGTAACTCTAGCACACATAGTACAGTCAGCTGTAGAGAAACTGGACTCTCCTATAATACATTAAATGTAATGTAGACGGGTCAGTTCTCTCTGCAACCGACTGTACAAGCTTCGCTTACTGCAAGGCTACACGACGTCGATTTGTCAATTATATTATAGGTAATTTATTTTTATCTCCACACTCACGTTTTCTGTTGTAATTTGTACAAGATAATGTTCCTCACGTACACAGGCCAGCAGCAGCTTTAGGGATTTGCCGCCAGACAGTAAATCAGAGCATGTGCCTCCGGGGCCGTGGAATGCCCATAACGACTGCCATCTGTCACCGCTCGGTGTCCACCTTGATAGCACTTCGGTGTCTCAGGGCCCAAGGAATACCTACGACCTAAGTGCTTGACATCCTGAGATCTAGGTATTAGATTGCGGATTGCGACGCGGTTAGTGTATACCGGACACTTAAGTGGATTGTGTGGGTGGGACTAGTTTTTGTCAACGACTTCGACCGCGTGAAATTCAGTTATGCGTTCCGCAGAAATTACGGGATAAATTTATTTTAGCCTAAGTCTTATTTTGACAAAGTTTAGTGACACAAAAAGAGTGACAAAGTTTAGTATATGTACATAGTATAAAACAAAATCGCTTCCTGCTGTCTATCCTTATGTATGTGGACCTTACACCTACCCTACACCAATTTTACTCCTACCAAAAAAAATTCTTTTACTTATAAACCTTCCTCTTGAGTAATCCTCCTAAATCCTCTATCTTTTGTTGAAATCCCCATTAAAATCCTTTGAGTACTTAAAAAGAACTAAGCGTATATGGACAGACGGCGGGAAGCGACTTTGTTTTACACTGTGTAAAGATAGATTTGCGATAATTTCCCGTATCTCCAAAGTAAATGCCAACACGCTTTCCTTTCTAAAACACCAAAAAAGAAACACTCAACAATATTAACGCGTTTAATCGAATAATGTGCCGCCAGAATTTGAGTTATTAAAGAGCGAAGCAGACGGCGTAAACTTAATATTTCCGCGGAGAATACGAGGGCGTGACTGCAAAAAAAATATATGAAAACAGCGAAATATTCAACATTTTTCCGCTTTCATTCGTTTAAAGTCCGACCTTTACTGGATAAGAGCGCCATTGCTGCGTGATGAAATTTTCCCGCTCCCACACGGCGTCGGTTAGGCCATGACAGCCATTGCGAATAGTTTATCCTCCAATATTGCAATTAAATAAGGGATTTTCGTACGATTCGGATGTGGAATGAGCTCCCAGCCACAGTGTTTCCTTTGGACTATGACATGGGATCGTTCAAGAGGTATATTAGAGGTCTCTTCAGAGGCGGGCAACACATTGCTAGCGCCCGTGGTGTTGCTGATGTCGATAGGCGGCGGTGACCACGCACCATCAGGTGGCCCGCGCGCCTGTTTGTCTGCCGTATCACATAAAAAAGGTTACTCTAAAAATTAAAAGGTGTAGTTCAGCAAGCCTCACTAGATGACGGAATTTGGTAACTGAAGTTACTCGGAAAGGTGAAAAGTTTTAGTACCATTTCTAAGAAAAAAGCGCTAATGTATACATTTTTATACATCTAAGGTCTCGTTTTGCTTTATTTTTGAGAATCGTGTCTAATCAACGCCATCTATTACAATTGTTTCAACTTTTTTTTCATTTTAATCGCCTATCTAAAAATCTCATATTGAGACCATCCGAGGCCAAGTAGTTAAGGTGCCCGACTTGTAACGAAATCGACAGGTACCGGATTCGAACCCAGTGCTGCCTACTAATGACTCATTTCTGAGTTATTTACATTAGTTCAACACTAACCGATGCTCGTACGGCGAGGGAAAACATCGCGATGAAGCCTGCATATTCCGGCGACTGAATGTGTAACCATGATCAAATCTGGTTTCACCACACATTATCGGGTTACCACGCTTAGTATTGTTTCTACCTGGAAATGTCGATAATAATGATGAGTGATAAAAGTGTAAGCGAGTGACCACGAAAATCTTAAAACCCACTAGTTCGCTGCTGAACCTATGCCTCAATTTCAAGATAACTATTATGCAGCAGCCGATGTTTAAATTATGGGCTTACTCATTATATAAAAACAAAAGTTGTTCTACTGTAACCAGAAGCCAGATTCTGACAATACTGCCGAAAATACATAGTTAACTTCGTCTATCTATCGATTTTGATGAAACACGGTATGGAGATACTTTTAATTCCAGTCCACGCGGGCGGAGTCCCGGCCTGTAAGCTAGTAAAATATACGAGATTTAAAATTTGAATAGAAATTTTAATCGCATGTAAGTTTCAAACGAAATGTTTTAACGAAAATCTGACAAACCACGAGCACAGATTTTGTTTTCTAGATCACGTCAACAAAATTTCATTGATCAATATAATCAAACTACGTTTGTATCGAGCTCGCTCGGGAAATACTCATCTTAAGAATATTTACTTTATCGAAAGAGCCTACTAACGACCTAAATTTAAGAGGACATACCAATCTACGAAACATCAGACCCGGACAACAGGAAAACAAGGAAGGCAAACAGGAATCGGATCGTCTATTTAGACAAGTAAGTGAGTAAGTTAAAAACCTTATCGATCCCAACTACAGCTGTAATTGAAATAAAAGATCCAATTTCGTCGACAATTCGTAATCCGGTGGAATCCAGTTGGATGGATTTCATTACGGCACGTCATCGCCACGAGACTGCACAATATAACGGGGAATCGGGATTTTGGTACCGGGCGAACGAAATGTCGGCAATTCGGAGAGATATTCAAGAAAATATCCTCATGATTTTTTTGTTAAATTAATGCAAAACGAGAGTGCAGAAGGAAAGAAATGAAAAGAAAGCCCTAAAAATAAATTAATGTTGCGTAGGTTATACAGGTTTTCCGTAGAAGACAGGAATAAGCCTAAGCTTAAGTCTAAGCCAGGTTACCTTGTAAGATATAGAAGGTGGCAATGACACATGTAGGGAAGCAGTCACGATAAAATCGCGCGTTTGCATCGAAAAGTCGCAGGTCGTTAAACTTGACACACTTGCTGCGCAACTGATGCGATACAGTCACGCGTTAGCATAAATACTGTCACACGTTGAATCGATACAGTCCCACAGAGACTCTACTACGTACATGGCGATGATTCGAGTGATAAAATAAAAATATGGTATGAATTATAATATTACAGCAAGTTGAGCCTCCGAAATGGGTCGCTAAGAGCCAGACCCCTAGCGGACTTAGATGTTATACGTCCGACGCTAGGGGAAATTTAAACGTGTGTCCTGCCTCTTATTAGTGCGCTTTAGGAGGGGCCAAGATGGTAAATGTCGTTGCATTTGATCTCGGATTTCTCGGATTTCGCCTTTTGGCGATTTGTTGTTATAAGCCCGTAGGTATGATATACATAGTTTGAACGCGTCCGTTCTATATTATTGGGTGGCCTCCCTTCTTCTTGTCTACTTTGCTTCTTCATACAGCTGGCGTTTGAACGCTTGTTCACGAGATGGAAGGTCGCAGGTTGCGACTCGCAACAGACTGGTGGCGTCTCAATCTTACTGAATTTAAGGACCAACTAGGGTTTGAAAACTATAAGTATTACTTTAATGTACTCGAACGCCATTCGTCAAATTGCAAGAAGCTATATAGATACCTACTTCCCTACAGCGAATGAATTTATTCAAGGCATTTAAGTACTATTAGTCCAGAGTGAAGTTATTTAGGCATCTCAATCATTTGATTAGATTGATCACAATGATGGATGGTTACAGCTAACTTGGAACGTAATTTACTGAAAACTGGTTGAGGTGTACAGGAATATAAATTTAAGTCACAGGTAGAGTATGAAGTATGAATATACGTTTATTTACTTAATAAACTAAATAAACGATTGAAACTCAAAAATTTTCAGCAGGGATTTCTAGATTAGAGAATAATAATGAAATCCGTGATGATCAGAACACGTTTCCTAGGGCCAATTCCTGAGAGACAAAAAACTGTTCTAAACAACGTATAAAAACCACTCTGCCCAATTAAGACTAATTATAATTAGTTAATTAATATCTGAATTCATATTATTTAAACATATATATATTCAAATCAAATCATTGCATCTACATAATTGAAAGTCAAAGCGTCAAACTTGGTTTCAAAGTTAAGACATATAATCAAATATAAGCTTAATTAAGCCAATTAATGTGAAACAATTAGTCAATATAAATGATAACTTATCAGAAAAGTATTCGACTCACTAACGCTACGCGTTACAAGTAGTCAGGATTAGGCTAGTCATGTGGGGATTGATCAAACCATACGCCTTTTGGCCTAATGATAATATAGATTATAGGTATATTCTTTAATTAGACTAGTCGTATAAGCTGGGACAGCCCATACGCCTTTTGGTCTAATAACATTATGAATAAACCGTTGGTTTAAGCCATTAGATGATATTGACTAGTCCATTAAGCCATCTTAAAGAACTTTTCGTCAATAAATAGGGATATAAATACCCAGTTCAGTTCCATCAATAAATAATAGTTAAACATACATTTATGAAGGATACACCCAAACAATATCTATTATGAAGTATTCGTTATTGGTGATGATTTCAATGTAATAACAAACTCCCAAGCTATAGTTTAGACATAGTTAGGTTTGGTATCATTTTATTCAAATAATACCCATTACGAATATATCACGCAGGGATGAGTTAACGTGATGATGAACGGTAACGTGAATTACACAATACATACTTATACATAGGCTTTGGTTGAATTTAATCAAACAATAGCACATAATGATCGCGTACAGAGATATGTCCGACGAATTAATTACTTGATTTGATGATGATAGACATAGGCTTCGGTATATTTTGTTCAAATATTATCATGCTCTAATTATCTCACGCAGAGATAATTTGTAGTTAATAATTACATTTAAATTAAATGTTTTACTTTCCATCTTGCTTAAGTTATACTATGTTATAGAAATCTCTAGTATTGAGTATACTAATGGAAATTGGTAAAATTCATAAATGTAATTAATTAGATCGATTCGATTAATACCCAAACCATTTACATAAACATAAAGGTATCAACTTAACTTTTGTCGCCGACAGCAAATATACACTGACTCTAATTTATAGTAACTTAAAGTATAATTTAATTATACTTCGCGTTTCGTCTTCGAGTCTTCGTAGTTACGCATAGTAATCACTACTCTTGCACTAGTTGAGGGTATTTCTTTAGAAACAAACACCCAATAATTTTAAGAGCAGATAGATTTTACTCGGCGCTCGCCTGCACCCGCGCAGCCATCCTGTCTTCATTCGCATTTAAGTGCTTCGCCACTCAACACGTTAAAAAAATATATTTAAATAAGTGTTTTTTTTACGTACGTATACATATTTGTGCATAATGCCAAAAAGTGCGAAATAAAAACGTTTGCGCGCGCGCTCGGAGGATTTTAAATCTTTCGCGAAAAAATTAAAACTTATTATGGATGCAATGGAAGAGGAACACCCTCGTCAGGGAGGACGTCGTGTCATCGAGTGCTCGTCCTCGTCCTCGTCATCCACGTCGCGGGAAACCATGCCCGCTCCGAACGACCAGCAAGGTAATTGTGATTTTATCCTACCTACTTGACAAGTGTTTCTCTAGTGACCTACTTTACAATTAATGCAATCTGAACAGTTTTTGGGACTGTCTCGCCGCATTTCACAAGTACACTGTAAGGTACCTATACCTTATGTCTAACATGCAATCTATACAGTTTCTGGGACTGTTGCAAGCATACAAAAAAGGTTTGCGTTGTACCCTGTGGGGATACAATCTTACTTTTATAACGTATTGTATACGTAAAAAATGAGAGAAGCATTCTGAACAGTTTATGGGACTGATTCATATTTTTTCTCAATGCGGGTGACTCGCAAAATAATTTAGTGCACCCTGAACGGTTTATGGGACCGCTTTGAAGCACGTGCAAAATATCTACCTACATTGTAGATGGTTTTTGATTGCATATTGAAAGAATATCGTTGTTCCAAATGGAGCATCATTGGTATCCCAAGATGTTGAAGGTCCACCGCAAATCGCCTTGGCTGACATCATGGAAGCCGGCACCTCTTCGGCTGCGCCCGCCGCCGCTGTACAAGCCACACCGCCGCTGTACAAGCCGCACCGCCGCAAACCGACGCCGAACTTCCAGGGGAAGAAAAATAAGACAACGCTGTGCTCCAAAAACTTGGGGACGACCCGACTTCAACCATTGAATATGGTAGCCCAATTCATACAGAACTCGCTAATAGGTTCGAGCATCTAGCAACTGAGGCACTAACCAAACAAGTCCGTAAAGATTTGTGCGAGAAATACCTCGTGCCTTCAAACTGTGCGCGTTTCGGCGCACCTAAACTAAACGTCGAAGTCAAAGCTGCCATGAACGAAAATCTCATCAAACGCGACAAGACGATTGAGGCGCGACAAAAGCAACTCGCTTCGGCAATATATTGTGTAGCTCAGATAGCGACTGACCACGGCGCCACGGGCGCCACGAGCCCGCAGCGCCGCGCGGTCAGCGCGAGACCTCGTCGAGACCGTCGCCGTATCCGCAGAGGGCCTTGCGCCCCTAGACCCCGAATGATCGCCGGTCACCTTTCACTTTTTCGTAAACAATGGGCTCCTGGTCCTGGATTAGTGAGTACAAAATACAATTTACCCAGCCAGTTATACAAATATGTCCGCCTCGTCAACCTGAGCTTTCACTTTCTGAAATAGCTCATTACGAGGACGCCATTAGGAACCTATTGTCAAATGGTGCTATATCTGAATGTGAGCCCTGCGAGCATCAATTTTTGTCAAATATCTTTCTGCGTCCTAAACCAAATGGCAAAATGAGACTTATACTTAATCTTAAAAACGTTAAACAGGTTCATAAAAATTTGTCGCTTCAAACTAGAAGACTTAAGTACGGACATTATTAAACTAATAATCTACTGTGGATGTAAAATATGCATATTATCTCATTAAAATTTACCCAGAATCCAGAAAATTCTTGAGGTTCAAATGGTGACACATTTTGAGAGACAAATTAATGAGTTTAATGTCCATTTAGTTTGAACACAGCGCCTTATATTTTTACAAAATTTCTTAAACCGGTGATAAAACTAATAAGATCCTGTGGCTATGTCTCTACGATATACCTGGACAATATACCTTGTAGGCAACTCTTATAGAGATAACATAAATGTTACTAAAAATTTGATGAATGACAATGAAGAAAAAAGTATTCTTTCCCCTGGCATGTCTGTGAAATACCTCGAAAACATAATCAATTCTCATATGATGCAGGTTACTCTGCCTGATGAAAAACGAACTGTTATAAATCCGAACATAAAATGTTCAATAAACTTAAATGCTGTCGCATTCGGAAATTTGCTCGATTAATAGGGTTATTAGTATCTGCGTGCCCTGCAGAATATGGGCTACTCTATACTAAACGATTCGAACGTCATGAATTTCTTAATTCATTAAATCGCGACGATTTCGACAGAATTATGGTCATTCCTAGTTCATTATTACCTGATATGCAATGGTGGATGAACACAATAGATCAATCTTATCACAGAATTAGAGAAGATCGATACACCATACACATATTCTCTGACGCCTCAACGACGGGGTGGGGGCGCGGTGTGCGGCGCGGAGTCCGCCAATGGCCAGTGGTCTCGAGACGAGGCAAAAAAGCCCATCAATTGTTAGAATTGCTGGCTGCATTAATCGCAATTAAAATAATTACTTAACATTTACAGAATTGTCAAAAATCGATAATACCACGGCTATAGCTTATATTCATAGTATGGGCGGCGTACAATTTCCACATTTAACCCAAATTGCAAGGGATATCTGGCAGTGGTGCGAATCTCGAAGAATAATTATTTTCGCCTCATATGTCGATTCTTGCGAGAACATCGCTGATGAAGATTCGAGGCGACACCCAGATATCCAATGGGAGTTAGCCGACTCCGCATTCCAAATGTTGACATCTATTAGTACCCCTGGAATTAATTTGTTCGCAAGCAGAATAAACCGGAAATGCAGTAAATATATTTTATGGCACTGAGACCCTGATGCTTACGCAATCAATGCCTTCACAATTGATTGGCACGATAATTTTTTTTTACTCATGGAGAAGGGTGGAACCCTTCTTCATCATCCTTATAGTTTTAAAGAAAATTAAAACTGGCAATGCTTATGGTATCATACTGGCAATCGCAACCGTGGTACTTAGTATTCACGAGTTTACTAGTTTCAGAAATTATAACATTTGAGCCTAGTCAAAACCCTATAATATCTCATCTAATTCATTCAAGCAGTACGAAGTTTACTGGAAGAAATGGTTTGCGTTTTGTAACCAAAACAAAGTAAATGGTTATGTATCATCTGTTACCACAGTTCTTAACTTTTTAACCGTATTATATAACAATGGTAGCCGATACATTCTCTAAAGTCTCTAAAGTCTCTGATCTTAGGACCAATCATATCTGAAGACGCATTATTAACAAGATTTTATAAAGGCGTGTTCAGACTTCGACCTACGGCTCCGAAATATGACACTACGTAGGATACCAATTGCGTTTTAAATCACCTAAGCACTTGGTACCGCAATGTAAAATTTATCCCTTGCAAAATTGACTAAAAAGAGTACTACTCTACTAGCTTTGGTCACAGCTCATAGAGTCCCAACCCTGTTACAAATTATAATAGAAAATATTCAGATCTTATCATCACAAATACTCATTAAAATTCTGGATCTAATAAAAACTTCGCGATTAGGCTGCTGCTACCAACCAGTTCTTTACTGAGGTACCATTCTTCGAAGATAAACCTAAAATATGCCCTACAAAACATTGATCTGCTACATGAATAAAACATCACTATTAAAAAAAATCAGATGCACTGTTCATTAGCTTCAGACAACCGCATTCAGAAATTTCATCACAGGCATTGAGCCGGTGGACCAAATTAACTCTTAAAGATAGTGGTGTCGATGTCAAGGCATAAATATACATTTAATTCGTAAAACTGCAGGCTGGAGTGGGACATCGAATAATTTTATTAAATTTTATCGCAGAACACTCGTTAACATTGATAATACCTTCCTGGCTAGGGCTATAATAGACCCTAACGCATAACTTGTAATGTTAAAAACAAAAGTACATCATTGGTTTTGTTAAGCATCATTTATGTTATGATAGTAATTGGTTAACTAAATGATTTTTAAAATACAAATCCTTTTTATTGTAAAAATATTTTGATTTTAGTAATATTTCCCGAACCTACTCTAAATGTCTACTGTCGAGTAGTACTGTGTAATGTTGTCGAATAAATCTAAGTTACTAATCTCGAAGACTAAACGCGAAGTATAATTAATGATTAAACGAACTTACCTAGTGAAGTTCTATCATAATTATACGAAGCGTTTCGTCTGAAGAGATTAGTAACGAACACCCTCCCGCCCGAGGCCCCTGTGCGGTTCTGGAAATATTCCTTTGAGACGCAGGCAAGCACTCCTGAACGAATGAAGACAGGATGGCTGCGCGAGTGCAGGCGAGCGCCGAGTAAAATCTATCTGCTTTTAAAATTATTGGGTGTTTGTTTCTAAAGAAATACCCTCAACTAGTGCAAGAGTGGTGATTACTATGCGTAACTACATGTTGTCGAATAAATCTAAGTTACTAATCTCTTCAGACGAAACGCTTCGTATAATTATGATAGAACTTCACTAGGTAAGTTCGTTTCATCATTAATTATACATTATTAGATTTCAAGATCTGATCTTAATAAATGCTCCACTGCTTGTCCAGCCGCCTTGCTCCGCTCTAAATAAGAAGTGTCAACCTTCTACCCCTCGATTCGTCTCACTGACCATTATTAATTACTAATTACAATTTTAGTATCTACTCTAATTAACATAAGGTTCTTCTTTGCTTGTCTTGTTTGGTGTCCTTTGGTTTTTACGGATGATAACCGACGTCTGCGCATCATCCTTTGTGGCTGGAACTCCAGTCTACCAATCCCGTCGCTTATCGCGATCGCGTCGCTTCACCACCGACTGATTTTGTCTCGCTTGCTCGTCCCTGAAATTGTTCAACAGTTTGCCGCGTAGTATCATATTAGATAAGCATCCCTAAGTCGTCAGACCTAGGATACAGATTGATTTAAATGTATCTGAAACCTTTGTTTTCATGATGGTTTTTTATTCTTAGGCTAGCTTGTTCGCTTTCTTGGTATTGTCTTTACATCGGTATCCCAGCGTGAATTTATGTGACATTTTGTGTTGCGAACTTCTATTTTTTTCGCACTTTCAAGTGTGACACTTGTGATTAAGCTCGATGCGTTTTGGGGAATTTATTGCTTTTGGTATCGGAATTTTAAGTAGGTGCCACATGTTCGAGTTTAGCCTCTTAGGTTTGAAAACTGTAACGTTCGAACGGCGCCAATGTTTTTACCCGACTGCGACAGAAGGAGGGTTATGTTTTATGAATTTGAATTATTAGCGTCCCATCTCAATATCATACCAATATAATTATAATACTGATACAGATATATATTTGGCAAAGTATACATTAGATTTCAACAAAATTGGAGCAAAAGTCACTTATCTATCGGCGACTAAGAACCAATTACAGCGCCCACACCCTCGCTGACTTATTTCCACCGGGTCTCCTCACCATACATCACACTAATTCAATTTAAACTCGAGCGCTGAGACAAGAAAGGCTAAATTAAAAACGCCAATGAAGTAAATTGCGATGTCAATCAGCCGGTGGCTGTGTGGCTCGTAATCAATCTTCATGAGGCAGAGGGGACTCTCCCGGAGCTTTCGGTCCTTAAGAAAAATAAATTGCCTTCCATACCAGTGATACCAGCCTCTGGAGATAGACTGGCTACGAGCAGAATGCTGTTAATGGGGCAATGTGTCGGATTGAGGAACGGTTAAATGTCATTAATTGTAGATTTGATGATTTGTACGTGACATTTATAAACAAATAAATAAAAAAAATAAAAAATAATAACATACGTAAACTGATAGACTCGTAAAACTCAAGTCTGTAATATGTAAATCAAGATAATGTTAACGCGATCCATGAAGTAAATAATCAATAAAAAGCTTAATATTTTTTATTTATTTATGTGAGTTTCGAACTTATTGTTTAAAGTAATGTTAAACTCTTGCAGATTTTTGTGTTAATACAACAGGAAAAGGGAAGCAGGCCGCGCGATGGAATGTGGTCACCGCCGCCTATGCACATCAGCAATACCAGGACTACCACCATTGCATTCCTAAAGAGTTCGTAAAGAGACCTCTAATATAACTCTTGCTCATAGTCCAAAGGAAACACTGTGGCTGGGAGCTCATTCCACATACGAGCGAGAATTGTTCATTCTAATCTTCTTTAAATCTTTGTGGATACCAGCAGAGTATCCAAGTACTTATAGAAGATAAGTGCTTTAACGCACCAAGGTTTTATAAGTATTACTGTACTAGTTCTGGTATAGATCTCTGGTGAAGGTTATAGTTGAAACTCACCGATGGTCTTATGGTGAAGGAACAATTTGTGTTGAGAAGGAAAAATTCAGGCGGCTGAATGGGTAACCACGATCCAATCTAGTCAAGTTCCATTAGTAACATGGTCACAGAGGACAAGCGGCGTCGCTCTACTGCAATTACCCGATTTGCTAAATCCTGGATCATAGTCAAGGCGGATTCCGAGCCCCCGCTTGCGTGATCACAACCGGGATGTTGACGCCAAGATGATTAGTTGTCCGAAAAGGCTGCTCCCATTTTCCAGTCCGGTGTAATATTCTACATTTTTAACCCCCGACGAAAAAAGAGGGGTGCTTAAAGTTTGACGTATGTATCTCTGTACCTGTGGCTTTGTGTATCTGTATGTCTATCTGTGGGATCGTAGCTCCCGAACGGAATGACCGATATCCGACTTTTTCTGTCGGTTTGGTTATATACTCTATACGCTATATAGGTCATAAACATCACAGGTCACGTTTCATAGATACTATAAATACCGCCTTTTCATATCCTATTTTGTGTATTTTTTTCTGTGCTATCGGCCGTAAACTTGTCTGCCTCCTTGTTGTACCTATATAAAAAGGCCCTCGTCAAAACCCCATCATTACCTTTCACTCAATGTAAATCAACATTAATATCCCATTAATGTAATTGTTATGCAATCAATCAATCTTGCACTGGGGATAAACAGCAGCCTTGCAGCAGCAGAAGCTATCAATGTCGACTAAAAATGGATGTCGATGTCCAATTTGTTTGTTTACATTACATTTTGATGTAGTTTTGCTATAAGAAAGTAATATTTTTGATTTTTGTAGACAACTAAAAACAAAACCGTGTTTAAGCTTAAAATTTCAAATCCAATAATCGTCGCTTGGCCAAATTGGCCGTAAGACATTATAATTGATCGGGCTATTTTGCCGCCTACACATTACACATACATTTTGTACGTAAGTTCACATCTTAACGATCTACCGCATCATGATCATCATCATCCTGGCGTTAAATCCCGGTTTTGCTCTCACGCGAGGGCCCAGGGCTTCTTGATCCACTTCGCCCGGTCTTCGGTATCTTTGGTGGTGAGTTTATTGGCACGCATGTCATTCTTAACGACGTTAAGCCATCGCTTCTTGGTCTGCTCTCCGTCCCAAGCTTGGCGGGGGTGACCAGACATTGACGATCTATCTCGTTTTAGCGGTAAATCCCGTCTCAGTGGCAGTAGCAAATATACCAGCCATTGTCGCTCTTCTACTAGAAAAGCGCATATACGATAAAAATAAGATCTTTAATAAAAATGTTGTTGAGTTTTGGCCTTTTACCTTCTGACCTGCACATTGCACAATGACATGTCGTTAGGGATAAGGCACTACGTCAGAGCCTTGTCCGCCGGTCAGCAGGGGCCCTCGAGCGGGTAATGTAGACTTGAGATATTGGTGGGGGGCCCTGTAATCCTGCGTCTTGACGATGTACAAACACTTTACTAAAGTCACTTGTGGCTATTTTATTTATGTTATTTGATTGAGAACAGTACTTACTACTTGCATATTTTCTTACTCCATTGCAATAAGGTTTAAATTGACTTGATTACACTATAGATTCCCCTGTACTTGTCCCAAACGCAAATACACAAAAATAACACGAATCCTTTTCCCATTCGTGAATGCTAAATTTTGAAGCGGATACATTTGAAAACCTCTCAGATATTAATGGCTGCGTGATCAATCCGGCTGTATGAGCCCCCCAGATGTTGCCAGGTTATAAATGGTGCTCACAATTTGATAGACGGCACGGGGCCAACAGTTGCCTCTGCATATCAAGCTGGCAACACCGACCGGGAGATTAATAGCAAATGATTTGAGAGCCAGAAAGGATTAGACACTTTATTAGCTAGCGCCACGTTTCAAATTAAAACGAAGCATCATCATCAGTAAAAATCACAGATTAAAAACTAATGTTATAGGGCAATTGATATTTTTTTAACACAATAAACGCGCACGCGCATGTGCAAGATATAGAATGAGCTCCTTCCCGAAGATTAGATTAGATTAGATTTATTTATTTCTCTTAAAGATCCTACATAATAACAATACACTTATTATACTAGGTTTATGAAAGAGATCGTCAAGTTATGAGCATAGAAATATTGCTTTCATACAAGAAAGCAATTTCAAATAATTAATAAAATTAAAATAAAATATAATCAATGTTATAATAGAATATTAATACACATAAATACAATAAGGTAAAATGATACATACCAAACATGTCAAATTAACAAAATAATAGTACCAGTAACTTATTGAAATAGTCAACTATAAGAATTTTATTTTTATGTCCGTTATTAAATACAAAATGTCGATAATAGAAAATAAAACTCATATTGAACAGAATGAATAATTGAATAGAAATAAATACTCCAATGAATGAATGAATAAATGAAATAGAATGAATAATTGAAGTCTTTTCTTTGCACTATAACATGGGGTTCTTCAAAAGGCATGTCTACAGCTACCTCAAAGGCCGGCACCGCATCCGCTCCTCTTAGCTTGCAGATGTCCTGCACGACGGTGGTCGCTTTCCATCAGGTGGACCGGCCGTCCTCCATAGGCAATAAAAAAAAACTACTTAACCTGCTGTTACACGATGTTGTCTATATAATTCTTGTCGTGGTAACCTATAATTAAGGCTGCACTTAGAAAGATTATGTATAGCTATAAGATGGTTGTCCTAAATCTATACATCTAATATAATATTTAAAAAATCGGTTGCCTGTAAAGTCGGTTTACTGACGATAGTTGAACGTGACAACGTCATAAGAAAATACAATTATCGTTGCTATAAACAATTGACACCACATTCACTTTTCACTGCACTTCATACTTGACGAAAACATGTCAATGTATTATTGTATAGCAGCTGTCCACGCGGACGCATCGCTCACTCAAGTAGGAGAGAGACAGATGTCGAACGCTGCCGAACGCGGAGGCCGATTGTGCCTCTTTGTCGCTCGTTCCGCGCTCTCGCTTGCACTTCAAGCCTTAAATGGAACGCCTCAGAGCGAGGTAACGCCGCATGAGTCATGTTTTTTCGTGCGTGCAGCCGGCTCCATCGAATTATAGGACGTTGTCACGTCAAAAAAGTGTGTCTGCACATTGAATATATTAAAAAAAAAGATTTAGGACGATGAAGAAATAGTAATAGAGTAAGAGTTTTCAAAATTTTTGTGTATCTGTTTATTTGTCTGTTTGTACACGCTAATCTCCGATAGGTACTACTGGACGGATTTGAATGAAATTCTGTTGTTGTTGTGTAACTATTAGGCCTGAGCAACATATATGGTATCTATAATTGATTTTTGAAACTGGAATACCTGATATAGAACCATACAGACCAGCTAAACTGTAAGCAATATGGAAATGACGCGGAATGGATTCCGATGGGGTTTTCACAGTTTGGTAGTTTGGGTCTAACATAAAATATATACAATTTTTCATCTAATTCTTTGACCTCTGCGTAGTACTAGCTTTCATACATTAGGGAGGTCATTTAAAATGGTCGCAAGGGAAAATGAGAAACTGCCCTAAAATGATTTCCACAAGAGCCAAAGCTAGTAAATAATAAATAAATAGAACTTATCTTCGCACTCGTTTGTAAACACAATAGACTCTTCCGAGAAACAGTTCTCCAGAATCGAGCCAGTCATAACAGCCGCCGAATACTTTCAGATTACAAGTCCCCTTTACGATTCCGCTTTATCATAGCCCGGCGACGACTCTTAGTAAAAAACGGGGGACAATTATTCAAAATAGAGGCACATTAATTCAACAACCTCCGTGGACGGTCACTAAGCGTCTCGTAAATAAAAACGATGCCAAGAAAAAAGATAAACCGACCGCGGAGTTATTTACTTCTTTGGGAGAGTGCTTTCTGTGGTTTTGTTGCTCGATTTTATGTACCGGCCGCTCTTAAACGAGGCTGTTTGGCGATGGCAAGAGGACAAGGGCGTAGTTGGGCTTGTTTTGTGTAATCGGTGATATCGATTATAAAAGAAAAGCGTCACAGGAATTACATACAAAAGACCAAGTTTGAGTTCAAGTGCCTAAATGGTTAGCGGGTCGGACTCGTAAACGAGAGATACCGAGTTTGATTATTAGTATCGCCATGCATCAATGTCTTTCTGTGAGTATATATGTGCATTAGTTAAATACTAACCGACGCTTTTACTGTGATGGAAGACATCGTGATGAAGTCTGTACATTCAGGCGACCATGATCCGATCTTGTCAGTTTTCCTGTTAACTGGGTCACGGGGGTGTGATGGCGGTCGCTCGCTGTAACCTGATCTGCCAAATTATGGATCATGGTCAAGACGGACACCAGGGTCCTCGTGCGTGAGACCGTAATCGGGATATCGACGCCAGCATGTTTTTTTCACCATCAATTACAGAATTTCTTTCGGAACGTTAAAATGTATAGTGTAAAAGAGAAAAGGCCAAACAATTACGTGTGAAAGCGTAGCGGTTCTCTAGTTCATTATAGACTAGCATTTTACTTACTGATAATATAGCTTTCTATAAGTTTGTAAAATCGGTTAAGTAGTTTTTGAGTTTATACACTACAAAAATAAACCATCAAGTTGTTTCTGTTTATAATATTAGCAGTGGGTGAAGCCTGCCATCTGACCTCTATGACCCTGCTACCTGTGGAAGCTGACCATAAACAACATACATAGATAACATTCAGTTTCCTTAAGTGCAGGTTTCATCATTTATAACTGAATCATCGGTTTTAGGTTTGTAACTGAAGGTGAAAACCGCATCAAAATCCGTTACGTGGTTTAGGAGAAACTAACAGATATATAGACAAACCAGACGAGCAACTTTATTTAATACTAGTAGACTCTAGTTGCGCTGACTTCCTTCGCGTACAACAATACCTACCCATTTTTTCTTGTTTATAAACCTTTCTCTTGAATCACTCTATCTATTGTTGAAAACCGCATTAAAATCCGTAGCGTAGTTTAAAAGATCTAGCGAACACAGTTACAGACGGCGGGTAGTGACTTTGAAATACTAAGCAAGCATAAGGAGGATAATTTCTTTAAAAAAAACTATCAATAAATATCTGCTTTTATTTACTAGTAAAGGTAAAATTTGACTACTGATAACGCAAAATGTAAGCAGTTAAAGTAATGAATCAATGCCTTCGTGTGCACGCCACGGTTGCCAAAATACTTCATGCCGAAAACAAAGTGAGTCAGCTATTAACCATCAGATAATTAAGATAGGTAGGTTTTAGCGAATATCGCGTGACAGAGGGCACTAAAAGTACACAGTTATTAAAGCACAGAAAGTAAAATGAGGGGCTGTGGCTTTGGAACCGAAACCAGACGTAAAAACAGACAGTGCCGCCCAGATAACGCCTAGTTTACGAAAAGGTATGGTGTCCCTGTCATTGATTGTTTTTGGGAGTTCTTTTTGTTGGCTGTCTGGTAAATATAGTTCCATTTTCAGGGGCGCGTTTTTTTTTCTTTTTGTATACGTCGCTGTACATCGTTACCCATCTTCAAAAAGAAGGTACATGAATATTTCCTGTCAAAAACTGTTTGTTTGCAATGATTAAAGTTCTTATTGTTTATATATATATATATATATATATATATATATATATATATATATATATATATTTATATTTTATAGAATTTTATTTATCCATAGTTTAATAATAATATATTTATGGTATTCTCTTTATAAATTTAGTTATATATTATTTAGTTTTTCCCCTTATTTGCTCTTGCACTGCTATAAGATAATGTGCTAACTTACCTCTTCCCAAAGGTTGTCTGGAAGAGATCTCTTAAAGCGATAAGGCCGCCTTTGCGCGCATGTAAATTGTTATATTTTTCTTTTTATGTATCCTTTACTTTTGTGTGTGCAATAAAGAGTTTTTACTTACTTACTTACCACTAAGGTGGCAAACAAGCTTGCGGCCTGCCTGATGGTAAGCGGTCACCGCAGCCTATGGACGTTTGCAATACCAGGGGCATCACTCACGCGTTGCCGATCTTTTAACCCCTTTCATGAAGAATTCCATGTTGTACTCTCCGGAGAAAACCTCATTCTACAACCTTAGTACTTACCACACTCTTTCAACTTTCACCTTACTTTAATAAAACAATACTGTCACTTTAAATAACGACTTTAGGCCACCGACGCTCTCTACCCGCTTGCTCATTTGCTTCGCTCTATTAAATAAAGTAAAAATTACGAATACGTTATTGTTTCAGGTTTCAAACTAACAAACTTAATGTTATAAATATCTCTCGTGACAAACTGTCGCGTTAGCGCGCATCGCGCTTTGTCTTTCGCACTTTAATTCCTTAGCGGATGAGTTGTAAAAGTGTTGAAGGAACTTAGATATTCACGAGAAATTCATAGTTTCTGTAAAACTAATAATATTAGAGACCGAACCTGAAATACAGTCTCATCACCAAAAGAGGAAGGAAGCTTTGGATCGCTTAAAAGTTGCCTTTAAAAAGAGTAGGTTTTATCGTTTCGCGGTCTATAATTATCTTGTAACGTGATATTTTTTTTTATCTGATATCAAACGACTCAATCTTTTTTTATTTTCAACGATAAATCGACTTAATTTGAACTCTATAAACTCTGATTTAGAACTGATTTAGTTATTACAGGAGGATAAGTTTTATTTAACTTGCACTGTTTGTATGTAGGTTTGTAAATCGTCCGTCAAAATCTGCAAACCATTATTCGACCATTTGTTGGTGACAATGCATTAATATGGTACCATGGAGCTGGTCTGATGATGGGATCAGAGGTGGTCATAGGAACTAATGAATGCAATAAGATAACCCCATCGTGTTTGGGCTCTTTGGAATGGTCAAACTCGATAGTCTCTGCCTATTGCCTAGTGAGATACTTGCTGGAGTCCGTGTGTTTCGATCAATGTCAGAAGGAACTCCTTAGGAGCCTATACGGATGTACGCAATTTCTGCGCAATTTGTCCCAAATTTTTATGCAAGTTTGGTTTCAGAATATGGAGATTCTTTAATCATTGGTTTCGGTAAGGTTTTCGATCTCGTGTAGCGGGCGAGACTAATGCGGAAGCTGCAGTACACCACCAAACCAGCGATGCTCAGGTTTTTTATGCAACGCACTGACAAACAAGCAGACAGACCACCTGATGGTGAGCGGTAACGCCCATACCATCTACGATTCATGCATTTAGATTGCATGCAACAGAAGGTGCGTTGTCACTTTGAGGAGATGAAATGCTTCATACTACGTGTCTTGAGGCTACTCAACTAGGTCATCCATAGACAATGGGCGGCAGGGCTTTTTGTTTTGTTTTGTATTTTTTAACCACTGCGATCGCTGAGCTGACTTATAATTAGATTTATACATACATAACGTCAAGTCTTTTCCCGTAGGGGCAGGCAAAGACCACATCGTCCCACTTGCGGCGGTCCTGACGGAGCTCTCTCGCTTCGTCTACATTCATTATGTGGTTGGTTATTTATTATACACAATATTGTGAAGTTTATTCAATTGCACATACCCTATATAGGGAGATAGCCAAGTGCCTGGCCGAAGCATCTAATGACCCGAAGGCTGACCTCTACTTCGGACAGAGAATTAACTTCGCTATCCAGCGGGGTAATGCGGCCAGCCTCCGGCACTTATTCGGGTACTGAGAATCTTGGGCAAAATTTATCTTTAAATAAGTTTAATATGTGTATTTTCTTTTTATATTATTGTTACTATATTATTGTATGATGTAAATATTTATTTAAATGTTATCCTATTTAATAATAGTCATCTTCTTATCTTCAATGTCCCGATTGTGCTGTCGCGAACGAGGGCCGCTTTGACCATGATCCAGGATTTGGAATACCAGGTAATAATAATATAGCTTATTAATAAACTGTAAGCTTACTCACATGTTACAATGGCTGCAACCAGTGGATCGAGAGAAACTAAGAACTAATTTAATTCGATTTGCCTAAACAAGCGAGTAGCAGTCTCAGCCGATATTTGTACTATATCTCAGCAGCGCCGAATCTGGAAATATGTAACTCGCATTATTAATATTTAACTTCAAGCAGGCTGACTGAAAACAAACTTTTGTGAAGTAAGAGCAGTAATTAAAGTCAAAACGTTTCCCGTCTTGACGGATGGGGCCACGAAATATGCGGTTGGTGGAGCGTGATCTTTTTTTCATCTCCAATTGTTTGATGGTTGTTAAAACATCACGTTTGTGGAGGGTATTGCTATTTAATTGTGATGTCTTTTAATTGGTTAATCGATGTTATGCTTTTGTATATTTTCTTGAATGCAAGCCAACTACATCAAGACATCCAAATAAAATAAAATAATATAATTTCCACGTTTGACAGGCTGGTTGGAGATCGCAGTTAACCGATTCGTGGCCATATTCGAAGAGCAAACTGTCAACGATTGGCCACATATACGTTCAGAATGGCACGCCGATGTGCCATTGGCCCCGCGTAATATGTTTCGCTTGACACAACATGTGTGTCATTGGCCACGAAGCAGTTAAGGTGAGTGTCCCCAAGTGAGTGATCTCCCGAGCGTGTTCCATACAAACGTAGTTTGATCATATTTTCAATATTATACCGTCAAAGTCAATGAAATTTTTTAGACGTGACCCAGAAACCAATATCTGTGGTTACAATAGATCGTATAAAAATGGAATTTTTTTAACAAAAACTTAAAAGCCTTTAAAAGATGTATTTTAACATAAATCTGACAAACTACAGGCATAGGTATTGGTTTCTGAATCACATTTACAAAATTTCACTGGCCTTGATAGCGTAATATTGAAAATATGATCAAACTATTTTTTAATGGAGTTTCTAAAATTCTCAATGGAAATGACTGCTGTTCTACCTATCCTGTACTTGGTTTGCCTCTCAGACTTTGATAGCTTTATATAGGCAAAGGGGACGGCGCTATCCTATTTCTTCTTACTTTTTGTCTGGCGAAATTACGCCCTTATTATGTAAATATCGGATAAATGATTATTCTATTCTATTCCATTTCATTCCGCTCCGTTCAGTTCCGTGTAAATCCGTTCCATTCTATTTTACTATTTTCTCTACATATATGGAGGAGGCTCAAGAGCAGCAGTGGACTGTTATGGACTGTTGATGTATCGATACGAGTGCACCTAAATCGATGGAGATCAGGTGAACACGCCCGCTGGTTTCGGAGCCCACAGCTCGCTTGATTGGAGCAAAGAAACAAAAGACTGGCAATTTATTATTAACAATAGCTGTCAAGGTTAACAATAGGCTCTCTCATATTTCAGGCCGGTATTTTAAGAGCTTCAACGTAGTCGCTTGCCGGTTGTTACCGATAGTTTTTCTTCCAAATTTTCCATACTGGTTTCTTATACAAGCAAACAAACAGCCTTCCTGTTGGGCAATGGTAGCTACCGCCCACAACATCTGCGACTCACTCGGTTAGAATTCATGACATGTCAAAAAATTTAACACACTGTTACAGTAGTATCAATATTCTAAGCTGGTCTTTATCCTTCGAAACGGGATAGAACAACAAATAGACTCTACAGCAGAAGTGGATTAGGCGCGCTACTGCAGCGCTGTGTGGTGCTTTATTAACATTATTTAACGTCTCTTTCTAATGTCAAATGGGACACGGCTAGGAATCTGGAATAGACCCACCACCACCAATGGTCCTACCAACCTCTCGGTCATATAATGAACTCTTGCTGTAGATTTAGGTGGTTTTTCTTAAATATACTAGACATACCTATATAATTTATTGAGCGCGGTCCGGCTCTTCCTGGCATTGTCGGGCACGGTCCGGTAGTGGTTGGTGTGGGGTGGGTTCGCTGCGGCCATGGGGCGGCCAATGTATCACTGAGTGCTTGCTTCCTACTTTCCTACTCCCCTCCTTTTTGACGATTGAAAGAGATATTTAATGTCCTAATCAATAAGGAAATTTTGAATTTTAGGGCCTCTCATTTAATCCCATTTGGACTCAAATCGACCTGTTATAGAAGCCAGCTTAGCACCTTCCAATAGTCTATCAGTCCATCTATAAGGACGCTAAAAGTCTATCAGTCATCTCTTAGGACGTTAGACGGGTGTTCCTAGTGAGGCTTTAGCTCTGTAGCTCTGACATTACAATACACTTTTCTGGCTCATCGGCTTGGGCAGACAGACTTTTCTTACCTGTTTTTCATTCCCACAAAATATGAAAATAGCAAGGTAGGATATAAATTGACAGTGATCCACCTCACGCCTACAACGATGATGGCTACGATACCTGGCTAAGACGTACCGCATCTGCTAAATAAACAAAGCTGGACTGTGACCGCGAATGTCACCCGTGCCGCAGCGGACGTAGCCCCTTGCTCCAAAACGCCATAAAGACACCGTGTGTGTCAAAAGTATATCCATGGCAAGAAAGTCGACAAATCTATGAAAGGTTAATTTTATTTGCATCCCGTTAAAAACGAATAATAGAATGCGTCTACGATTAAACTTCTTAAATGAAAATCATTTTTTACAACAACGTTTTATCGCGCTGATACTATCATTGCACTGTCACCTGATTTACATACCATACGTCTGCAAAATTACATTTCGATGAAATTCCAGGATGTAGGTCAGATTTAATTACGAGCACACAATGGGACCGGTGAAAGTAAATGAAATGGGAGGGGACGTCAGTGTCTTTTCTTCAATAGTCCCTATTGTCGAAATGTTAGTTTTAAACCACATTGTGTTCTCGCTGATCCCATTGATCTCATTTATTCCATTAAATTCATTGTCTTTTTTCCATTTAATTTATTTCTCGATGATATTATTGCAATAATTACCACCGCCCGGAGGAATGGAGTGTCTCATTATTCTGATACGAATCGACAATCACAGTGACTGCCTCTCATTGGAGCGTGAAGTACAAACTCAAACACCATTTGTGCTCGCATCAACACAATTACCGGGTTTTCACCAATTAGTGAAGTTTGTTTGCGGCTACTACAAACTGGGTGGGCGCTTTCGTTCGGCTCCTAACAGATTAGATGGTAATGAGGGTAACAGACAATTTGAAAGGTGCGCAAAGATATTACGTTCATTGGCGTGCCGTGACGAACTAAAAACGGTTTTTTGAATAATTTTAGAAGCAAGATGTAATGAGGGTTTGAAATTCGTAATAAGACAGATGGGCGGTAGCGGGCTGGGACGTCATAAACCTTAAGTCCACGAACCAGATTTTGGTAGAAGCAATTTCCTTAGTGTTCTTTACGATATTTGAAATAATTATCTGTGTCAAATCATTATTAATCTATGTCGATGGTTTAGGACGATACAGATGTCAGATGGTTTCCTGTACCTAATCAACATTTTTTTCGCTTGATATTTTTCCACAGTAATTTCCTGATATTCCCGGAATTTCTTCAATGATTTGCCGGTTTCCTCATGAAGTTTTCCATCTTATTAAAAGTACGTCACCTTTGATAATTCTTTCATCTATTTATTTATTTATTTCATCTTGTATCTTCCCCCCTATGGTCTGTTTATGTAGAGGCAATTTTTTTATGTTTTTAATGTATGCCGTTTTTTTATTTTAATTCCATTGTTTAACCCCCGACAAAAAAAGAGTGATGTTATAAGTTTGACGTGTGCCTGTGGCTCTGTGGATCTGTGTGTCTGTCTGAGGCATTGGAGCTTCCGAACATTTGGACAGATTTCTATGCGGTTTTCTTGATTTAACAGTGTTTAAACGAGATGATTCTTAGCTTTGTTTTATTAAAGTCGGTTCTGTAGTTAAGAAAATATTTAAGCATATGTTGGTATATTTGGTCGGGTGTTTTCTGACGTTTTTCAGTCAGTTAGGTTATGCAACGCTCGCGTTTGGATGTGACTTTTTGTGTATTTTTTAAACAAGGGCAAATATTACCATACCAATATTCGTAGAACAATCATGTAACCAATAACAAATAACAATCGCGCAACAAAACCATACACAGAAACACAGTTGCATACGTCCATTGCATAATGATAAACAAATACACAACTAGAGCTATCAATCAGTTGTACTGTTTGCCGACCTCGGCACTAGGGAGTTTCCTCTTCATTTTCCTGTTAACCTGTTACTAGGAGACACAGACCTGAAAAAAATACGAACAGATACTCTCTAAAATCCTGAGGCAAGCATAAAAATAGCTGTTCTTTATGTTTGTGCGTGCTTGACTGGCGTGGCAGCACGGTACAAAATCAAACATAATGGCGGCGAGTTGTCAGACCCGGTGTATCTATGTGAGATTTCCTAGAGGGCGCAAATGAGCGAGCCTCCCCAGGAATACCATTTTAATCGGACCTCTGCTATTTTCAGCGGATAACAGACCACGAAAACCGGCCAAGACCGGGCCACGTGCAGTACAGGGTTCCGTAGTTGCTTGTCATAGTATAATATGTGTGCAAAAAGGGGTTTTTGATCTATAAAAATATGAGGTACCTACAAGGTAACAAATGCACCTAAATTCAACTTATTCCTATCCCATTTGTGCACGCCAGGCGGGCCTGCAACCAGTTGGGAGGCCGATGTTCTGCTGCCGATGCTAGTTCGATGACCGCTTACTTGGCACCCTGGAAGTTGTTGAAGGCTTGTAGGAACAAGAAATAATAAAACGCTACCACTCGTAACTGCAAGCGCGTTGAGTTGGATCATGGCTGGCGATGATCGATACTGCGATTTCAGGCCCTATTCCCTACTACGTAGACCCTGTTCAGGGTCTACTACGAAGGTTCGAAGGTCTTGGAGTTTACACTACCCGTAGCCATTTCTCGCGATTTCGGTCGCACGTCGCTGGAACTGGTTTCAGGATCTCTTCTTAGTTTTATTTTCTTCTCAAGGAGCTTGTTCTTCTGAAAAATTGTATATACACGCTCAATATTAAACGGCACCCTACACGATGGAATTGAAGAGAAAAACATACTTCCTGGGGTATACCCCTGAAAGACAGATGGACCTGTTGAAACTGTAAGGCTTCCTGGTCCTACTATGGACGGAACCCTAAAAAAAGATATAAAAATCAGAACGAAACATGGAATCCAAATAAAGCATCCACTTTCAATCCCCGACTGCAATGGAACGGTGTGTCGGGAGAGCTGTTTTGAGTCTCTTTTGTGTTTTAGCAAGCGGGTGATTACTTGCACTGATGCGGAATATCATAGACTAGCTTTTGCATTCGTCTTCGGGCGAAGTTCGGTTGTATACAATAAATACCGGTATAGTCATAGTAATCTTTATTTATGAAAAACAGGTATTAATGATGTTACATATATTTTTGGTATCTCTGTGATCCGCCCATTGGCATATTACATTTTGTAGGTACTTCATGTGCATAATATTAATTTAAGTCAAATAAAATATCAAATTAATTACATGTGGGAGAACGTGTGTGTGAATTAAACAAAGAAATATGAATAATAAATCTATGTATATTATTACCAATAACATAATAAATGGACAGCAACAGATGGAGAGGACATATTTTAGTGGTTTAAGCGATGTACTTAGATTTAGAAAAATATAGACAAATTGACAATCATTAATTGTTATTTCTATAGAAATTACAAAATAGAACATAGAAGTAATACAAGTTATACGGTTAAGCAGGATTACCTTGAGGAAGACAGTTCAGAGCACTGGTGGTGCCGTGTCCGCAGTCGATGGCCGCTTTCTTATAGACTGCGGTGTACCCGCATGTGTGGTTTTTAATTTAAGAACACTACCTTCATTTTATAAAAATGAAGATAAATACAATAATAATATTATTTCCCACATACATTTTCATGAAACTAACTGCCTATGCGAATCCTTTTGGGAATCGTACTCGAGGGGCTTTCCGACTGATTGTGCCAATCAGAATGCCAATTGAATTGTCTACAATCTCATTGTCTGTCCACTCGAGATTACTTTCATTGCCAATTTAGTCAGTACCTTATCCACACGACACAATTTTACCGACCCTTTATACCGACTTATGGCGCCGACCAGGGACTGTATCACCGATCTCCGATAGTACGCCGCCATCTTGATCGGATGGCGAAGATGGCTACGTACTACCGGAGATCGGCGGTACGGCCCCAGATAACCATTACGCCCACTTCTCTCCGTTTTTACCAATTAAGGCTAAACTATGTTATCATAAAGACAAAATAGCCCTGAAATCAGGTCTAGCCGCTAACATGCGAGTGTATCATACGTACTTTTAACAAAACAATCTCTATTACGACAACCATGATCCAATCTGGTCAGGTTCCCCTGGTATAAAGGTCATATGGCAGTCACTCCACTGTAATTATCTGATCTGCCAAATCCTGGGTCACGGTTAAGGCTGACCCCAGGCTAACGCGCGCAGGAACACAGTGGACATTGAAGTCAAGGTCAACTCAAGCTTTATTCGAAGTGTTCCCCACATCTTCGTGCCTTGGGCTCCACGCACTCACTCCAGCGTAATATGACTGTTTATTCTCCCAGATAAACAAGAAAAAGGGCCTCAGTTTCGACACTGTCGAGCGGAACAATTCGAATGCCAGCCAACGGAGACACACCAGGGGCATTAACACCAAGACGATTTTTTTATTGTCTCTGTTACGACACTATAGGAAAACCAACAGTCGACTCGCCAACTCACTTTTCCTGCTAAATAATGATTAATTCCTATGGCACAGAACCGTATCCTCGCGATAACTTAACATAAGCGATCGCTGCCCTCGCTTCATGTGCCAACAAGATGTTCCGGGAACGCAGCGTGGAGCCTTGGAGGCGTGCCAAATGAATTAACGGTTGATAAGCCGAAGATAAAGACACCGCTACGGTTGTTGTGCACAATTCGGGAACTTCCCTTTATAGAGCTTTAGGTCATAAGGTCGTACAATTGACACGGGAGATGCATTTGAGGATAACACTGATAATATATATTTTTTAAATCAGCGCAACAACACAACAATAACAGCAGTACATCATGGAGTTCTTGGAGGAGAAAGTTGTGAAAAGGTTTTTACAGGGTCGGTAGCACGTAAGTGATACCTCAGGTATTGAAACAGTATATAGGTTGCCGTAGCTGTTTACCATCAGTCCGTAAGCTTGTTTGCTACTCTAGTGGTATAACAACTCAACCCACAGAAAAATACGTGTGGCACTCGGGTACTGCCGCGATAAATCTATTGCATAGCATTTTTTATCAACTTATGCAATTATAATAAGTACCTTCATTCAAAAAATTTGAACAGAAAGAACGATATTAAGAGTTTGGTCATCGAATTTCGCGAGATGTACATTTATATAGATATAATGTTACTTTAATACTAACTATTTTTGGATTACCTTATCGAACTCACTCGTGGACGCGGCCAAAAAACACGCTGTCTCACCTAGCATTGTGTCTAAAAGAGATAGAATCAGTTATGAGCAGTTAGCAGCTAGTCTACACGCATACGTCTAGTCGCACGCACACAAACACCGTGCCGAAGTCTGCCGAACTGAAACGACGTTAGACGATGCACGGCTTTCAACGCCGCACCGCTGTGCCGGTCGAAGAGGTTTTTTTGAGGTTTTTTTTAGGAGTGGTGTTAGGTTTTTTTCGTTACAGAATTTCTTGATTCGGTCGCCGCGCTCTAAGCTCGCCATAAAAGCTATGCAATAGCTTAAAAATTCGGACAACCCCCGACCAAGTTTATTTAAACTCAAATATTTTCTAAATCACAGAACTGATTTTAATTAAACAAAGCTAAGAACCATATCGATGAAACTGGCTTTCAAATAGAAAAAACTGCAACCAAATCGATAAATCCAGCTATGCCACAGACATATACACAAAGCCACAGATACACACGTGAAACTCATAACACCCCTCTTTTTTCGTTGGGGGTTAAAAAAAGTTGAATTTGAGTCTCAAGCGAAAAACCTTTGTCAACCTCGTTTCGACAACGGTATTAGGAGGCACATCTAACGAGTGCTGAAGTTCGATCAGCCTCAAAGTACGAAACGGTCACCCATCCAATTCTTGGACTCTGCGAGTATTGTTTAACCTTGGTTATCGGTCTCACAAGTACGCTGCCACTAGACTAGGGCCTTAAGTACGCTAAATAATTTTAGGAGATTGAATTGTAATTACATCACAATAGCAGCTTAGCGGTAGTTTTAATTGTAGCAGTAACCAAAAACCGGTAAAACTGCCATTGAGCTACGATTGCGATTCAATTACAAGTCAGCCTAGCTATTTGTAAAAGTAGCAGAATACAAAAAAACGTGTCGAACTGCCATTTCTCTTCAATCGATCCTTAATAAATTAGTGGACTTGAAACCCAGTGCCAGTGAAGCGAAATAATAAAGTCACCATTAAGGCACTTCTGATCTTTAGCTTTTTCGATGCAATGATACCGTTGAATATTTAACACCTCTTAGGGATGGCACTCGTGAATTTACTTCTCATCTTAAACTTCAGTTGAAAGGTTCTCTTTTAAATTTAATTTAGTTCGTGCCAAGTAGCTCTTATCTTCGGTAAGGAAACGCCTTTGCAATACATCTGAGTGTTTGCCCGATAGAGTTGAGGATTCTTGAAGACTCCTTTTAACTGAACTTTTGCTAGTGATAACAAAAGTTGAGCTGGATGGGTGTACGTTTCATACTTTGAGGCTAATCGACCGTTCAGCATGGCGACAAGCTTGCCACTGGTTAGATGTGTGTCCCAAATTGGGACATTGCTGGGAGAAAGCAAGTATTCGAGCAGAATCAGTTCTTAGATGTGTGATGAAATGGCTGGAGACGGACAGAGCTCACTTTAAATGTGGAGAAAACAAAAGTGGTGCGTTATGCGATAAAGACATCAACACACACAACTGCCTACCTCTGGACACGGAATGTACCTGTGTGCCCCTTAAAACTGTTCAATATATAAAATATCTAGGCGTGAATGTTGATGAGAAGCTGAACTGGGATTACCACATTCATGCCCTTTGTGGCAGGGTTAGGAAAAGGATCTACATTTTCTCGAGGCTGAGACATTCCGCAGATTCTGGTACTCTCAAGATAGTATACTTGAGTCTCTGCCAATCTATCATTACTTATTGCATCCCAGTTTGGGGGGCACATACAAGACAACTATGATAAAGTTAGAACGTGCAAAGAGAGCGGTGTTGAAAGTAATGGCATAAAAACCTGGAAGGTATCCTACAGCGCTATTGTACACTGGCTGCGAAGTGTCCTCAGTGAGGAAGTTGTTCGTGCTCCGTGCTTTGCTCCGCAGAGATGGACTCCTATCTCTTGATAACATCCTATCTAGACGACGTACTGGTTATCCTGTTTGCCCTATAGTCCAATGCCGAACCTCATTTGCAAAACGTCAATTCAATGCACTCAGTTCCACACCGTATAATAAAATAAATAAGACATTAAATATATATAAACTCCAGAAATATGAAGTAAGATCTAAAGTATCCGACTGGTTTCAATTTCTTAGTTACGAAGAAAGGGAACAACTCTTACTGATCGCTTCATAGTCACACATATACACACACATACACACGTACAAACACACATACAACATATTTAATAATCAAAAGAATATGTAAATGTAACACACGTGAAATTTATAACACCCCTCTTTTTTCGTCGGGGGTTAAAAAAAGTTGAATTTGAGTCTCTAGCGAAAGACCTTTGTCAACCTCTTTTCGACAACGGTATTAGGAGGCACATCTAACGAGTGCTGAAGTTCGATCAGCCTCAAAGTACGAAACGGTCACCCATCCAATTCTTGGACTCTGCGAGTATTGTTTAACCTTGGTTAAACAATACTCGCAGTACTCACAAGTACGCTGCCACTAGACTAGGGCCCTAAGTACGCTAAATAATTTTAGGAGATTGAATTGTAATTACATCACAATAGCAGCTTAGCGGTAGTTTTAATTGTAGCAGTAACCAAAAACCGGTAAAACTGCCATTGAGCTACGATTGCGATTCAATTACAAGTCAGCCTAGCTATTTGTAAAAGTAGCAGAATACAAAAAACGTGTCGAACTGCCATTTCGCCGCAATTGCGATCCAATTACTTCAATCGATCCTTAATAAATTAGCGGACTTGAAACCCAGTGCCAGTGAAGCGAAATAATAAAGTCACCATTAAGGCACTTCTGATCTTTAGCTTTTTCGATGCAATGATACCGTTGAATATTTAACACCTCTTAGGGATGGCACTCGTGAATTTACTTCTCATCTTAAACTTCAGTTGAAAGGTTCTCTTTTAAATTTAATTTAGTTCGTGCCAAGTAGCTCTTATCTTCGGTAAGGAAACGCCTTTGCAATACATCTGAGTGTTTGCCCGATAGAGTTGAGAATTTTTGAAGACTCCTTTTAACTGAACTTTTGCTCGTGATAACAAAAGTTGAGCTGGATGGGTGTACGTTTCGTACTTTGAGGCTAATCGACCGTTCAGCATGGCGACAAGCTTGCCACTGGTTAGATGTGTGTCCCAAATTGGGACATTGCTGGGAGAAAGCAAGTATTCGAGCAGAATCAGTTCTTAGATGTGTGATGAAATGGCTGGAGACGGACAGAGCTCACTTTAAATGTGGAAAAAACAAAAGTGGTGCGTTATGCCATAAAGACATCAACACACACAACTGCCTACCTCTGGACACGGAATGTACCTGTGTGCCCCTTAAAACTGTTCAATATATAAAATATCTAGGCGTGAATGTTGATGAGAACCTGAACTGGGATTACCACATTCATGCCCTTTGTGGCAGGGTTAGGAAAATGATCTACATTTTCTCGAGGCTGAGACATTCCGCAGACTCTGGTACTCTCAAGATAGTATACTTGTGTCTCTGCCAACCTATCATTACCTGTTGCATCCCAGTTTGGGGGGCACATACAAGACAACTATGATAAAGTTAGAACGTGCAAAGAGAGCGGTGTTGAAAGTAATGGCATAAAAACCTGGAAGGTATCCTACAGCGCTATTGTACACTGACTGCGAAGTGTCCTCAGTGAGGAAGTTGTTCCTGCTCCGTGCTTGGCTCCGCAGACATGGACTCCTACCTCTTGATAACATCCTATCTAGACGACGTACTGGTTACCCTGTTTGCCCTATAGTCCAATGCCGAACATCATTTGCAAAACGTCAATTTGATGCAATAGTTCCACACTGTACAATAAAATAAATAAGACATTAAATATATACAAACTCCAGAAATATAAAGTAAGATCTAAAGTATCAGACTGGTCACAATTTCTTAGTTACGAAAAAACGGTACAACTCTTACTGATCGCTTAATAATCACACATACACACGCAAAAACACACATACAACATATTTAATAATCAAAAGAATATGTTAATGTAACAGAAGTACTCCACAACAATGTATTACCACCTATAAAATAGTGCTACTACGACCCGACGAAACACTTGATATCAGACACAGGTCTCTGACCTACTTTAGTTTCAGAAGTTTGAATGTATTTGACCTCAGTTCTATATGTATTATCTGTGCTATCTGTATACCTACTACATCAAGGGGGCGCGCCATCAGTCCACCTCCACGTGTGCGTAGCCGTTTGTAGTCCAGTTGGGAAATTCCCCGGAAATTCCTGCTGGAACGCAAGCGGCACGCCGGTGCGCCCTGGGGGTCGATTAGTAACTATCCGGCAGCGCGGTGCACCAATGCAACAGTATTGGTGTGCTGCGCTGCGGGGTTCTTGCTAGTCGAGCGCGAGGAGACTGGTCCCAAGCCAAGGTGTAACGCGAACCGTGCCGAGGGCTGCGTGGCCGGAGGGATGTCCGGCCTTTAACGGTGCACCTCCGATACCTGGGCTCCTCGGAGGAAAGTTGTGCCCTTACTCCGACAAGCGGGGCTCTGCCGGAGGTGACCTTTAGTTCCCTAGCTATTCGTGGGACTTACATGAGTAATGTTAACCAAAAAAACCAAAAAAGTCCAGTTTTCTCTACCATGGAAGTGGTGGAGATTGATTCTGGTGCGGAAGGAGAGCTTTTGGCCTCCCCAACGCCCAGATTAGATGATGTAGCCGAGAGGGCGCTACCTGACGTAGATGGGGGCAGTAATGTCACAGATACGGTAGGGACGTCGGCCTCCGACAGCATCATCCCAGGGAGCCAACACAGGCTTTCTGGGGCAGCGCGAAAGCGTTTCCGAAGGCTGAGGGAGATGGATGTGGGTCTCAAAGAAGCCCTAGTCCTCTGCCGACAGCATTGGAAAGAGATTCCTCGGTTACTCCCCGATCTCCCTGAGGCGAAGTCGTTAAAACGCACTCGATCAGAGGAGGAATCACCGAAAGACCGACTGAAAAAGAACCCTAAGACCGCGCAGGAGGTAAGAGCAAAGCCTACCTTCAGCGAAGTGGCCGGTTCAGTCAGGGTCGGGATTCGTGGGGAAAATCCACTAACCGAGGAGCAGACGGGCCTTGTGCGCCGCGCCCTTGTTGACCTTATCTCTAAGGAAAACAGGGGAGAGGGGCCCAGGTTCACCTCATTTTCGCAAAGACCAGGATGGATCCTGGTTGTTTGCGAGGATGAAGCCAGCAAGCACTGGCTTATGAGGGCGGTACCTAGCGTTAAACCCTGGCCAGAGGCAAAGCTATCTGTGTTATCAGAGAGCGAACTGCCAAAGCCAGCGGTGGTTACCGCCTTCATACCCAGCATAGACGCTACGTCAATAGACGAAGCGATAACATTGCTGGGCACGCAGAACAGGGGCCTAAACACGCAGCTCTGGAAGGTTCTCCATAGCAGGGGGGAGGAAGGGGGCATTATTGCAACCTTCGCGGTGGATGATCCCTCTGTGGAGACCCTGAAAGGGAGGCAAGGCAAAGCCGCAATTGGTTTTAGAAGCATTGTCTTCAAAATCAAGGGCGACCCAGCCAAAGAGACCCCTGTTCAACCAGGCACCTCTACCTCAGACGTCACGCAGGCTCCTGCGACTGTCACCGCCGAAAAACCCAAAAAGCAAGGAGGTTCGATCCCTTAGGGAAAACGACCCCCTCTTAAGTTGGCTGACAGGGGACAGGCTAAGGCGACGCAGGTCCCTGCGACGGGCGGCATGGCCCCAAACACCGGGCAGCAAGGAGGATCGATCCCCTCGGGAGCACGACCTCGCTTGAACTTTTCTGCCAGGGGAGGGGAAAGGAATAGAGGTAGAGGAAGCACAAGGGGGAGAGGTCAGGGTGGAACCCATTCCGGACGTGGATTTTTCAATCCGCAGAAGGGAAGGGGAAAAACCAAGCCCTCGTACTCCCTTTCACAAAGAGGGAAGTAATGGCGACCCAGGGGCCGGTGAGGTGTCTGCAGGCCAACCTCCATCACGCTGCGGCAGCAAGTGCCGTGGTGGAAAAATGGCTTTGCGACGGTAGGGCTGACCTCGCCCTAATTCAAGAGCCCTGGGTATCCAGCTCGACTATTCTGGGGCTCAACGCTGCCGGTAAGATTATTTACAACAAAGGCGGGACAAGACCCAGAACTTGTATTGTTTATAAGAACAGCATTAATCTATTGACTGTTACAGAGTTGTGCTCCGACGAAGTTGTAGCAGCCATTTTGATCCCCAAGGGAGGCGGGGCTAGAGTACTAATTTGCTCAGCCTATCTCCCGGGGGAAAAGGAAAACCCTGCTGAGGACCTGGAGCCTGCGGTCGAGTACGCCCGGCGTCACAGGATGCAACTGCTGGTGGGGTGTGATGCAAACGCCCACCACACCACATGGGGAAGTACAGACGTAAATAGGAGAGGTAACACGTTATATGACTATTTACTAACAAAGGGGTTGCACGTGGTGAATAAGGGATGTAAACCGACCTTTGTAACCCGTGTAAGACAAGAGGTGTTAGACATTACCATTGCAACAAATGATCTGGCTAGGCGCATTAGCGACTGGCACGTTAGTGATGAACCGTCAATGTCTGACCATAACCATATTTGTTTTGACTTAGTAGGATCATTATCAAGTCAGGATGTTAGCTTTAGGAACCCTAGAGTAACTGATTGGGCGGCCTATAGGGACAACCTTAAACAGAACCTAGAAGATGTACCTAAAACAATAAAGACAGTAGAAAGTCTGGATATTGCAGTGACCATAGTCTCTAACGGCATAATTAAGGCCTATGAGGATAGCTGTCCTGTAAAAACAATGTCAACTAAAAGGGCAGTACCGTGGTGGAGCTCCAAGCTAGAAAAGCTTAGAAGTAAAACTCGGAAACTATTCAATAAGGCTAAAAGGACCCAAGAGTGGGAATCCTATCGGGAAGCCTTAACCACTTACAATAAAGAAATTAGGAAGGCTAAGCGGGGAACTTGGAGAAAATTCTGCGAAGAAGTAAACAGCACGTCTCAATGCGCAAGAGTTCACAAATTCCTCGCAAAAGACAAACCTAACCAAATTGGCTTGCTTAAATACCCTAATGGGACTTACACGGCCAACGAAAAAGAAACTCTAAATTTATTGGTATCGACCCATTTTCCTGGTGCTTGCGCAGAAAGTCCATCCTCAACGCAATCATTTCGCCCAGGTAATGAAGAATGGAGGAGGGCCTCACTTATAATAAGGCCATCTCAAATAAAATGGGCCGTTAAATCCTTTAAACCATACAAATCATGTGGAGCGGATGGCATTTTTCCAGCACTACTGCAGCAAGGAATAGAAGTAATAATCCCTTACATGATAAAAATCTTCAGAGCAAGCTACGCCTGGGGACATATTCCAGAACAATGGACCGAAGTCAAGGTTCTATTCATTCCAAAGGCCGGAAAAAGAGACTACTCTCAACCGAGATCACTCAGGCCTATTAGTCTAAGCTCCTTTATGCTAAAGACTATGGAAAAGGTTCTGGATATTTACATTAGGGAGGCGATCAAAATTGACTATCCTATTCATTATACTCAACACGCCTACAGCAAAGGGAGATCTACTGAAACTGCCCTTATGAATCTGGTAGACAAGGTAGAAAAGGCGTTAGAGGATAAACAAATTGCACTTTGTGCATTCTTAGACATTGAGGGCGCATTTGACAACACCCCTATAAGGACACTAGTTCGAGGTCTCACTGAGAAAAATGTTGACCGTGCGACGGTGAAGTGGGTCGAAGCGATGCTCTCAAACCGGAAAGTGAAGGTAACCCTATATGAAACCTCACTTGAATTATTCACTACCAGGGGTTGCCCCCAGGGGGGGGTCTTATCTCCACTACTTTGGACCCTGGCAGTGGATCAGCTCTTGTATAAAATGGCGGAGCTTAGGATAGACACGCAGGGATTTGCTGATGACCTGGTGATAATCGTCCGAGGTTTCTGTCAAAGTATGCTGTCATACGTTATGCAACGAGCATTAAATATTGTTGATAAGTGGTGCAAGGACAACGAGCTGTCCATCAACGCGGGGAAAACAGTGGTTGTACCATTTACCAACAAAAGGCAACTTGACAATTTAGTCAAACCACGATTGAATGGCCAAACTATTGAATTCTCCAAGGAGGTCAAGCACCTAGGTGTAATATTGGACCAAAAACTTACTTGGAACAGCCATATAATCGGAATACTGAACAAGGCTAAAACAGCCTTGGGAATATGTAGCAGACTGGCAGGACAACGGTGGGGGTTATCTCCTAAAAACACCCTATGGCTTTATAAGACGGTCGTAAGGCCCATAATAACATATGCCGCCGCAGTGTGGCACAGGAAAGCCAGCCAGGAAACTGCTACAATTAAACTAAGCGGCATGCAAAGAATTGCGTGTCTCTTGGTCACAGGAGCTATGTCAACCTCACCTGGTGAGGCCCTGAATGCAATGCTGGATATCCCGCCCCTACACCTGCATGTAGAGATGGTGGCGGTAAACAGCATATACAGGCTAACCACCCAGGGAGAAGGAAACTGGCTCACAAAGTCACTGAGATCGTTCCAGGACACTGTTATGGGCAGCAACATACTGAGTATGTACACTGACTCTATGACAAAACAGAGCAGCTTCCCGAAACGATACTCTGTGGAACTTTTATCCAGAGATGACTGGCTTAAAAGCCAAGTATACTGGAAAAATGGAAGCCTGATATGGTACACCGATGGGTCCAAATCAGGTGCTCATGTAGGGTGTGGAATATACGGAGAGCGGCCCAAGGTCAAGAAATTCCTAAACTTGGGCAAATACACCTCCATATTTCAGGCCGAGGTGTACGCTATTTTAGAATGTGCGGACATAAACCTCAAAAAGAGATACATGAACCATTGTATTTATATACACTCATACAGTCAAGCAGCTCTATTGGCCCTCTCATCAGACTCTGTGAGTTCAAGATTGGTGCTAAACTGCGTGAAGGTCCTCAATTCCTTGGGTGAGAAAAACCAAGTGATCTTGCGCTGGGTCCCAGGGCATGAAGGGATCGAAGGCAATGAAATTGCGGACGAACTCGCGAAGGCTGGTAGCACAATTGCGACATATGGTCCAGAACCATTCTGTGGCATACCAAATAGCCTTGCAAAATTGACCCTTTATATAAATTTCAAAGAACAATCATTAGAGCACTGGAAAAATCAGCCAGGCCTAACACATTCTAAGGCATTAGTCAAACCCTATAATAGGCGGCATGCCAAAGAACTGTTACTACTTAGTAGGAATAACTTGCGTATCCTAACAAGGGCACTGACTGGCCACTGTGGGCTGAACAAACACATGTATAATTTGAAGATCAGCAGAACCAAGGACTGTAGATTCTGCAAGGAGGAGGACGAAACGCCTCTCCACCTGATCTGCAAATGTGAGGCCCTGGTGCGCAAACGCAGCATCCATCTGGGTAAACACCAACTACTACCCGATGAGGTGCACGAAATCAGTACTAAGAAACTATTACAGTTCATAGAAGCTATAGGAATTAGTACTGAATTGTAGAAAGAGGCGATCACAATAGATCAGGAATGGTCGCAGTGATACTGGGTCTGGAAAGCCTTGAAGAGCCTATCTTTCAAAAAAAAAAAAAAAAAAAATACCTACTACATACATTGTATTTTTATCGCATGTAAATTTTCGCAATTAATTATTTTATAATAATTATTATTATTATTAATTAAGACAGGAGGGAGATTGTCCAAGGTCTTCCGCTGGGGACCTTGAGACTGGTTGAACAGTCTCGGGAGCCGACACCCCATGACGGTATTTATATTTTATTCCTCCTAAAAGCTTTGGATGAGTAAATGGCTTTGAAATAAACCGCATTATAGTAACGAAACATTTTCAAACCGCTAAAAATTGCATGCCGACAGGGCGCACCGGACCAAAATCGCTGGCGACCATGCGAATTATCAACTACGCAATGTTACGTAATCAGCCACACGTACAAAATACGAATCAAATTATGTCAATTTTCGCATTAATGCATATGAGCATTATTCCGTAGTCAGCACACTACATACAACAGCACATCAAAAACGTAAAAAACTATCGACCTTCTCTTTATTGTAGATTTTTAGAAGATTTTTTTGTTTTTCGTTGTTAAAGATTGGTTACAAGCAATCTCAGACCACAGTACTTCATTACCAAAGAACCGTTTTTATGCCGAAGTCACAATCATCATCATCACAGCCTATAACAGTCCACTGCAGGACTTAGGGCCTTCCCTAAAAAAGCTGAGGGTATAGCCATAAAGTATTAGTTAAATGTTATGATTACGTAATAAATAAATAAAAAAATGACATAGACTTACATCACCCAGTAACAAGTTAGTTAAGTTACAGTACTGACGAGCGAATGTGTAACCTTGATCCAATCTGGTCAGGTTTCGCTGTTACCAGTCGCTCCGCTGAAGATACTTGCATTTATTTTATAATTAGAATGATCTCTGGATCTGGGTCAAGGCGGGCCCCTAGCGAGAGCACAACCGGAACATTAGCACCCAGATTTTTAATTTTTTCACCGCCCAGTAAAAGATTTGAAACACGTTTTCAACTCCAAGATCTCTAAATCATGAATACATTGAGATTACGGTCATAATGCTTTCCTTTTAAACCTTGGCACTCGCGTCCCCGGAACCTGCCGAATGCAGCCGAAGCCCTCGAGGCGCCAAGAATTACTGCAATAAATCGCAGATGGCTCCCGATCGATGCCCTACTTATGATACATAGTTCCCGACGCCGGACTGGTGCGATAAAACCTTGATTTGTGATCCACGACGTATGGAAAATGGCTCGAATACCGTTCCGATCAAACGCGAATAGCAGCGAAATAGAATTCGTGCCGGGAATTCAGTAGTTAATGATAAAAGGGTCTTCTGTGCATTTTTCCGACGATCCGCCTTCAAGCGGAGGCATGCGGGACATTTGAATTGATAGTGTCCCATCCGTGATTCTAAGTTATTTAACACTCTTGTTTTTAACTGTACCTACTAGACTCGATAATTTGAAAAGCCAAAATTTGGTACTATGGCTGGAATTTTGACACAAATGAGAAATCTTTGAGTTTTAGCCATCAACTTAGCCACAACCCTTAAAGGGTCGGCAAGTCTTCATGAAAAGTTTGACCTAATGAGTAACGTCCCTGGCACAAACAAGTAATAAGAAAATTAAGATATCTTTGACTTTTAGCTCTTTTAGCACTTCCCGAAGTGCTAGAAAGCTGAAATTTAGTATGGTGGCTAGAAAGAAGTAGGCCACCCTTACTACAAAAATTATGAGGCGCAGAGAAAGCAGTAAGTGGAAGTCCAGCAGTGGACTGTTGCAATCTGCGAATGATGTCAGCATAATATCGTTTCTTCAATTTACACAAACTCTAAAATCACTATTCTGGTTACTCGTATTGGTTTCAATCTACATATTTTACATATTTGAGTACCTACATACAATTTTATCCTGAACAGTACTTGGTTTCAGCACTTTAGTAAATTGGATCTTTGCTTAAGACCACAGGTTCGAGGGTTTATCGTAACATAGAAGGAATATGTTAGTCAGAATTGGTTTTTAATGCAAATAGAACTACTGGAGAGCAGAGAGACTAAAGCTCGTTCTGTCCTGAGATGGTAAATAATAATTACGTAACAAGCTTTTATCGCGCGATGCAGTATTTATCAAGACCAGTCCAAACAGCCTAACAAAATCCGCGATTGGGTTATCTTATTGCGTTCATTAGTTCCTATTACCACCTTCTGACTCCATCATTAGACCAGTTCCATGGTACCATATTATTCATTGCCATACAGGTTATATAGGTATACCAAATTTCAGCTCAGTTGAACGCTGGCAATTGGGTCAGGGGTGCAAAATTCTAGGACATACAAGTGAAGTAAGTTTGTAATAATTGGAAAGTCATAAAAGCACCTACTTAATAGACTATAATTAATTCCAAAATTTAAATTATTTCCGAATTTTACGCGCACGAATTCGCAGGAAGAAGCTAGTGTAGATCTAATAACATAATAGATTCTACAAACTATAATCAAATAAAATGTATGGCTAAGTTCGTGCAAAAAACTGGACAAGTATAAGCCGCACTCGTAAACAAAGGGTTGCGGACGATTACCGAAAACAAGTGTTCGATGCCAGAGCATAATGTTATTCGTCAAATCTTATTAAATTTAAAACCTTGCAAGTCCAACTCACGCTTGACCTGTTTTTAGTATCTGTTATTATATAACAATATTAGCACTATTATCATACAAAGTTTCTTTGTTATATGTATTGCCGTTATTACGATAAAGAAATAATAAAATTAACTTAGTTTATCTTGTTGTTGTTTTCATTTCTAAATTATATGTTTCTCGGTTGTAGCTTTTAGAACTTAATAATTGTTATTTTTGTAATTTTTAATAATTATTGTACACCCGAAAGGGTAACTGATGTAAATATTTATTTGTTAGCACAGTCTTAACAATAAAATTTTATGATCCTGACTCTGATTCTCTGAAAAACAGCGAAAAAGTATTATTTGTTATAGCGGCCATAAAAACACATATTCAGACGGACCGACAGACAGACAGCGGAATCTTACAGGCTTCCTTTTATACTCTTCGGATACCAAACCATAAAAAATGTGGACTACTTTAAACACACTACGCATTTCCCGTACCAGAACTTCGCGAGATTGTGCCGATTGTCAAAGCACGTATTGCGTGGGCGGTGTAAACGACGTCGAACATAGCAGTTAAGATGGATGAGGCACACCTACCAAGGGTATTTAACGACCGAGGCTAGCACGGTGAAAGAGACGTTCAATTCTGGTGGAATCCGCAGCCATCGGGGACAGGAGATTTGGCTGCCGGCCATGAAGCCTGTCCGGTAGTTCAAGGCTCAAAATGGAGTAAGTTAGACGCGTATAAAGCCTGAGACTAAGTCCACTTTATATGCCGACTCGACATGCGAAGTAACTTGGGGACAGGCTCGTTGGATGGACTAAATTTCTGTGCGTTTATCAAGAAACAATATTATGTTATTATCGTTAAATAAATAAAGTAAAATAGAGGATTCTGTTGTGAACTAGCAGTTAGGTCTGTAAACTTCGACTATTCCGCGGTATAATTCTAGGTGTTGTTTTAATCTATCTACGTTTTAAAATAATGAAGCATGCAACTGCTTAACCAAGGTCAGTCAATCATCTTGGTGTTAATGTCCCGGTTGTACTCTCGCCCACGAGGGTCCAGGATCTGCCTTGACCATGATCCAGGATTAGGTAGATCAAATAATTACAGTCAAGTGAGTGCTATCTCACCTTCGTGACCCTGTTAACAGGGGATCCCGACCAGATTGGATCATGGTTATACATTCAGTCGCCTAAATGTGTAGGTTTCATCTCGTCGTTTTCCCCCACCGTAGGAGCATCGGTTAGCATTCGACTAACGTACTTACATAACTCAGAAAAGAGTCATTGGTACGCGACCGCAGTGGAATTCGTACCCGGTACCTCTCGCTCAAAAGTCGGATACCTTAACCATTCCGCCACCGCTCCTCAACTGCTTAACCAAGGTACGCGGTATTAACGAGGTCATCATCATCTTGGCGTTAATGTCCCGGTTGTGCTCTCGAGAACGAGGGCCCGGGGTCCGCCTTGACCATGATCCAGGATTTGGCAGGTCAGGTAATTACAGTGGAGCGACTGCCATCTGACCTCCATGACCCTGCTACCAGGGGAACTTGACCAGATTGGACCATGGTTACACATCCAGTCGCCTGAATGTGCAGGTTTCATCACGATGTTTTCCCTCACCGTAAGAGCATCGGTTAGTATTCAACTAATGTACATAACTCAGAAAACAGTCATTGGTACATGGCTGGAGCGGGATTCGAACCCGGGACCTCTGGCTTACGAGTCGGATACTGTAACCGCTCGGCCACCGACGCTCTCTAACGAGGTATTAATTGAAAATTTCAAAATGTGTAATTTTACGCGGGCGAAGTCGCGTACAAAAGCTAGCTATTAATATTTGGCAAACAATAATCCTCCCCAACGTCCACATTCTGCTTAAATGAAGATATGCGAACACATACTATTTCGAGTAAATATAAACTTTCTGCGCACATAGTCTCTCAGCAATATTGTGGTTGTTATTCTGAAAATCTAGGACAGAGTTCCGAGCGCATACTGGGGTGTAATATCCAACGACATGGTCTTTGCGACAGTCACGGCACGTTAAGCTACCCGCTGTGGACAGACAGCGGGGAACTCGACATCGGAACATATGGAGCAAATTCATTTCAAATTCTCTCTTCGGTGTGTTGCATCGAACACGTGACTTTGATAATTTACCCTGCGCGGTACATTACGTAAGCAGTGTATTTTTCGGAACCGCCGCGGCCGGGTGCATTCCTTAACATACATTTATTAATAACAATTATTGTGGGACTTATAGAACTTTAAACATCTTTTACATTCAACTTACTGCAATCCCCTCATATGCTTAAGCACCCTTTCATTCTCCATATTAGATTTTAAAATGTTGAAGGTGCTTTCCAATAAAAAACAATTTTTCAAATAACATCTCAAACATATGAATATTTATATTTATTTCTGCAGCTTGGTGCGAAAAACCCTATCAAGCATTACTACCAACTCTACAGAGCGTGTCTACCTCCTGGCTGCTAGTGAATGAAAATCTGGTCTTTGGCTTCAGAGAACGTCTTCTAAAAATATCGGCATACTACTGGACCGTACCACTTTTAGAATTACCACGACCCTGCGTCTATGCGCTCCTAGTAGTGCCATTGTGGCCAACCTCGTTGATAATCATGGCCACCATGGCCTGTCGCCACCATTTCCACAATACGCGGATGTAACTGATGTTATCTGCCAGGCCTTCACTTCCGCTGGAGCACCAGCAGTGCTTGAGCCGAACGGTCTGTTTCGTAATAATGGTAAAAGGCCTGACAGAATGATGCTCACGCCCTAGTAGTTGGGACGGCACTTAGTCTAATATACCACGTTCATCAACACACTCGCGCCGTCTCGCCTTCGAGACACTGCTTGACTAGCTGAGGCCAGTGCTGCCTCAGCAGAAAATGCCAAGCGGCGCAAATACTCTAGCACATACTCTAGTCTCGGTGTTGATTAGTGTTAGTTATTTAAGATTTGTTTTTCTGTATTGTTTTGTTTATATTGAGGTACCTATCTTAGAACTAATTACAGTTTTAGAAAAAACTAAACTAGTAAATCAATCAATAGGCGAGGCTGATTCGCAAGTGCTAAAAAAACTGGTAACAACTGGGAACTTGTTCCTAAGAACGAGTGGGACTTCTTCCTATTTGTTACCAGTGGAAATGTTACTATGATCAAATGAGATTTTTACCTATTTATGTCAAGTGGGAATGCCGAGAATGCTCAAATTTACAAAGTTGTTTGTTAGGGTCTTTTTTGCGATGATGGACTCTCACGAACTCCAAGAAATTGAATCGGATATTACGACAAACTTACGAGAAATGTTCAACACACAAAATACCGCAGCCATTGTCTCTGTTGACATAATTTTCCATCTTTCTTACAAGTCACATCTTCATACCCTAACTTGCCATTCATCGTTTCAAACAGTCTCACTGTACTTACCTGGTTAAAATGTTACAATCGAAAAAGTGAAAAATTAGTATCCATTATAAAATGTATTATTTCAATGAGTTACATAAGTTTATACTTATACTAATATCGTGTGATTACTTGGTTAAATCTGAAATGTACACAGCTGTTACAAATTTATTAGAGTTAATCGATACACAAAAGAAAGTGACTGAAACCCTCTCGGATTATTTAAGTAAAGAAAGGAAAAGATTGCAAAGTTTCGATTGGTAAGACTTCACTAAATTATCTATATTATTAGCAGGTTTAATAAGTGACGGTGAACGTTGGTGACCATATGGTTAAAGGGTCCGACTAGTAAGTGAGAGATACCGAGTTCGATCCCCAGTGCCAATTTATACCAATTACTTTTTTTGTTTATGCACTTACATTGGATGGGCACTAACCAACATCGTTATGAAACCTGCGCATTAATTATTAACTTGATTTTTAAACGTCCAGATTGGCGTGGCATGCTATAATTTCAATCTAGTTAATTAGGGGATCGTTTTTAAATAACAAGCACAAATCTATCAAAATTTGTTCTTTATCGTACTTACGCATCGCTCGGCTTAGCAAAATGCGTGATACGACATTGACTGTTATGCTATAAGCAACGCGTTCCAGTTCGGTCTGTCAGTGTAAAAAAACAAAAGCTTGCGGACTCCTTAATACTACAACGATTATGTTTCACTTCAACTACTGTCCAATTAAACGACAAAAGGCTGATAAAACGGGTTTTATAGTCGTTTAGGAGACATCAAGTGATTCTTCTCTGTCAGATATTATCTTTTCCAGGCTAGTCAACAATTATAGACTACATCAAAAGGCCATGGAGGACACAAATTACGTTAACAATCCAATTAATGCTTTCACCCTTGTAAAAAGATTAACAGTTGACGTACTTCCTATTCAGAAACTGGTTAACAAAACCACAGGCAAGTAAATGAATACATCAACACTGTCTAGGGATATTTGACACATTCAAAGATAACTAAAAATCTACAAAGCACTACTTATGTCATACTTATATCAAAATCCACCCTATTTTATAGTGTAAGGCTGGTTTTAGTGTTACGCGGACCGCCAGTACGGATCGCTCTGCGCGGACCGCGTATGTCGTTTTAGTATCGTCCTGACCGCCGTGGTGTACAGACGCGCGCAATGCATCCAATGTGGTGGGTATTATTAATTATTGCCTTTTATTACACAAGAAAAAGTGAAGCGAAGGAAACTACATGTATAGAGGATCAGAGGCATCCCATAAACATTTCCTCAAACGAACTTCATCTATCACTCGACTCGTGTCAACATTGCGATATTCACGACTCGCAATTATTGTACTGCGCTGACGCGTGCGCTCCGCACGATACTAAAACGCTCACTGAAGGCAGAGGCGCGCGAGCAGCGGCCCGCGCGGATGGCTCCGCGGCACGGACGCGCCATGCGGACAGTTGCGGACTCGTCCGCATTACTTTAAAACGCTCCCTAACCTTAATACAGATCGCACGTAACACTAAAACCAGCCTTAGAGGATAAGTAATAAAAAACTAATCATTTATTATTCTATTGAAGTTTAAAAAAAAAACTAAATGCATTTAGGTCCTGAAAAAATAACAGGTTTGGAGGGCTAGTCTGCTAGAAATTGCTTTTCTGTGACCGACAACGGAGAACCTTTCCGCCCCAAAGTCTATCTGTCCGTGAGCTATGTGGCCTAATGAGCCGTTTTCAAGACTAGCTTCCTAACAATTGCTGTAGATGGCGCGCTCTACCAACCCAAACATCATTATAATTTTTTTACTGTAGGGAGCTATTGTTATTATTGTATGGCAAACCATAATGTGTGACTTTCATCATTCACTGATCAGTGACTGCCTCAGAACTAATTAAGCACCATTAAAACGCCCGTTATTATAAGATAAAGTACGCTACCATACTAATCTAAAGATGAGCCCAGGGTTGAACCCCACTCACATCTTAAACCGTTGAATTAACAGTTCGAAAACAAATCGCATCGAAATAATGTCTGAGTTCTTAAAGCGCGCCATCTATGGGCATTGTTAGGAAGCTTGTCTTAAAAACGGGTCACTATGAGGAGAAAATTGCTTACTTTATGAATTAAATAATCATGTTACAAAACAGCCTACAAAAGGAATTGGGACGTAACTTATCCATCTGCCATTGATTTGACCGGTGCAGCAAGAGCGATTGCCTTCCTTCATCTCACATATCGTCTGAAAGTAGCAGATCTAGTGAATGGAACAATTGGAAGCTTTCAGAGGTTGGTTTTCTCTAAATTTTTACACCCGACGAAAAAAGACGCGCGTTTTGTGTTTTACATTGTGTATTTGTGTATCGGTGGCTTTTGTTTGTAGGTGTGTCTGTTTGTGGCGTCGTAACTCCCAAACGGATTAACCGATTTCAATGCGGTTTACTTTGTTTGAATGCCAGTTTAATCGGGATGGTTATTGGTTTTGTTTTATGAAAATCGGTTTAGTAGTTAAGGAAATACTGAATGATGTATACATGTGACAATGTCTCTTCTTCTCAATCTTTGATCACATCATGACGTGGCCAGCCATATGGCCAGTTAAAACTGATCAGATCATTCAAACTTCAACGTTTCATGATATGTCAATCCACATTTGGCTATATCTTTAATGAAGGGTTTCCTTGATTTTTAAGTGACTTTCGTAAAATTCAAGTACTTTTGTGTTGTAAATGATTCTTGTCATGCCTATTAACTTTTGACTAATTTTGGCTCTAATCTTGTGATTATACGAGTCCAATCACAAAAAAAAATTGTTATAATGTTTTGTACGATTCTGTTTGCCATGTGTGGTTAACAAATAATTATGCCCGCATGAAAACTTGCTGTATAATTTTCTACAGACTTTTAAATTTTTATAGACTTACTAACTTTTATTTTACAAACGGTTGCAGCCAACCCCTGACATGGAGTGATTGTTTTGCAATCGGCAAAGAGCTGTATAAACTACACTATTTCACAAACGGCATAAACTGGATGTTAGAGGCTAACAAACTTTACAATGAGGAAAATAGCGTCATGCTGATCGATGTCTTGGAGCACATCAGCTTTGCTTATCACAAGTTGGGTAAGTTGTAATAAGTTGGAGCTGAATTTCAAGAAAAATGCAAATAGGTATGCTTTGAAAATATGAGCTATGAGGGGTTTCGAACATCATGACTGTATGTAATGGTTTAATGATACTAGCGACCAGCCCCGGCTTCGCACGGGTTTTCTTCTCGTTTTTCAGAACAGTTAATATGCATGTATTTTACATTTGGCCCGTGGATAGTGTTAGTTAACCAGTACCATGTACTGAGAGGTATCGACCTAAAAGAAAGAAGACGAGCACTGTGAGAACGCATAGTGAAGCTGCTTTACTTAGACTAGTATTGTTTGTAAGGATGTTAGAAGAGTAGATTTCACTATATATTTTACAATGCTCTCAGGGAAAGAGGTCCTTGCATTTCAATGGATGAGGAAAGCAGCGAATTTGAAATCGGAGGACATCAAATTCGATTACCTGGACTATTACGATCAACGGATGGAAGAAATGAAGTTTGTAAGTTAATTTATTAACTGCCTATGACATACAACTGGGGTTTGGAAGCGGCGTGGGGGAATGAAGGTCCACAAATTGTACGTGTTACAAAAAGGATTTTCACCAAAATCTTCATCATTGTGGAGCGCTCTTGTTGGTGGAGCAATCGCTACTTTTCTCTAATATCTGCTAATCCTTCCTTTTTCAAACAAAATCTTAACAACTTTAACAAATTAAGTTACGGAACTTAACATGACAACCAAAATCTCATTCAACGCGGATCCGATGTAAACCCGGTGCCATTTAAGTCTGCTGACTTTATGGCGGTTATGGCGTTCCTGTAATTGTTTATGCTGTGAGTCTTATTGGTTATCGTATTTGCGGGCAGTACTACTTAATTTTATCTTTTCTATTATCAGAATATTTCCCCATAAGTATAGATGTTTTCAGAATGCGTGCTGCAACCAGTTATTAACTCTGTTTTGGCGACGTTCAGCTTTAAGTCTACGTTTTGGTTACCTTGCTCCAGATTCTACCTAACCTTGATTACCAGTGCGATGTCATCAGCGTATTCCATTAGCTATTGGGCTTGTCCGGTCTACGCGCCACGTTTAAGATGTAACACGTGACCAGAAGTACTAATAACATCAAAACCTGTTACCGATTACAGGAATACAAAAAAATTAAATCAAGTATAGGAACATCAAAATGGATAAATCGATACATGGATGTATGTCGGGGTGACCTTGGTATGCAGAGTAAATTTAAAAAAAGGTAATTTGGAATTCTTCAAGAAATAGGTGAAAAGGTTTTTACGGGGTCGGCAACGAGTGAGTGTTGCCTCTGGTATTGCAAACGGCCATAGGCTGCGGGGACTACTGCGGTGACCTGATTATCAGGCAGGCCGTAAACTTGTTTGCCACCTAAGTGGTAAATTGCTAATTATTCGTTTAATATACTTTCAAAAACGTTGGCAATCTTCTAAATTTCAGACATTAAGATTAAATTGTTACCATTCCAGACTTAAATGTTTCCTAATGGATTTTCATCCATTTCTAAAGATAGCGCCTATTAAAACAGAGCAATTGTACGATAGGCCGAAAATTTATTTACTCCACGAAATCATCAAAGAGAAAGAAATAGGAATTATTAAAAAGACTACAAAACCTAAGGTGAGAAATACTAATAAACAAGTTTCTACGTATAACATAACATTTTGCGTAGAGATTGTTACAAAAAGTGTAACGTTTTCAAAAATAAATTATCATTTACCACAGCTCAGAACATGCAGCAGTAATTCCTCACCTACAACACTAGAGAGAAATATTTGTGCAGTTGCATATCTTAAAGGAGTGGATTTGCCAGTACTTAGAAAAATCCTCCGCCGATTCTCATATTTTACAAAAGTAAAAACCTTCCACAATTGGGAAATTAACAATTTCGGAGTGGGCGGAGAAGCGTTCTGTGCAAGTATACGTTTTCTACAGCAATCTCATAGTTCTCTACGAATATAATAGTTGAACGCCAAGAACCTTCTAACCAAAGAAATTGGACATAGAAGCATGGAAGGAACCTACTGACAGCTGAAGTCACAATCTATATTTTGTGTCTCTTTTGGTGCAAATAACGTATTCAAAAGGAATACTTGCCTATAAATTGCCAAATATCCCTCCATAACCACATAAGTGGTCTTGGTCATCTTAATGTATGATGCTGCATGCTTTTGTATGACATTAAATCGTTTGTATAGAATTGTGACAGAGTGACAGTGTACATTTTCTATAGGTCGAGGCTCCATCTATGCTATATGTCCAATATAATTGCTTCTAACAATACAAAATCTTTAGATTGTATTTCAAAAACAAATATGTCGTTCAACGTATTAAATGCACGCAAAGTCAATTACAACAATAACTTTTAACAAGTATTACAACAATAATTTTCTTTAATATTAATTTCCAATTATTTTGTTTTCAGACCACTAAGCCACCGCATAAAAAAGGAAAAAGATTGCTTGCCAGCATTCGATTTTTTGTAAGTACGTTTGAATTCGCTTAAGTGGTTCAACTACAGAATTTAAAAATTTGTGGGTTTAACAATAGAGAAAGAAAAGATACGTGTAAGTTTAACTCAGTGTCCAACGAGTAAACCCCACCTAATGGAAAGTAATAACTTTTTTAAACAAACCATTTGACCACCATCTCACATGATGATAATGCCACCGATGATGGAACATGCTTGTCTACAAGCAGCCTATTCATGGCGGCTACCAATCCAAAGGATTCCAGAGGCTCGACTAAGTTTTATAACATAGCTTTTATTACTTTTTAAAGTCTATTTGTAGATGTCAGAGACGAAGCTTGGTGGCGCCACGATCTTTCCGAAGCTTGGCGTGAAAGTGGAACAATTAAAAGGAGCTGCTCTATTCTACAACAATTTGTATACTCCAGCCAAACAACCAACACATTATCTAGCAGATTGTCCCGTCCTTCATGGATCAAAATGGAGTAAGATCAATTATTTTCTAAAGCTATTTTCTTGATTAGGTAATGCTTATTTATGTTTATTAACGTAAGGGACTTGGAACGTTGTATACTCTTCGTAATAGAATATTTTCATGCTCGGCGTGCCCTAAAACTTGTACAATGGAGGACTTGTTTAAGGCCAGTTTAAAAGCTGTATGCGCCGCCGAATATTGGGCGATTAAAGTATAAGTCAGAGTTTAGTCCATCGACTTGATTAGAAGAAGAAGAATAGAATATTGGTCAATAGCGTTAAAGTCTCGGTTGTGCTCTCTCGCACGAGGGTCCTGTCCTGCATTAACCACGTTCCAGGATTTGGCAGATCAGTTAATTACTGTGGAGCGACTGCTACCAGACGAACCTGACCAAATTTTTTGATCGTTAACTCTGCGTTTGGTCTAAATTACGCTTTATTCGTCCAATATTCAGCGACGCATACAGCATCTAGGGTGTACGAAAGGAGCCTCCCCGAGTGACGTGATCGAGTCGTTCCCTTTGATTCCGACGCCCGGCGCACTTTGGTAATAGCTAGATCCGGTAACGCAGAGTTTAGCTGGCCAATCCTTTCACCACGATGGATCTAAACACGAGTCTCGCATCTCATCTTGGCGTTAATGTCCCGGTTGTTTCATCACGATGTTTTCCCCCACCGTAAGAGCATCTAGACAGACGAACCTAGAAAAGGACTTAAACACGAGTACCTTTCAATAACTAATAAGTATACTATTTGTTTCAGCTGCAACGCAATATATTTACGAAGATTAATGTACATCTGGAGATAACGTAGCTCTGCGTAGCGTTTCATAGATCAACTGATGCCAACAGACCTACGTCGCGTCGTACGAACACTGAATCCTGCCTAGTGTCATGTAATAGTTCTAAGAAACGACCAAGCCATACATCATGAACAAAATGTAGAACCAGGAGCTTGGCTCTTCATGAGATTCAATAACTTTTACTCAGTGAAACCTGACATGTTTTAGTGGTATTCAGTGTATAGTTAGATTAGGATATAATAAAAGAGAAATCCTGAATATTGTACCAAAATATTGAACGTGATTTACAATCCCGCCCGTTTAGCTCGAAAATCTGTGAACATTCAGCTCTTTTCATTAGCAAATGAAAAAGCATCTAAGTAAATATTTAGTATTTATCATACCTTTTATGTATATTCGCACACATTGTAACTGTTAATGAATAAATTAATAATAATAATTATTATTATTATCGTATAATGAATAAGTACTTGCCTAATAAAAAAACGGGTCTTTAATTTTTATTTTTATTATGCTACTCAAAGGACAAACTAGCAGAAAGGCCAACTACACAGAAAAAAAGTGAATAAAACACTCTCGAATTATTTAAGTAAGAGTGGCAGAGGTTGCATACCTTTGGTCAATTGGTAAGGTTTTCATGAATTATCTAATAATTTTCTGGCAGTTAAATAAATAATTATACTTGGACAAATTCACGCAGCGCCATCTACACCCAAAGTAAGCGAAGCTTGTGTTGTGGGTGTTAGATAACTGATAAAATACTTATAATTTTTTTTTTTAAACTTACTTATTATATATACTACACACAGACCCGTAACAAAAATTGAAATTCATCATTTCGGTATCGAACCCGGGACCTCTGCATGGCGACCGGTATGTTAACCAACTGAACCATTCTGGTCGTCAGTTATGACAAGCGTTGTATCCATGATCCAATCTGGTCAGGTTCCTTTGTTAACAGGGTCGCAGAGTTCAGACGGCAGTCGCTTCACTGTAGTTACCTGATCTGCCAAATCCTGGATCATGGTCCCCTGGAGCGCGAGAGCACAATCGCGACATTAACTCCAAGATGATTATTTTGATTATTTTAATGACAAACACTCATATAGACCAATTGATAGGTAAAACTAGGTAATCGAATCCCTATAAATCTGTACTTATTCCTGCTGTATCTGTGAAACATCACACGTTAAGACTGTGACATTCAGTGAAATAGTATGTTACTGTGAACACTATAGACACTTCCAACTAACCGACTGAAATGATTTAGTAACGCAGTTACAATTACGAATCACTAGCTTCGAGATTAGCCCCCCGGAATGAAGGAATGACGGCTCTGACACTGATATATTCTCGCAGAAGCCCGTGAGCCGGCTCCACGGAACATTAAGCGGTCAGATGTCCAAGACCCAACAGCGACCAGCTGTTTCTCACTGCGCCTGCGTAGAATTGCTTATAAGGTCGTGTCCATTACAAGCGCTCTGCTATAAAAACATGATGTACGCTTTTTAGTTCTCTAACGTAATAGAGGAGCGTTATAAGTTTGACGTGTGTATCTGTGGATCTGTGGCTTTGTGGCAGTGTGCATCTGTCTGTCGCATCGTAGCTCCCGAACGAATCGACCGATTTCGATGCGGTTTTCTCTATTAGAAAGTGTAATCGAGTTTTTTTTTAGTTTTGTTTAATTAAAATCAGTTTAGTAGTTTATGAAATATTGAAGAATATGTGGACTTACTTGGCCGTGTGGTGTCCGGCAGAGTAGAATAGCAAAAACCCCTTACACTCATGAGTGTCGTACAAGGCGACTAATGTTTTCCAGGCATAAAATCAAGAGTCTCCGTTGTCTGGAAAATGGGCAGCAGCATTTTCCATTGTTATGTTTAAACACTGAAATCTCCAACCCGCCTGCCAAGCGTGGAGATTATGGCAATAACCTTCCCTTTCGTGGGAGAGGCCCTAAGTCCTGCAGAGGACAGTTTCGGGCTGTGATGATGATGTGCATAGAAAATGCAACGCTTGACCAACCATGATGCAATCTAGTAAAATTCCCTTGTTAACCGTTTCAAGGAGGTCAGATAGCAGTCGCTCTACTGTAATTACTTGATGTGCCAAATTCTGAAACATGGCCCACGCGGACCCTGGGCCCTCGCCCGCAAGAGCACAACCGAGACCAAGATTATAATTATGAGCTTGAACGAACGAACCCTTTTGAAAGCAGTTAAGCATGTGAGAACGCATAGAAAAGCCACTTTACTTAGAATATAGTTTGAGAATACAGGCCTTGTTTGGATTCAGTGATTAAGGAAATATTTCGTGTAGGTATATGTAGAATTGTCTGAGGCTGTTTGACATCTGTCGGTTATTGACATTATTTATCAGTGGTAGGACTCCGTCTAGCCTGAGAAGTCCGTTCGATGCTACCACCGATTTAGTTATATATTTCTCCTAACAATAATGCGAATTTAAATAAAACGACTCTTTTGCACGCTGTATATGCTTAGGCCTGAAACATATTATAGCATGAGTGAAAGAGTGCCGGTATCTTTCCCTATTGAGTTCGTTTAGTAGAATGAGGATATCATCACATTTGGGTCGTATCATCTCAGATAAAAATAATACGTGGAGTTATTTCGAGCTATTGCTTAAGAGGGTTACAAGCCTTACATCTTATTAACAGTACACCGCACCAATTCATTCCAGTTTGACTCCGTCACCTACACCTAAGGTGCACTGGATTCGTGTTTACTCGAAAGTTTAACCGAGCAAAACAGAATCTTACCAACTAAGGCATTAAGATGAAATTCGCAAGGAAACATAGGAGGAGTAAGGTTCCAAGAGACAGTTCGACGAAATGAAATCTTATTACTTGGTATGAAAGCCTGAACTTTGTTGTTGGGAATATATGAGCTAATCAATGTATTGTTTGAGATAAACAAAATTAATAATCCTGGGAGCGTTCTCTAATCTGATATTGGATTAAACATGGGAGAATACCTATATTACAGATTAATATTAAGTTATTGGCCGGAAGGATTGTTGGTGGCCAAATGGTTACGATATCCGATTCGTAAGAGGTACTGGGTTCGAATTCCACTGCGGCCATGTACGAATGACTCTTTTCTGTGTTATTTACATTAGTTTAATACTAACCGATGCTCTTACGGCGAAGGAAAACATCGTGATGAAACCAGCACATTCAGGCGACTGAATGTGTAACCATGATCCAATCTGGTCAGGTTTGCCTGGTAGCAGGGTCACGGAGGTCAGATAGCAGTCGCTCCACTGTAATTCCTGTTAAGTCCTGGATAATCACGCCAAGATGAAGTGGATGAAGGTACATCACGTTTTCTTATTAATAGAGGGCGGCATACGAGCTAGCGGGTCACCTGTTAGTGTTATGGTGGTTTGATAATATACACACATTCATACATACATAAAGCTCACACCTGTGTCCCAAGGTGGGGCAGACAGGGACTATGGACCGCCACTATGCTCTCTCCTGACACAACTCCCTACCCTCGCGTAGTTTTCATATATCTCCTTTTATTCTTGCCCCTTCGGACCCCAGCTTTTTGAGAACATTACTGATCTGATCAGTGAATGTTTTTCTGGGTTGTCTTCTTAAGGGTCAGTTTTCCAATTTCGCGCTATATAGCTCTTTCGTCAATCTTTTTTTTATCCATTCGCTCTAGGTGCCCAAACTATCTCAACATTCCTCTTTCTATTTTTGACACTACATCATGTTTCATGCTACACCTTTCACGGATCACCGTACTTTTCACTCTATCACTAAATTTCTCTCCACATTCTTTCCTTGAGGACCTCATAATAACCTGACCTGATAATATACCTACGTTAAAATAAACAAATAAAAATGACATATATCCTGCCGCCTAAAAGTACTGTTATGATCCCAACAACACATTACATATGTCGCCACGCTCTTACGTGAGCTTTTTACAAAATAAATCACTGCAGTCGCAGCAAATGGGTACCCACTAAGGGCGCAGTCGAATTTTGCAAAGCTAAACTTGTAAAGAACGCACGTGACCCGAAAGTTAAGGGGGCAACGTAAACACCTTTTGTTTTGCTCTTTTTGAAGAGCCAAATCGGCGAGTCACTATTCCGACGATCTCTCGGCCGGGTTTTTTATCTCTACGTGAACTGAAACAGAAGTTGTAGCGTCGATCGCCTAATGGTTAAGGGCGAGAGGGACGCGAATTCGGTGTCCAGTACCGCAATGTACGAGTTTAGTACATTAGTTGAATACTAACCGATGCAATAGAACATGATCCGATCTGGTCAGGTACCTACGGTGTCACGCAGGTCAGATGGCAGTATGTGTGATGCAGTGACATATTCACGCCAAAATTATGACGTAAACTGAAAAAGTAGTCGTAGAAGCAAGGCTGACGCTACACGAGCGTCTATTTGTGAGTTCTGAGCGTTGGAATTTCCGCGTAATTTGCGTTGTTTCGGTTTCATATACGTATCCCCATGAGCCCGAGCCCTACAGACTAAATAGGGCTCGTGGGCGAACCAAGAAACGATGAGTTGACATCGCGGAGTCCGATTAGAGAGGCTATGGCTTACGATGTGAGGATGCCGAAGACCGGGCAAAGTGGTTAAGTAGGAAAGCGGACCCTGGCAGAGGCCGGGATAAGCGCTAGGACGAGAGGAGGATCACGTACCGTGCAACACGAGTCCGCGGTATTTGTATTTATAACTTTGACAGCTTCGTTCCCAATACGGATGGTTTCAAGGGCCGCGCTGCAGCTTGCCATAAACTCATTTTGGCTATATTCAACTAACCACCGTTTTCTAGCTTATACTTCTACGTGTCCACCCTGATCTCAAGATTCTGCCTAAGCTTGCTCGCTAGTGCAATGTCGTTAACTTATTTATATATATAAATATATATATATATAAACCAAAGATTTCCGCCAGAATTTTCGCTAAGGAAATCGGGCACTGAACATTGGTGAACACCTTTAGTAAACGGGAAAGGATTAGTATGGCCTGCGATGGTTCTGACGACGGCTTCAGTTATGGCGTTAGTAAATGGCCGGGATAATCCTAGTGTACGCCTCAGGCAAAGAAATCAGGAAATTTTAAACTTTTTCTGAAAATATTGATACTAGTAATAGCAACACCATGAAGGTACCTATCTAAAACAGCATGATGTTAGGTATTTACAAAACAATAAATATTGCAAAAATAATTAAGTATTATTCCAAGTAAATTATTTCTTATTTCAGAGGTTGTCCTCAAGTTTTGTTGTACGAGAAACTTTTGTTGGCGCAGTGCGAGCAAATAATACAGCGGGGCAAGGCAAGTTGGGAGAGTCTTTTGTCCCAGCCAACGCCAACGCCTTAATTAACCACTGGATGGGGCAATTTCGTCACCTTGGAGATTGTCTTCCGTTGTAGTTCCTCTTTTTCCTACAATATTAGCAAACCCACTATTTCATGTGTATCAACGGGCACGTGTAATTTATACTATGGAAATATACAGGGCATCGTACTTTTTTTATTGACTGGAGAGGCACGCGGTGACGGTCCACCTAATGGAAAGCGGCCACAGTCGTCCAGTACATCTGCAATCTAAGGGAAGCGGATGCGATGCCGGCCTTTGAGGTACCTCTAGACATGCCTTTTGATGGACCCCATGTTAACTGTAACCTGCACTATAACGTTTGCACTAGCAAAGGAATCCCACAGGGGTACGCAGGGAGTATTGAGTGTCACAAACTACGAACCTGGCTTCTCAAGGTTAGATTTTAATCATAGTACTTTTTGTTGCCTGAAGAGTTACTCTTTTGGTAAGTTGAAACCTATGTGAAGAGAAACAAACATTATGAATTATGAATTACTTTTATCCGTCAATACGTTGCTTTTTCTGCTAATTCGTGAGCAACAGGTTATGTAAGGTCTGTTATTAATTATGCAAGTCATACCTATTTTAGGGAAAACGAGCATTAGGTCATTCGAACTAAGGCCTAGGTTTAGGCGAACCGAGCATTAAGCCTTTGGAAGTAGGTCCGACGATCGTAGCTGGATCGAATTTAGAGCTTTTGATACACATTTTTATCATCCCTTTCAAACCCGAAAGCGAATAAAAAAGCTGCAAGCAATAAACTGCTTTTAAAATTGTTATATGACTTTTATTGTTATACGACTTTGACTTGGTGAAATCATCGTTAAACATAGATGGGCCATAAATTGAAAAGGATGAACTTTGAGCGATTAACTTAGGATTGAGAAACAATTCCGTTGTTCCATAAAAAGTTTAACTCCCTCCAACCAAATAAGTGTGCGAGATCCGTTGATTGTTTCCAGGATTTAGTAGACCCATACGTATCTCAGCATGAATACGAGGAAAACTAACACGGGAGGGCTTACACGAGTTAGTAATTAGACATATAAGTAGGTAATTAATGCATGTATTGTTGATTTGTTTGCTTTATATAAGCCGGCTTTAGATAACTGGTTAGATTTGTATTTTTTACCCGACTACGATAAAAGGAGGATTATGTTTTTAGACCGTATGTATATGGGTAAGGTATGTAAAGCTTGACCGAAGACAGAGGTGACCTGTCAATGATGGCTAGTGCTGCGTTTTATGTAGCAACACCGGAAGGATGTAGTATTCTGTGACAGAATTCGAATGTCGCCAACAATGGGACATAGATAATAAGGATCGTGCCGGAAAAACTAACATGTCCCGATTGTGAAATAAGAATAATAACGTTTCGGAAAAAGACCTAGCGCCGTCTTTCAAGGAATTATGATTCTTTTAAAATAAGTCAACATTTGACGTAGTACACATTGTCACCAAACTTTGACAGTATAACCCGACTAATTTTAAATGGTGTACAATATTGAAGGCAGCTTATTAAGGTTATAGACTACTCAATATCTTCAAAGTTATACATATTTCCTCTATATAGTTTATTGCCAGTAAAATAAACTTAGTATGCTAATTTTTCCGCAATCTGTCAAAGTAATCTGAAGTCGTGGTACCCCTATATGTCTATTTCTTTGGCACGTCGTACAGCCGTAACAGCTCAATGGATTTTAACATACAAGTTGGTTTTAGATTGGTCTTGGCCTCGCGACACTGAGTACATTAATATTGTAAAAATTCAAAGTTACAGGTTTTATGTGCTATTTTGTGACAGTCGAAAATCTTTTTTCTATAGAACCATACGAGTGGGGTATCAAAATACAGATCTAATAAGGCGGTCTCAACAATATATACAACTTAAAGTTTGCTTTTCAATTTTTTAATAGCAGTCGGGGTTTTTAGTATGTATGTATGTATGTAAACTCTTTATTGCATCAAATACCTTAGAACTATATAACAAAAATTATATAAAATACATTAATTAATAAGTTTTCGTACTACCTATTTACTTGGCCATCAAGTCAAGTGAATTCCATTATCAAATTCAGACAACGTTTGTACCGTTCCCCCACAATATCACGATAGTGATTATCTAGCATGTTCTATTGCGCCTTGTTGAAGCAATTCGAAAACTCAGTTCCGTGCTTTTTATTGCCTTTCTTCATCACTATACACTGTCACAGTTATTATCTTAATACCTATTTGCTACTCATTATACTGTCACTAATGTGAATAAAATAATTTAAGAAGAACCATAACTTCACTCTACGAATCCAAACTGGTTAGATGCCGATGCTTTTGGAGTAGATCCATTACTGGCCCACTGACCTATAATAATACATACGTGTATTATTAGAGGTTAGTGTACTGGCCTATGCAGTGTGTTGTCAGCGGAAAAATTTGTTAATGTGTTGTGTGCTTCAGACACACAAGTGTCCGAAGAAAATTGAAAAGGGCATTCTAATGCAGGACAATGTCATCTAAATCGCGAAGGGTGGCAGCCCTGGGATCAGATCAGGTGGTTTAAGAGGTCAAAACAAGTTTCAAAAACGACAGATGAAACAACCTCGAAAAGTATATTTCAAGAAATCTGGTGACTAACATCTCGATTCCAGCAAGTTACAGTTTAAGAGGGAGTACAAAAGGACAAGAAAGCGACGGTGGCACAATGGCTGATGAGTCCGAATTGTAAGCCAGAGGTAGAGTTCTCCCCAGTGCTGCCATGTACCATTGGCTTTTTCTGAATTATGTACATTATGTATTATTATCAGTCTTCTCGAGGGTGGATGTAACCCATCGCGTGTGAGTCCCGATTAATATAATAAATATGTAAAGATCGCGAGTTTAGTTTGAAACAAACAAGGATGTTCAAAACTAACAGATATTCTTACGGTAAAGGAAAATATCGTGAGAAAACCTGCACATTCAGGCAACTAAATGTGTAACCATGATCCAATCTGGTCTTCCATTGTCACAGATGTTGTCTACTACAATTACCAGTTCTACCAAATCCTTGATCATGGTCAAGGTGGACCGAGCCGACAGCTCAACTGCCTGGGAATGTACCACTGCGTTATTTATTCTGCCGCTAAGCTACGTAATAATTCATCGTATAATGCTTACGTAACTAACCATAATCCTAGGCATGAAACGTCCAACGACTTGAGTGGTTCAGCTGGTTAACATGCCGGTCTGACATGCAGAGGTCCCGGGTTTGATTCCCGGCCGAGCAGAAATTGAAGTGAATTTTAATTTCTGTTACGGGTCTGAGTGTAGCATGGATAATGTACGTATTTAAAAAAAGTATATAAGTAGTTTATCAGTTATCTAACACTCAGTATACAAGCTTTGCTTACTTTGTCGGTAGATGGATCTGTGTGACATTAGTCCATACATATTTATTATTTTAATTGTTTAAACGTACATGCTTAGCCTTCTTAGTTTCTTCATAGGTTCTGCTTTAAGTGGGTTTAGATGTTACCGCTGTCTGTCAATAGGACTATTCTACCTGCTAATTTGTCGCTAAGTGTTTACTTACACAAAGGTAGAAAACTTCTATACAGTATAAAACAAAGTCACTTCCCGACGTCCCTAAGTATCTATGTACGCTTAGATATTTTAACTACGCAACAGATTTTAATGCAGAAGTCAACAATATTCAAGAGAAAGGTTTATAACGAATCAAAAATGGGTAGGTAGCGGAAAAGTAGGTGTATGAGAACGAAGTCACGCCGGGTCCACCAACGCACTCAAAGCAATGTCAAGCAGAGAGCCCGTATGCAAAACTCCCGTTGCCAATTTGCCCCATAATTATTCGCTATTGACACAGAGTCACTCGGTCCCAATTCCGAACAAATAGGGTCATTTAACACGTATACCCAAAAACGCCTTTTCACAAGTAAAATTACATTATTACCCCGATGGACGAATGAAACCACCGAAATTGGCCCGCATGAATTTTGAAGCATGATATCAAAACTTTGCATGATACCGGGGGAAATTTAATGAAACCTGCGCAATATGGTTTAACCCTTCCCCAGAGATGGATTTAGGTGATTTCATTTTTTTTTTCAATTTAATTTTCGCGCACAGTGTGGGTGGAATTCAAATAAATTGTTTAAATATTGCCTTATTTCGTTGATGTTACAGCTCAACTGCTTCGGTCAGTACATCGAATCCAAACAAAGATTGCAGCAAAAAGACTTGGTGTCCTCTCGAAGGTTAAGCGGTACTTCACTTCAAAGCAGTTGATTCAGTTATATCAAGCACAAGTCACTTACCGACAGGTGATATGGCGGTCAAATGCCTGTCTTGTAAAATATAAAAAAAAAACAAAATAACGGCCTATTCGAAACTAAATCGCTTTAATCACGAATAAGCAGACGTGTTCTCTAGCCGGCCGCATCGTCACTTAGGTACTACCAGATGATATTAGTTATCATATACATAGACCTTCGATATTGTTAAAAATATGTAAAAAAATATATGAAAAGAATGTAGAAATGAATTAGAAGATGGCGCCCGAAAAGGGGCGCTACGATGAAAGAGACGTTTAGGCGCATAATGCCGTGTCATATAAATAGGTATGACAAAGTATGTCAGACAAACTAGTATAACCAGGAAATCTTAGTCCTAAGAACGAGAGTTCCTATTGACAAAATACCGTAGTACCGTGCTATTGGATAGTATTAAACATTCTAGCCAATAGAACGCCGTTATTTTGACAGTAATCAGACCCTACTTCTCGGTGGCGCCAACTTGTAAGCAAAAACACGTGAGCCCCATTTATATTCGAATGCGGCCCTGTGTTTTGCTGCCACATTGTCTCTTTCCAGAATGGAGTTACGCGGCAACTTCGAGACACGGGTCCGGAGTCGGTCGATTAATAATTAACATTATTGCCTACGTCTGCATGCACAGTTGTGAGGTTTCGGCCTCGGTTATACATATTCAACTTTTCCTAGGCCCAAATTAACGAAGTAACACGACGTGTACACTTCGGATACCCCCATTTGCATCTATAATGCTGTGGGCGCCAAGTTTTGGTATCTCGGTTTGTAATGAAGAATAGGGATATAATGTTTTATTTTATGGAACGTTTCAATTACTGAAATTAAATTATGTATATTAATGTTGAGTGTTTTGTGTGCCACGGCCTATTACCCGGCGAACTCCTCATTTGGCACAATCGAGATATTACTTGTGGGGTAGTCGGATGCGAGAGCCAATGGCTTACGACACAAGTATGAACAAGACCGGGCGGAAGGAGAATTAGTTGGAAAACGGGCCACTAGAGTGGAGCGTACTAGTGGCAGAAGCCGAGGCCGCTCGAATGATGATGATGATGATAAGGTATTCAGGCCCCCAGCCTTTGTGGAGATATCTGGGGGAGGCCTATGCCCAGCAGTAGGCGTCTTCTGGCTGATATGATAAGGTATTACTGGGGTTTAAACCAACGGAGTCATGTAGTTTCAACCCCTCAAACCTCGCACAACTGTGGACACACAAAAAAGACTTTCAGCTTCTTCAATGCATTAGGTGTACATACGTTCATCAAACGCTTCCTTGGCTCAATCTTGACAGCGTCTTACCACCAACAAAATGTTACGTAATTATGTAAATACTTGATTAACAAACAAACCTCGTGAACCATAATTTCCGACCTATCCCCTTTGAGTCAAAGGCCTCGTCAACCCAGCAAATCTCTTATGTAAAGTGGCTACCTGAGGGTGGCGGGAAGACCCCGCGTTCGCAGGCCGATCACGCGCGGGCCGACGTTGCATTGTCAATATTGCCACATCCGTCCGTGGGATTGTGAGCTAGTGGACATTCTACTCGGTTCCGCCGTAACCTTACTGTTCTATGGCCAAGAGATATTGAGGCGCCAAGAGGAGCCTGTTAGGTAATTCGTGTACGGTGTCTGTTCCTTTTTGTTCTTGTTTAAATTACAACATTCTTGTACGGTTGATCATCGTCATCATTGGCCTTAGCCATCTATAATAGATTATTTAAGCAGCGTCACTGTTAAGGGTACGGCACTTTCTCTGATGGCTGTAGATGCCAACACGTGACAGATCCCGCCACACACACTATCACATTTGATCATGGATATAATGTTATTGTAATAATTATTACTACATTGTGTCTAGTAAATCTAAAGCTAAAAATGTGTTAAATAATTACCTCTGTACAAGGAAGTATATGCAATACTAGCTACAAAATAATTAGCTACACAGTTTCGACATTATACTTTGCAAAAATTTCATCCTTATGTTATGGATCCGCACGAGCCGCATTAGTTCAAACTATATAATGCGTACAGCCAAGGAATGGAACGCGTTACCTGCGAGTGTGTTCCCTGAACATTATAATCTAGACGCCTTCATGAATGAATAGGCTGTTCCTAGACAGGCATGCTCCATCATCGGCCGCATCGTCACTTACCACCAGGTGCGATGGCGGTCAAATGCCTGGCTAGTCTAATTTCAAAAACGTTGTAAATTGGGTAGTGCTGTGTTGCCGAGTCTGCTCTGTTGCTCTGCCATTCAATAACTCGGCACGTAGGATATTTTTGCGCCATATAGCCAAAAGTCCAAATTAAATTTTATCCCATCAATATCTGCCCGGCCAGTAGACCGTCATTGACCACAGCACCACCCGTGTCGCCAAACTACCAAACTAGTGTGAATTAACTGTTCTATCTAGTTGATTGCAAACTCCAAACAAAACGCGATCCTCAAACTGGTCACGTCCCGATCCGGTTCACGCCAGTTTTGAAACTAAGGTGCTCGCTCCAACAAAGGACACGGTCTTTTTTCTAAAGTGGCAGTGTTGAAAATCTGGAAAAGTTTAAAAGAGCTCCACTGAGTATCACAGTTACAGTGCATTTTCGGGCTGCGGATAGTGTAAGGAGCGGAGCGGAAAACGAATTGCAGTAATATTTTTTTACCTACTACACGTGCAAGGTGTAAAGGTAGCTTGGGGTTCTTCAAGAGGCATCTCTATAGCTACCTCAAAGGCCGGTACCGTATCCGTAGCTCTTGAGTCACTGATGTTTTAGGCCTCGAACTTGCTAATTTACCTGGCACTATTGCAATGAAATTGGTTTGCAATAACAGCTCAACGGCACTTTTAATTATAGCAGAATACAAAAATCGCGTAAAACTGCCATTGAGGTGCAATTGCGATCCAATTCCAGTTCAATCCATTACAATTTCATTAGCAAATTAGTGGACTCGAGGCCCTGACCGTGTGCCTGAAAAGACTAAGCTGACGTACATCATGCCTGTACTCGAACTGGCTACTTCTTTCCGCGTATGTCTGTCTGTATACACGTTAACTACTCCTAAACCACGCAACTGATTTTTATGTCCCTTTGAGAACATTTTGCTTTGGTCCAAGGTAGCTTCACCATATGCCACAGTCAACATTCGAAATGCGTCCGCGAACTTTATTTTGTTTTTCACACAAAATTTGATACAGATTCTTTGATCAATTTTTTGGAATAGACCACAGACATAACAGACTAAACACAAATCAGAAATATTCCCTGTTCGCTCGCTCTACAATGATTATAAATATTCCTATCCCGTTTTTTCATCCATTAGAATAAGTTCACGGAAAATGACGTGCGCAATGTTTTGAACGTTCGACATATTGTTCGAGGGCTTAACGACCTGACGTTTCTTTTGAAACATCGGTGTAAATTGTATAATTTCCTAATAAAATTTAAATCAAACCATTTAAAAGATTGTAACTTTGAGTGTAATTTAGTCCACATTTATATGAAAGCGCAAAGTATGGAAATACACATGGATTAACCTTGCACCGGTAAGTGAACATTCGTGGTCGCGGCGATCGGAAATCAATTTTAGAAATTGTGACAAAAATATGCATCGTAATAGTGTGAATTTGCAATAATTGAAATGCTTTACCTTAAAACAACATGCCATTAGAGATAAATTTAAGATTATTGGCAAATTGAGCAATATTTCGGTGTCTAAATATGTACGAAAATAGTTTTGATGCCAACTGGGTCGGACTTAGTATTTATGGTATAGAATTTTTATACTCAAATCTTGTTAATAGCGGTCCACCATTTTAAATGTATTAGGGTTTCATACCAAAAATATACCTAGATGACATTTTAAATGTTCAGACTTTTTGAGACAGTTTATGAAACAACAGATTAATCGCGTATCAACGTTTATTTACATAAATATTTGTTTTTCTAGGTTTCCTAAAGACCATACATGGTGATGTCTCTTCTGGGTGATGGTTGCAAATTGGAAGTGCTGCGTTGTAAACATTTTGAAGAACAAGATAATAATTAGATGCAAGTCCCTTCTGTCCTGGTGCACCAGCATTATATGTATTTTTACTGAAAACAAAGACTGTGCTGCCTGTTTAATATATTAATGTACCTATCCTTTTCATTATTTTTTTTTTATTATGTCTATGTCCTCTAGAGGACATCATATTCAATTTATTGTGTAGTCACACCTGTGGACAATGAAGACGCCTCTAACGATAAGTAAGCAGGTACCCACTTAGTTTAGAAGTTATGAGGCAACAAATTAACATTAATACCGGTCAAAATCCTTTTTGCAAAAGCAAGCACTGCCGATCCGAGAGATCAAAAATACGGTGGTAGGTATCAGGGCGAGTTTATTATAATGACAGTATTAAGTTATAAGGACAAATTTAAAAATTGCGTAATCTGGAGCGAAATACAAGTCAGATTTGTTTGTGTTCGTTATGAGTAGAAAGTCTAGTAGAAAGTCAAAATATAACTTATCTGCAGATGAGCTGCCTTGTTCCGTCTCTGCATTTGCATTAGTGTGTGTGTTATAGACATGTGTGACATTTTGTCTCGTATTTAAACTCGAAATGCTCTGCTTCTGTATATAAAATTTTTTCTCTATGGAATAGACAAAAATCGAAGATGAGCCAAAACATATCCAAGCAAAACAGCTGTCAAAAATTAACTAAACATTCAAAATGGCCGACCTTGTGAGCATAAGTAAGGGACATGAGTACCAACATTACGTTACAAAAAAAAAACAAAAATCAAATATACGTAGCCCGCGGAAATTCAAAATTCGCGATACCTTTTGAACAGACCTCGTACAACGCAAGCATCATTTCTTAGGGGATAAACTGGCGGTACATAGCACTCGTCAGGTTTGATAGCTTGAATCTCGGCGAATTACTGTATGTTGTCCGATTGAATGGAATCACCGAGTAAATATAAGCAAAGCGATCTGCGACTCGCTAGACAATATGACATGCCTGGACAATGTCACACCACCGATGTGAATGCGGCTCATGTCCAACATTGGCCTATCATTGCTCACAGTCTGTTGATGGGTATGCTTGTGATTTATTTTATTTATAAAACTGTATTGCACATAAAATACAATTGGCGGACTTAAAGCCATTAGGGTTCTTCCAGTCAACCAGTAGATCATGCAGAATAGGTAGGTGTCAAAGCGTTTAAAATCGCTCAGCCCATGCGCCCGCTCCGCTAGCTACTGTACCCACGGCCACGCTTGGTCACGTCGACCTTACCGGCAATCGCACAGTTGGCTGGCAAACGGTTATGTGCACGGCTCCACAGGAACCTGGTGCCTGCTTAGCACTCCTTTACTTGTGAATCGACGGAAGTCTAATCCGGAGCCTGGGAAGTCAAAATTCGAGTGTCTATGTTGACCCGCACGTAGATGCATAGTTTTGGATGACTTAGGTGTCTGACCAGAGGGAATCATAAAATGCTTTATTCTACTAATATGAAAAATGCGAAAGTTTGTAAGCATGTTACTCTATCATGCAATAACTACTGAATATATTATATGGAAGAATATGACAGTAATGAAGCTTAGAGCCCCGAATAGCACATGGAGTATAATTTATCGATATTACCGAAATGCAACGTGGGAAGTCGCAGGCAAAAAGCTATTTAGAAATATAATTGTGACCTCATACTCTATGCAAACTTTCCGGTGCATCACTGAAATGTACAAATCGCTTAAATAAAAATAAATCTCATGGAAGTGGGGGTATCGACTAAGCAATGCAGGAACCTGAGAGGTATTATATCCCTATATCCTACAAGGCTATTTTTATGTCGTACGGTAGGCAAACACGCACCTGATGTGAAAATAGCCTTTATAATGGTCAGCCTATAGACATTAGCAACACCAGGTGTATCGCCAATGCGTTGTCAATCTCTGTAACACGTTGCTCTGGTAGCAAAAACAATATTTCTTAATTTAATTAACGTTTTTGGTTAATACACAAACCCACTTATACTAGCATAATATATTCAAGAGACAATCAAACAACAACAGACGTAATTAATCAGATAAAATACCAGGAATACATTAGTTAGGTGGATACTTTATTTTAGTCCACATACTACATTACAGATTCAGTCGAAACGGTACCAAACTCGCATCGAATGGGGGTGGTAAGTATATTTTTATTTAGGTACAGGTAGGATGGTACTGTCACACTCATAAGTGCATTGCCACCTTAAAATTCATAATCCTGTGCAGCTGTTAAAAGGTTTGTTTTTAGCATGAAGCTTACTGTTCTAACGGGAATAAATTATTTTATAAAACTATATTGAATTCGCTTGTATTTTCTTTTTTATTACAATTCAAAATCACTTTGCCAGTTTTTCTTTTGAGAATCACAATTAGTACCTAATTTGTAACATTCAAACATTCTTTTGGCCATTTCATTCGTTTAATAATGCACCTAATATCCTGTATGTGGCAGTAGCTACCATTTTATTTCTCGAAGTGCTATTGCACTTATGAGCGCGACTGTTCATTAATATTTAAACACAACTGAATCGGAGCAATCCTTCCCAATCGAGTAATCAGCGAATGGTGATCGAAAATTTGCTCTTTCCTCTCGAACGCTCCGATAAATATTACCGGAAACTTTGTTAATTTTGAGAAGCATTTAAGACTCGAATCTCTGTGCCGTATAAAATGGGGATTTCCCCCTCCCCCTGGAAGGTTTGGCAATAAAAAACAAATGTTCCCGCGTCAATCCTAACACTGATTTAGGGCTGGATTTCATTTGCGCGAACGCACGAAATTAGTTTATTGTAATTTGTATTTTGGGTGCGAGTGGGCTCATTTGGGGTGGAAACATTCGAGGCGGGAATGGAACGCGGCGCGCGGCATAGTAGACAAAGGACTTAATTCTCGAAATACCTTCTTCTAGAAATCACATAGGTATTCTTAATAACACGTTTGATCTACAAACATACAGTACAGCAATGAACAGTTATATAATGTTATAAATTATAATGCTATGATTAACGATTGATTTTGATTTGATTGAGAAATTAAAAATCATTCAGGAAACAAATTCTAATTTTACAAAATCAAAAATCTTTCAGAAAACCGTATCTAGTTATTTCTCGTTAGGAGACGGGGTAACGACGCCACTGGCTGACAGTCGTTAAGGACCCTTTGTTTAACCTTATTGGATTTATTTTCGGTCGGATCGGCGGTGCCGGATTCTGTAAAAAGTGTAAAAACGTTTTCACCCCTTTCATGACGAAATCCATGTTGTACTCTCCAGGTAGCCTTAGAGACTAGTTATAATAGGCGCCCCAGCCGCGCGCTCAGGGCACTGATCCTATTCTCTACTGATCCTAGTAAATTCGGAATCCTAAGTAAAAAGTACGCGACCGCACAAAACGCCTGGTTGTATGTTTCCGCAAATTCGTCAAGTCAATTTGCCGTTTGTATTTTTGCAGGCGCCCGTTGCAGAATTGCCTCCATTTGTATGTACGCAAAGAGCAAAATTGATGTTTTGTTAACATTCAATGACTGTTCGTTAACATGCGCGTACGGATACCAACCGACGTTTGACTGTTTAACTTCATTGCAAGTCGGGTAAACAATATTTTTACTTTTGGAACATGTTTTTGTGCGTACACCTGTACATAGTATAAATCAAAGTCGCTTCCCGCCGCCTGTCTCTCTAAGTCCTCGCTTAGATTATTTAAACTACGTAATGGATTTTAATGCGGTTTTCACAATAATTTAAATTTTAGACAATTTATAGTATAATACATTCAAATTATAATAGAGTGACCCCGAGAAAGCCCGTGTGAAGCCGGGGCGGTTCGCTAATTGAACAAACATTAAAACTTTGACTTAACGCCGTTTCCTTTTAATAAATCTGCGACCAAAGTCCTACTTATCAGTGTAACGTAAGTTTTCACTGTGGATTAGTTTGTTGTTATTGAGTTTTAAATATTAGAGACTTTATCCGACGTCTCTACATCGGAAATATTATTCTCTCGGCTTTCTCTCGAGCCATAAACGTGAAGGGGAATTTGTCAAAGGACAGTAAAGTCGGATATTGCAACTAAGATCTCGCCTACTGGCTTACAACCTGTATCCTTGAGAATTTTGCATCAATATTTTAAAATCCATCCGATAGAACGTTCCAGCTTCAGTTTTCTTGTTCCGCATGAGTTGGCAACTTGCGTTGAAGAGCTCTTGGGTATACTGTAAGCTTTGCTTGTTACTTTTGTGCTTCATAAATTATAGTTTATTTCTTTTTCAAAATTATTTCTCTTAAGGTGGGCTATGTAACACGCGTGCGGTTTATTACATTACCGCACGTATATAATTTCAATATGGTGGTTTAACACACAGATGAAACATTTTTGTTTGGCACCAATGAATCGTTTCAATGTTTAAAATAGCAATAATAAAATACCTCATATAAATATACACTAGTTAGATTAAATTTGACCCATTTCCCGGTTTCCGATTGAGCTGACATTTTACACATTCATGTAAGTTCGTGTTCATGTAAATGTTATGACACCATCGAGCTGATGTAATGATTGAGATGGAAGATGGCCGTAGGATCTCCAAAAACACTCATGGCAAACCCATCCAGTTTGGGCCCGTTTGACTCGTCTTGACAAATACCCTGTTTGATCATAGAGCACGCGCGATAAAAGTTTGCTATGAAAAAATATTTTTTATTTGAACGTTTTTACGTAGAAACAGAATATGAAGACTAACGTAACCGCAGGGGTAGGCAGAGTCCAAAGACCACATTGACAAGTGACAACATAGCAGCCCCGTATTACAGTAAAATATTTCCTGTTCAGAGAAATAAATGAAAAGTGCATTTTACAGCCAATGGTACCAGGAGACAAGGAGATACAAGAGATTGCGAGTCACAGCTAGCAGCGTAATCTCGCAAGCTGCGGACGCGCGTACAACTGTAAAGCCTTTAACAAGACAAATGGCGCACAGAGCCAGTTCACACCTGGAAATGGCTGGAAGACTGCGCTATCGTGGAATTCCTGCCATTGGACGGTCGAGAAATAGATTTCCACCTCCAAACTAATATGGGTTGGTTTTCTGTGACGGGTTGACTGGAGATATCGATTTTGAAAACCCGGATTGGTGTTGAAGTTTGACATGATCACTCAAAAGAATTCACAAAAAGCTTCTTCCAAAATGTAAAAGTAAATAACAAAAGGTAAAACACGTTTATTCTACTCTGACACATGGCACAACATTCAAAAATATTCATAGAAAGAAAAGTAAAACAGAGACATAAACGGAAAAAAAGATACTCTAATCTCGTTACCTGTGCCATGTGGAGAATGCAATGGGGCCACACTCAGCAATGCCACGACGTCGCCGTGACGCTGGTTTTCAGTGGTCCCCTAAGTGATGCACGGACAAAAGTGCTACAAGGAATAAATGAATAAATAAAAAGAAATAAATAAATAAATGTTATTTGTTTAAATACATACGAAATGTGGTTATATAATATTCCTAGTTACGTCAAAGACAATAAAAAAAACCAGCAACGTTATTGCGCATAAGGCATTGTCAAATAATTAAATAATTATTGAAACACCCCTCCCCAAATAGCACCGCGTTCAAACGTACCCATTATCAAAGCCACATTGCCCCACTGTATCGCCAAGGATGGCCTCTGCAACTTTATCAACTTCTCTGTTTCTTGAAAATTGCCGCCACCGTCGCATTCAAATGAACAAAGATACGATAGACACTGACAATCGAATGACATCTCAACCTGGCAGCTGTAGTTCCTAATTCGCCATTTCACAGATAAGTTGGTAGTGTCTGTCTGTAGCATTGTAGTGTAGCCTCTGAACTGATGGGCCAATTCCAATGTAGTTTTCTTTCAGTGATTTGTTGAGGGAGCTGAGAGGACGACCTGCGTGGTTCAGTTGGTTAACATGCCGGTCGCTACTCAGAGTTATTAGAGAAATTAGAGCAGTCTAAGATTATCAAATGTCAAATTCAATTGTCTACTAGGATAGCCACGCTGATAGAAAGTAATCAAACGCCTATAGACAAACACCCGCAACACCCGGGGAGTTTGAAGGTACTAAGGTTTCAATGTCGTAAGGGCATAGAAACACTGTGAAGGACGCTCGCTCCAAAGGGGGGTCACAGCTTACTTCCTAATCCATATTACGATGACTGTATAAGTCCCATCTAAACATATTGATAATATCTGTATAATTTAAATTTTTTATTTTTTATTTAACACTTGATTGCACACAATAAAATACAAAGAGAAACATCACATATAAACGACACAACAGGCACTACTTATTAATACAATTTAATTAAGCAACTCAACATTTCACAGCATTAACCCAAAACGTAATTGAAAAGAAAAATTCCATTCGCCCGTGTTCCATGGAAACACAAATACGCATTTACTTATTAAATTCCGACTGGTTCCATTACGATGACACGTGAATCATTAGAAAAATAGGTATTTTGTTTGTTACCCGTTTCAAATATTCAATGGGAGAACAACGAAATGAAAAGCCCGTTCATTATGAATCTGATTTTGTATTCTGTGAAGGCGAGACGCGCCTGTGGGACGTGAACTGTTTAACCGATTCCAATGTTGTCATTTACGCCCCTTTTTGCATTGCTAAATTAACAGAAAACACTCATTAGGGGAACTCCACCGATTTTCTGTTGAGATTCTGACACCCTTACAAACAACACTTGTCTAAGTAAAGCGTAACAGGCAGTCTCATGGTAAGTGCACGCACTGTTTAATACGGCTCCAGGATTGGTCAAGTTCGTTCATTTTGATGGACGCACAGTGGCGATCACCGATCACCATTCAAGTATAGCCAGTTAGAACCCTGTGCGACCATAGTAATGTTTCTAAATATGGGTGTGGTGTGTGAGATTCACGTGCGAGCTGTCTAATAGGAAGCGGTAGGAGAAAGGGGCCCGCCTGGATGGGTTCCATACACCCAGGTCACACTGCTTTATTTTTGCATTGGTGTGTTTGAGGTCAGGTATGATACCACCAGTTAAGGGTGGTAAGTGACGATGCGGCTGATTATAGAGCATACCTGTCTATTAGTTACCTAAGGGCTAAACGAAGCTAAAAAAGACACTGAAACATAAATAATTCAATCATTATATTTGCTTAAATACATAACGATAGAACATCATCATCTTCGTCAGATGACGATGACGTATTTGCCTAACTGTTCAGGTCAATTGAACGACCTCACCAGCAGGTGGTGATCACCTACGGCTAATGTCTACCACCGAAAGGGAGCAACTCTTTTGCTACGGCTAGCTGCAGAGTGAACAGTACTGTACTCTACTGTACATTTATTAATGTACTAGCTTTTGTCTTCGTCTTCGTTCGCGTAAAATTCGGTTGCTAAGTTTCGGACCCATTCCCATGGAAACCACATTGAATATCGAGATAAATTATAGCCGATGTATTATTCTAGACTGTATGCTACATTACAGCGAAATTTCATCAAAATCCGTTAAGTACTTTTTGCGTGAAAGAATAACCAACATCCAACTTTCGCATTTATAATACTATGTTTTGCCTGCGACTTCGTCGGCGTAACATTTCCAGTCCCGTTCTCGCAGGAACCACAATGAAATTCGGAATAAACTATAGCCTATGTACTATTTTGGGCTTTAAGCACAGAGCTTTGTAGTTCATGGGTCCGCGCGCGGGCGGTATGGCCCGATCATTATTCTGTGGCTTTAAGCTTTATTGCTACAAAATTTCATCAAAAAACGTTCAGCAGTTACAAACAAAAAAACAACCTTACAAACTTTCGCGTTTATAATATTAGTAGGATTAGTAGGAAGTAGGATGAAAGGATCCTTTTTCTCTGAAGCTGACTGTTCCAACTTACAGGCATGACTTGTAGGATAACGAGGGTTAAACCCAAGGAAGTAGTGTTTATGTAATTACTGTTAAGTATGGACATTATATTAACGTTCAATAAGTGTATTTTTGATACCTGTGTTGAATAAAATAAATTGATTGATTGATTGATTGAAGCCCCAAAGACAGAGAGTGGAAAAGACCTGCAATTCTAGTTGTCCCTAGTGTATAAAAAGCATAAACATTTTCAAAAGGCACGTGTGAAAATTAATATGAAAGGCCTGATGTGAGGCAAATATGAAAGTCACAGAAATCCGTAAATTGTTAATTTATTTCTTCATCACACAAAATCATTATGATTTTAATGAGTAAGTGGTTACTTTGTCTTGGGAACGTTGAGTCCTACTCGCATTCGTTAATTGTACTTACATAAAGCAACCCATGACCAAACATAGAGCCTCTACAAATGAGAAGTGTCTTTTCAAAAGGACTTAATCACGTTTTCGTTTTCTACAAAACTGCGCGACGCAAAGAAGGGTAATGTGTTAAACAGTCTATAATTGTATGTATGTTTGTTCCTTTGTGGCACTCTAGAGACCAAACCCGTGATATTGATTAAAATTCAATATGGCGACTACCAGCCGCCGATTTGAAAAATCTAATTCTCTTATTTCATCCAAAAAGAGAGTTTAATAATTTAAACTCGCATCAAAACTGCTTAAATCACATAACGTAACCAGATACTGTAATAATTTTTTTGTGATTTCTGAAAAATACTAAAGTGTAAATAACCTCATTTGAGAAGACACTCCTTAAAAAATTATCCAAGTCTAGATTCTAGACTACAGAATCGTTTCTTAAAGCGAAACGTGAAAGAGTTTAAAACTTGTATCGCACCTACACACCGGAGCATATTCCCATAAAAGTTTTGCAGTTTCCTTGAGCTAAAGTGCGAATTTTAGCATCGAGCCTGGCGTTTTCCCGCTTGGGACGTTTAACTGAAAGATAAGTAAGGCTTAAGTGTTAAGTTAAATTTATAACGGGTCTGCTGAGACTTGATCGTAAGTCCGTCCATATATTTGTTATTTCTCCTCACTGTTAGGGATGTGGTTTTACATGTTGTTGGTTCAATTTTGGTTTGTACGGTTCAAACTGTATTTTTCTTTCGTGATATTTATCCATGAAGCAGATCTACTTTTCCTTGTTTTTGTGACCATAACTATTTAATGCCCGAATACTGGAGTGCTTTTTAACTTTAAGAAGATCACGCTGTCACTTTCAAATCTTTGACATTCAAAATGGATAGCATGATATTTAATGAGCCCTTAAGAGACATTCGAGTATCTTAGTATTATTATCATACAAGATCGGTAATGTAAATCCTGATGATGAAAATACTATCGTAAATAATATCATAGACTCAAATATAACCTGTCAAATTCAACTTTTGTCCCATTGTAGTATCCATATTTTTACGCAATTCTAATTTGTTCTTAAAATATGTTGTCTTTAAAGATATCTCAAGCCTTTAGTAGGTTTGCTGTGTCATATTTTTTAAAGAGTCATACAATCAATAAATCGTACGTAGATCTCACAACAATGTACCTCAGCTATCGAGTGTGACGATTCGAGTGGTTCAGTTGGTTAACATCCGGTCTGCCATGCAAAGGTCTAGGGAAATTGTAGTGTGCCCATCACTACAGCATACAGCTCATACTCCGGCGGTTCTGGGAATACTCTGAAGTGACATCGGTCCCTGACACCGCCACGTTGTCGTTGAAAGCATTGCCAATAGGGTTATTTATACCATTCTGGCAACAGAACAACGTGCATACTTTATACGTATTGGAGGTAGATGTGTAGTGACAACATTATGTAATGTTTACCAATACTTACTTATTTAATTAATTTAAGTACATGTCACCGTAAGATCGTGAAAACCGTTAGTTTATAAGTTACCGGGCGTAATTATACTGTCTGAAACTGTAACAAAATTCACCAAGGCAATTACAATTTAACTACATATAGGAACATACGACTGTTAAGATCATCTGATAGAGCTGCGTTTGAATCTATGAAATGGCCGAGATAGGTTTTAGTTAGGAATTTGGCTCATCATGAGATCTGTAAATTTTTCATTGTGAAAGAAAGAAACATTTATTATAATACACATGGACGCCACGATACAGTAATTTTACAATACAATAACATAAAACTAAAGAACACTGAGACAATTATTAGGTTCCCAGTGGCATTGTCCGTGGGCATCCAGCGCAAGTGAATCCTCTTCAGCATAATGTTGTGGCCGCTTGACGCGAACCACAACGCTGGCTTTCAATGGGCCCAGTGCCTAATCTCCCACCGACACTGCATTGTCAACAAATAAACAACAACGAACAACATAACATACAGTGAAATCGTTAAGAGTTTGCGCGGCTTGGCGAACCAATTTTACATAAAATTATTTTGGTGGGATCCTTTCAACAGAGAAGATGACAAGCTCAGACATGATGTAACATGAAATGGTCTCAGAACGAAAATGGAGGTCATTCCCATCCACAAATGCCAGACAGGCCTCCACAGATAAACACGTCAAACTCATATCACCCCTTCTTTTTCGTCGGGGCTCGAAAAAAAAAGAAATAGAAAACATAAAATACGAGTAACATAACATAAAATACGCCAACATTATGTACTACTATTATTACAAGCCCCAAACTCATTACTCCATGAAAGTGTCCTATTTCCTATTTTCGGGTGCTCTCGCCGCATTCAACATTCGCAAACGAAACCTTTCTCAAATGAGGATGCACGACGATGCTCTTTCAGTTGCTAATGGAAACATTTTTGACATAAAGAGGCACTAAGTAGGCACACATTTAGTTTTGAAAAGAGAAACAACTGATTTAAAGGTAATAAGTTCGCAAATGAAAAACAAAATTCATAACAAGCTTTTATACCTACTCATCAAGAACATTCCAAAGAGCCCAAACACGATGGGGTTATCTCATTGCGTTCATTAGTTTCTATGATCACCTTCTGACTCCATCATCAAACACAAAATTTCAGCTCAATCGAATAACACATTGTCAAAAAACATACAAACATACATATGAACAGTGCAAGTTAAATAAAAGCTTGTAAAAAGGTTATCAAGCCTGCGGTGTTATTGATAACTATTATGTTTTCAATTTCTGACTACCTGCACGTGTCGTGTTTTAGTATTACATATAACAATTGATTACTCTACGAAAACAATTGATTACTCTATCAAAGTTCAAGAGATTCAAGAAAAACAAACTCAGTGACTGACATCTTCAAGCATCGTCGCGTCTCTGTGCGAACTGACCCTTAAACTTGACAATAATATTTTGTTTGACAATTTATTCCAGGAAGATAGTTCTCTCAACTAGTGATTTCGGTTATTTTCCATACAATAGGGGTATATTCTATTTGGTACCTGTTAGCGACATTTATATTCATTTGTACCTACCTATATCTATGTATCAAGCGGCAGTCGCCGCTCTTACCCCTCGCCCCTTTCCTCAGTCCCCTCGGATCCCAGCGCACCGCTCGTCCCCACCACTACCGCCAGTTAGGCCGCAGCCATTACGATTGCTGTGCGTTATAAACATTGTAATATCCAACTTACTTAAATAAACCAAAGTAAAAGTTTTATGGTATTTTCTTCCACCACGCATCACCCCATTACCAACAGAGTGGTCCTTCGAGCAGGATCGCCGATGTTTAATACTCCGCCAGCGGGAAAGATGATGAATACGAGAAGTACGAAGAAAATACCCACATTATTCGTCGCGGAAGAATGTTCTAGAAACGAAGGTGAAAATCAGTCATTTAGCCAACGAGTTCAACCACAAATTGATATTTAAAAGAATAAAAAGCCCGTTGTGAACTCCTACGATGACAAATATGCTCCAGGAACATCTTCGTAGCGAACAAAAGGTCGTCATCGTCCATCGAGGCACAAAAAAAGAAGTTGGAATTGCAAGCTGCAGAAGCAAAAGCACGCATAAAGATGGAAAAAATAGATAAAAAACTAGCCGCGGACCTGGTTGACCTAGAGGATCAAAAATACAGTCCACAAAACTCGAAGTCTGGGGGTAGCAGCATCAGGAAAGGTAATGAAATCGAGAGGTGGATTCAGCACAGTTAACTTGAAATGGAAACACATCATACCACCAAGATTGAAAATAATGAAGGTATGTGCGCCGGCACAGCGCGCCATCACCAAAGGTCCTATTCAAGAGCTGGCTAGTGTACTAAAGGATTTGGTACCACCTCAGCAAGTAACTCCCAAAACGCTAACCTACTCAGTCGCATCAGTACGCCACGAGACCTACCAATTTTCTCCGGCGAACCAATGGAATGGCTATCCTTTAAACAGTCATACGAAGAGTCAACTGAACTGTGCAAGTTTAATGAAAAAGAGAATCTTTGGCGCCTACGGAAATGTCTTCGCGGACCCGCCAAGGATGCTGTGTAAGCACTATTAGTAACAGCCACATCGCCTGACATCATCATGAAGACCCTGGAGCTACAGTTCGGAAACGCCGATATAATAAAACGCATCACCCCATTACCAACTGTACCGTGAGAGGTCTTCCCGATCTAAATCCGAGGTAAAGCTTTCCGAAATAGCCACAGTACTGAGTATATCGATGACGACATTTAACATCCATCTACTATTTTATACATTTATTTAGCTAGAACTGCAATAATCTTAATTAATAAGCCTTAAAGTATATGCCAGTTGAAGGAATCTGCGGAACGTCGGTGACCGAGTGGTTAGGGTATACAAATCGTATCGAGGTACTGGGTTCGAATCCCACTGCGGCCATGATAACTCTTTCCTGAGTTATGTACTTTAGTTGAATGCTAACCGATGCTCTTACGGTGAGGGAAAACATTGTGATGAAACCTGCACATTCAGGCGACTGAATGTGTAACCATGATTCAATCTGATTAGGCTCCCTTGGTAGCGAGGATCACGGAGGTCAAATGGCAGTCGCTCCACTGTAATAACCTGATGCCAAATCCTAGATCATGGTCAAGGCGGACCCCGGGCCCTCGTGCGCGAGAATACAACCGGGACATTTACGCCAAGATGACTATATTTTTTTAAGTTACCACTTAAAGAAATGTGCATCAAACTTAGCTTTCGGGAGTTCTACTGAATACAAGATCGAAGCAATACTTTACGCGGAGCAACGACTTTTCCTATTAAAAGCTCAACTTGGACCCCATTTGGAGCATTGCTCTTATCTATGAGCGGGAACACCGGTACCTATATCAGCTAGGACTTTGTGACTCGATCCAACAACGCGCTGTGAGAATTGTCGACGATATAACGTGATGCTTACAAGTGATATTGAGCCGCTAAGCGGAAGGATTTCGACTCCCTTTGTGTGTTCTACCGGTAGCACAACGGTGTTTGCTCTGAAGAACTGCGTAGAGCCACGTTCTATCATCGCACCGCATCCTCACACTTTGGAACCAAATTCATTGCGAACTGTTCCATAGGAATATCCCACGTACACTAAGGTTGTGAGGTTGAAAGGGTGAAAAGGTTTTTCGGGTTCGTCAGCGCGTGGGTGATACCTCTGGACCCCTTGGTATTGCAAACATCTTACCATCAGGCAGCCGTGACTGCTAACAAACAGGCCGTAAGCTTGTTTGCCACCTTAAGAATAAATAAAAAAACACAATGGCGTCAAACTCACATTTGCGTAAAGGGTTAAAAACACGCTTGAAAAAGTCTGCATTAAACTACAAACTGATACTAATACTCACTGATATACATGTTCAACTCGACTTTTATTTATACCTACCTACCCGTTTTTAACCGCTTTTGATGAGAATAAAGAATCTTTAACCACAATGATACCCATACCCATTTCGGCATTGGACAAAACAAATCTACGAATGTGAAGCCAATCCTCGCTCAAGCTACCCCATGTTCCCATTACCCTGAAGCATGTTCTGCGTCCGCATCCAAAACGAGTTAATGCAGGCAGGTAACCGAGCAATTCGCAGTTTAACATTGCATGGCGACAACAGAACCGCACCAAATTGCTGTGTAAATTTCTAGTTTCAACACTTTTAGTGCTAAATCTGGAATGCATTCGTTGCAACGAAATTACTGCGTTGTTCCGCTGTTTCACGTAAATATACGGCGATTAGGGGTGTTAAAAATGCTGAATGAGCAATATTTAAGGTCTTTGTTGTGACACCCGATGTCTTTAGTTAACCACCATAACTGTGCAAGCTTCTTGCAGTTGTGTTTCAAAACCATTACTTATAGAACCAAGCCTACAACTATCACAAAAGTCTGTGACAGCCTATTCACTGTAGCCTTGAAGGCGTCTAGATTATAATGATCAGGGCAACGCGTTCCATTCCTTAACCGTACGCATTATAAAGGTTGAGCCAAAGCGACTCGTGCGGATAGCTGGAAGATCCACAACATAAAGATGAAGCGCTCGCCCGGAACGCGTCTCCCGATGGCGGATAGGGACTGGTGGAATGACCGCGACCAATAAATCGTAGATTTAATGGGCTACGTATATTTTGGCCTGATTATCAGTATCATACATTCGGTATGTGATATTTAAAATCTGCAACACGAAACCCAAATAAATACAATAATACTACTTGCCTTGCTAGCAACCTGCCACGGGTTATTTGGAAATTTCCGAGCAACTGTTGAATTCGCACGTAGGAATGCAGAGTGGAACCAAATTTGAAACAAAACGTTTTGGGTGGTAGCTGGTAAGGGTAACTGCAAATTGAGCAGTAACCCCGCACTTGTTTACAAAGTTTCATGTAATATTTTTTGTCGAAATCCCGTTTTTAAAGCCATACTCGTGTTATTAGGCGCACACGTACCGTCACTATTTTTTCCTTAAAGTACCTGCCTGAAATTTAGCTACAACTACAAGTCAGTATTCGTACAATCGATATTGTGTTTAAGTTTATATAATAAGTCGCTTTGCATTATTCCTCTATGCTACTTAGTAACAAACGTGGAAACAGCCCATCTGATAGATGATAAATTTACAGTATTATATCATTAACAATAAAATTATCATTTGTACTTTTTGACGTGACAACGTCTTATAATTCGATGGAGCCGACTGCACGCACGAAAAAACATGACTCATGCGGCGTTACCTCGCTCTGAGGCGTTCCATTTAAGGCTTGAAATGCAAGCGAGAGCGCGGAACGAGCGACCAAGAGGCATAATCGGCCTCCGCGTTCGGCAGCGTTCGACATCTGTCTCTCTCCTACTTGACGTTGTCACGTTCAACTATCGTCAGTAAACCGACTTTACTGACAACCGATTTTTTACACATAATATCGCTCCGAAGTTACAGTTATTTCAAATTATGGGTGCTAGTCTAGTTTAATATTGATGCTTTATAATGCTTCTAAAAAGTACGATCATCACCATCATCATCATAGCAGCCGAAAGACAGCTGGTACAATATCAAGTCTTCGGTTCACCTTGTGGGAGGCCACGCTGCATCTCCCGGTATGTGGTCGCCACTCGAGAACTTTACATCCCCATCGGCCATCTATTCTTTGAGCTATGTGCCCTGTCCACTGCCACTTTAACCTGGCAATCCTTAGGGTTATGTCGGTAACAGTGAGCTTTCTTATAAGGCCCACAGTGTGCGATAGCTAAAATAATTGTCCTCGGCTTGCCGCATCCGCATCACCCTGCAGCCTGTCGCAAAACTTCTGCATCTTTTTCAACGTTTGCAGACTCGCGCTTTCCACCCAATAAAACGTCCACACCAGATATTATTGTCGTAGTGCAAACATTTTATGAAAAATACATGGAATAAGATCTGGACGAAAGCCAGCCTGGGACAAAGCTGGTCACATCACAATATAAAAGTATTTACTTTCCAGTTGGCATTAGGGTCGCTACTCAGCCGATATTACCATGTGCCAGGGGGCCATATAGCGGAGGAATTCAATAAACAAGCAGCGTCCCCTGGCGCCGGTTGCTACGTAGCCATTTTATTGCTGTAATGCAGTTAAGCCATTTGGCGGGCGGACGTCATAGTGGTCCCTGCGCTCTGGACGCTCGTATTTCAAACACCGGCGGCTCTCAAACTGGCGAATCTATAATAAACACAAAAGGCCGCTTATTTCGCCTGGTGCTTAACTATCCGAACCGACAAAATATGACGGTAATCCCGTGACGAAGTTTGCACATACTCAAATATTTTCCAAACCACTGATCTGATTTGAATAACACAAAATGGATAACCATCTCAATTAAACCAGTTTTCAAATAAATCAAACCGCACCGATATAGGTATATCCGTTCGGGAGCTACAATGACACAGACATACATACGTTAAACGATAAAACGCTGTTTGTTTAAGACGCTTTAAATATAAAGTCTAAACAGTACGCAACTGATTAAAACAAGGATTTCTTCAGAAATTTAGTAAAAAGGTTTTTACGGAGTGGCAATACTGGTACAAGTTCAATAATAATAATGTAGCTTCCGGTAGAATGGGTATTGAAAGAGTTTTCGTAAACCGTCAGTATACAATTTTAGCGCGCGAGGGCCCGGAGTCCGCCTTGACCATAATCCATGTGGCAGATCATAAACTATTGATAGTTAATACTTTGAGAACCGCTGTTCCGGGCGAGCTGGCTTGTGTATTTCACCAGTCCCGATGCTCCATCCCTAACTTGATTTCACGACAAAATTAATTTCCAACCGGGAGTAAAAACTTTGGTAATGAGTTAAATTAAGTTAAAGTGCACTTGTATTTAGTGCAACAGCATTAATAACTTTTAAATTCACAAACGTAGTAAGTAAACAGGGATAAAGTATTGTGTGGTGTTTGTGGTTTAGTTGAACATGAGTTAAAAGTAGGCATAGGTAATAAAGATATTGTCAGACTGATTCTGATCTTAAAAACTTTGTGAGACGGGTAGAAATACTTTTTGGTGTGTGAAGGTAGAAAAAATATATTAAACACAAAAAAATTAATTAAAAACTGATAAAACAAACAAACATGAAAAACAGAATTACAGTGGTTAGCAACAACAGACTAAGTTAAGAAATTGAATGATTTAAATGAATGTGGGTTCCTCCTTGTTCTCAAGTAACTTAAAACTACTTATTACACTATTGTAATAAAATCAAACAGCATAAGCAGCGGCTCAGAACTCTACAAAACTTTTTAGAAGCAGGTTGGTACAGAATTAGGATTAGTTTTGCTGGGTGGATGGATGGTGACATCTCACACAGGGTTGGGTAAATAGGCGGAACATAAAATCTGGTGATACAGTTACTGAACGGAGCTTGGGGATGTGCTGGCTTACAGGGGCTCATGCAGGCCGCTATGCAGGGTAAAATATGAGATACTTGCGTGTAGGCGGTCTATCACCACCAACAGCAAAGGCACAAGAAAAAGACACCCGGCTCCAGAAATTGAGCACTCCCACTCTCGGCCGTGTCTTACTTTTGCCAGCAAACAGGTATTACAAATAAAATCAACCACACAATCACCATTTGAACGTTGAAAATAATTGAAAACTATGAGAAAAAGTTATTTGGTTGAAAATGAATAACAGGTCCAAAAGAAAAAAAACTTCTCGCGCCCTAAGCGCCGTCAAAAATAGGGTACCTAGCACATCAAAATCATTACCCCAAAACGGTTTACCAAAATGTGGGAAAATACAAATATAAAAAACTAACAAAATAAGTGAGATAACATGATAGAAAACACATACTATGTTACCTAGATTCACATAAATACTAAATAAATAAAATAAACTCGTAAATAAAAGAAATATAAATAAACTATAGGATAACCAGACATTATGCCGTGAAAGTGGCATAATATCTGGCAACGGAGAAGAGTGCCGCTAGACAGTCATATCCTGACGTCCGCAGTGAGTAGGCGTCTTTTCTGGCGTCTATCGCGAAAATAGCGGATTGAGCGACGGAAAGGGATAGAAAATACATAAATACATAAGGAAAAGAGAGATAAAATAATTTTAAATAAATTTTGAATTTGGCAAAGGAACGTGCTAGGCAGCCTTAAAAAAATAACGGGAACGTTCATAATAAATGCAACGTTACAATATTTCCGGATACATAATATTTTGTCCTATTTATTTACAATTAATTAAAATAGCTCTAATAAAAATTCAAAACGAAATTAAGATTAGGGTAAAAGCCGGATACTTACCCCAGTGGGATAGTTGCCCCAGTTTTGAATACACTATGTTAGGGATGTTGGTGGCGTTAGCGCTTTACCAAAATTTAAAGTGCCTCTCCCGAAGGCCTCAATGCCATATAATTCATCAGCGTAGGCGCACGCGTTTTGTCCTAGTGAGCAAATATCTTCCGCGCAGAAGCTTTGACGGGCGTCAAAATTATTTTGGTAAGTAATTAATATTGAATATCTGTATTACTGATTGGAGCGTCGGTGGCCGAGCGGTTACAGATCCGACTCGTAAGCCAGAGGTCCCGGGTTCGAATCCCGCTCCGGCCATGTACCAATAACTGTTTTCTGAGTTATGTACATTAGTTGAATACTAACCGATGCTCTTACGGTGAGGGAAAACATCGTGATGAAACCTGCACATTCAGGCGACTGAATGTGTAACCATGATCCAATCTGGTCAGGTTCCCCTGGTAGCAGGGTCATGGAGGTCAGATGGCAGTCGCTCCACTGTAATTACCTGATCTGCCAAATCCTGGATCATGGTCAAGGCGGACCCCGGGCCCTCGTTCTCGAGAGCACAACCGGGACATTAACGCCAAGATGATTATTTTTTTATTTATCTGTATTACTGATTATGGTATCAGTCTACTTTTTACTACTAAAAATCAACTTCCTTAGTCTGGCTGCGCCGACACCAAATAGAAGACTGCCTTCTGGGATAGTCTCGAAGAAACGCTGTAGCGCGGCATATGCTATCTTCTGAAAATATCGTGGTTAGTGTGGATCTCATGGCATGGTCCAGATGAGTCCCAAGACCGGATGACATAGAGAAGAAAAAGCAGGAAAGCGGATCCGGCCTGACAGACGCCGGGATGGTGATGATTTAATTATTTTAATCATTCCAACTTAATACTATGTTTTTACAATAATTACAAATATTTTGAATAGTGCATAATAAAGGATCTCAGTAAATAATAAACATTATTAATATCCAACAAAATCATAGTGAGGCAACTATCCCCCGACGCATTTTTACCGTGGGGCAACTATCCGCCACAGTAGGCACGTATCCCTCTTTTGAGAGGTCAAGTAAAACAGGATTTACTTAAAACCAATAGTAATTACATTTACGAATATAGGTTATTATAGAAGATTAAAGACCAATGTTTTGATATATATGTTGCATATTTCTTAGTAAGTACATATTTCTTCATAATTGAGCTTTTTCGAAAAGTGAGGCAAGTATCCGGCTTTTACCCTAAAGATTATTCTCTGGTCTCTTTCTCACACAACCTAACCGACAGAAAAAGTCGGATATCCCCCTAATAATTTAACATTTATTAAAGTATTTTCCAAACTACTGAACCAATTTTAATGAAAGGACTAAGAACCATCTAGATTAAACTGCTTTCAAATAAAGAAAGCATTCAAATTGGTCCATCTGTTCGGGAGCTACGATGCCACAGACAGGTATACCGCAACAGACACAGATACACAGAAACCCCTATCTTTTCGTCGGGGGTTAAAACAGTATTTACTATGCAGTGTAAATGGGCATATCGGCCAGTGACGTCACTAACTGATATCGCCCTTTCTGTCTAATTAGGAATTTCAAATATACAAAGGGCAACTCCATCAGAAACTAGTTACGAAACTCAATTACCAATACGGACGAAAGGAAACATAATTATAGATAAATAAATAAATATGCTTGGACAATTCACACAGCGTGAACGCATTGCCCGTGAGTATGTTCCGTGATCAATATAATTTGGATGCCTTTAAGGCTAGAGCGAATAGGCTGTTCCAAGACAGGCATGCTCCATCTTCGGCCACATCGACACTTACCAACAGGTGAGATGACGGTCAAATGCATGTCTTGTCTAATATAAAAAAAAAGCGCCATCTAGCCCAAAACTAGGTAAAGCTTGTGTTCTGTTATGGCACAGAGAAAAAAATACTGTGTTTTATGTTGTGTTGTGTTATAATTACTACGCTTGTTTTAAAAGTAATTTTGAAATATTGTTTTACTTCGTTTTTTGATACGCTAAACTCCTTCAATTGAAGCAATAATAGTAGTTTATGCAACTGTCATATAAAAGGGGGTATTAAAACATGAGTGTCTGTTTATCATACGAGGCGTAGCCGAGTATGATAATAGTTTGACACGAGTGTTTTAATACCTAATTATATGCAGTTACATACACTACTTTATCTACACTCATATTTTCATGTTAAAATTTCGTACCTATAATTTTTTCAACTTTGCTGGAAGTAACTCCGAGTCAGTTCTGTTGTATCTACGCGTCGAGGATATCAAACGAAATTCAATTCACTACTTTCACATTTATCTATTTATTTGCTTTAAACAAGAAAAAACATTCACAAACACAAATTACAACAATTAGAAAAAATATTCTGTTTAGCGGGAAAATAATTCTAAATGTACACAATCACAACCACAGACTACGAACTGATCACAAATATAAACAGGAATTTTGAATTTGTAGAAGATATCTAGGTATTCAGCCTACATTTAGCCGTGTCCCGGCGCCCGACAAAAATTTAAAAAAGAAAAGTGTTGCATAATGATTAAAAAGTTATTTTTCGATACAGCTGTAATGAAAATAGTATGGAAAATGCTGTATCGAAAAGTAATTTTTAAAATTTTTATAGACTGGCGTGAAAAAAGTGTATCCTTAAACAACTGTTTTCGAATATGTAATTGGAACATTACGCTATGAGTGTAGATAAAATAATTTTATTCAATCGCGATAAAGTGCGTAGTCAGAATCCTGGGCACATGCCCAGCACTTACGTCCGTCAACATGAACGAAATTTACCAATCAAGACCCGGATTGAACGCGGTGCGGTTACATAGTACACGAGCACTGTGAGAACGCATAGTAACGCTACTTTAATGACAAGTATTGTTTGTGAATACGGGTGTTACATAAAAACATCCAATTTATACATAGTATAATACAGGCTATTTGGTAGAGGGTTGGACATAGGTGAACGGCGGATAGAAGGGGTCATTTACAAATTACTCAGCATAAATTAAACCAATTTGGCCTCAAGATTTTTTTTGTTTACAGACAAAAGGGCACCAATTTGAGTGAATAACTCCAGATAAGAAAAAGTTATCAACGCTTTTGATATACCGTTGGATAGAGCATGAACTGCAGATATTTATGTGAAATTAGAATCAATCTAATGCTAGTAGTTTTTTTTTAAACCTAATACAAATGTTCCCTTAAAAATTCTTTTTCCTCATTAAGTAACTTTAGGACCTCATATTTTTTTTCCCCCTTATTCATCATCACAGCCCGTAACAGTCCACTGCAGGACTTAGGGCCTCTCCCACGAAAGGGGAGGTTATTACCATAATCTCCACGCTTGGCAGGCGGGTTGGAGATCGCAGTGTTTAAATATAATAATGGAAAATGCTGCTGTCCATTTTCCAGACTACGGAGACTCTTGATCTTTTGCCTCGAAAACATTAGTCGCCTTGTACGACACCCATGAATGTAAGGGGTTGGTGCTGTTCTACTCTGCCGGAAACCACACGGCCAATGAGGCCAATAAACATTTATAATTACCTTCTAGGTAAAACTTGACATTGTTAAACTGTTATAATTTTTTAAGACATTTTATTGTAATGAGATTTATTATTTTATTAATTTAATTGACTAAGATTATTCCAATTTGTGCTGACTTTAACTATTGTATACGACATGATGATAATGTAACTAAATGACCTGTAACTATTGTTAGCAATAAAGTATCTGAATCAACGATAGATAGAGTGATTCAGAGGAAGGTTTTATAGCAAGAAAAATGGATAGGTAGAGGTAAAGTAGGTGTAGGGTAGGTGTAGAGTAGATGAAGGGTAGGTGTAAGGTAGGTGTAAGGTAGTGTAGGCGAACTCGCGCCGAGCTCCCTAGTGTCTAATAAAAAAAACTAATGTATACAGTAAAAAATAGCATTGGAAATGTCGAAGAAATTTCCCAAAGATTCGAATTCCAAGCCAATCTAATTATAGAACAAATGCAATAATCACGATTCGATCATGTTATCGTGATATAACGATGACGTTCTCTCTCGTCATTCTCGACGAACAAATTGGTACAAATTGGTAGACTCGTAACCATAATCGGTAAACATCTGACGAATATTGTATCTATCTGTATTCGTCTTGGCGTTAATATCCCGGTTGTGCTCTCGTGGAGGAAGGCCCGGGGACCGCCTTGACCATGATCCAGGATTTGGTAGATCAGATAATTACAGTGGAGCGACTGCCATTTGATCTCGGTGACCCTGCTACCAAGGGGAACCTGACCAGACTCCCCGTAAAGGCATCGGTAAGCATTCAACTAATGTACATAACTTAGAAAAGAGTCATTGGTACATGGCCGCTGTGGGATTCGAACTCAGTATCTCACTACCTCGAGTCGGATACCTTAACCGCTCGGCCACCGACGCTACTTATCTGTATCTATCTGTATAATGCATATAAAGCGGAAAGATATATTTGCCTAAAGCCATGTATTTTAACCTCCGACGAAAAAAGAGGGGTGTTATAAGTTTTACGTGTATATCTACGGCGTTTCTGTGTGTCTGTTTGTAGCATCGCAGCTCCCGAATGGATTAACCGATTTGGATGCGGTTTTCTCTATATGAAAGCCAATTTAATCGCGATGGTTCTCAGCTTTGTTTCATTAAAATCAATCAAGTAGATCAGAAAATATTTGATTATATACGGGGTGTCCTTACGCTCTGTATAAAGACGAATATTACTAATTGAGTAGGGTGTTTTAACCAAAACTACAAAAGAATCATAACAATCGGTCAGTCAAATTTAAAATCAACGGTTTTAAATTTATCACTTAGGAGCAGTCTGTATGTTGCATGGTCTAGGAGTATAGGAAACCCAAAACATTGCAAACTCTATTGAATTCCATTAGAAATCCACGCCAAATGACAGATTAAATAAAAAAAAAACTTATTGAAATTTGAAGTGTAACAAAAGTCACTCGCTTCTCAAGTGTCATGTCATAAATGTAAATAATTAATTCTGGAATCAATCCATTCGTGTTGTCGTGATACAGTATGTTGTATCTGTAGCTGATAAAGTTACAATCAAATTTCTTAGAAAATAAAGAAAGGGTTATTTTACGATACTGCTGAGTAGCAGTCTTATAGTAGTTTATGCAACTGTCATATAAAAGGGGGTATTAAAACATGAGTGTCTGTTTATCATACGAGGCATAGCCGAGTATGATAATAGCTTGACACGAGTGTTTTAATACCTAATTATATGCAGTTGCATACACTACTTTATCTACACTCATATTTACGTGTTAAAAATTTCGTACCTACAATTTTTTCAACTTTGCTGGAAGTAAGCTGCGAGTCAGTTCTGTTGTATCTACGCGTCAAGGATATCAAGCCGCGGGAATTTCACTTCACTACTTTCACATTTATCTATTTATTTGCTTCAAATAAGAAAAAACATTCACAGCAACAAATTACAACAGTTAGAAAAAATATTCTATTTAGCGGGAAAATAATTCCAAATGTACACCATCACAACCACAAACTATGAACTGATCACAAATATAAACAGGATATTTTGAATTTGTTAAAGACATTTAGGTATTCAGCCTACATTTCGCCGTGTCCCGGCGCCAGACAAAAACTTAAAAAAGAAAAGTGATTCATAATGATTAAAAAGTTATTTTTCGATACAGCTGTAATGAAAATAGTACGGGAAATGTTTAAAATTTTATAGATTAGCGTGAAAAAAGTGTATCCTTAAACAACTGTTTTCGAATATGTAATTGGAACATTACGCTATGAGTGTAGATAAAATAGGATTTCATTGTTTGTCCAGAGGCTAAGGTCACCTGTATAAACTTGGTTGGGGGTTATCAGATATTATCTGTCGGTTAGAAAACATTGCTGAAGGAACTTCGTTGAAAGGGAAATCTAGTGTAGGATCACTGAACTAGAATTCACTGCCCATACACGTTTGCTTGTTGTATTTTAATACCCGTTGTATGTAGCCTATTGTACTTGAGGCATTCAAGCCATATCCCAAATCAATCTGTACTGAAACTAAATATTCCAATTAGTACCGATCCTTTGTACCAGCTCACATCAAAGTAGGTACTTACCATTGTTCGTGCTAAGCTATTATTTCGTTATCCACAATAACTTATCAAATTAATCAAATTGTGATATACAAAATTGTGTTATGCATCAAAGTACAAACACCAGTGAAAATAATAATAACCAACTACTAATTCCTCAACATGACAACAGGGAAATCTTGCTTGCTTTTAAGCCTCTAAGGCTGATCCCCTAAGCCCTAAGGCTTGATTTTAAACTTAAATTATTTTAACAAAATAGATGTATCTACCTAGGGTGTACAGTTATCGACAGTAAACAATACATTTTGGCTAGTTTGGCTTCGTATAGCGTAAACTCTGTCATAATAAAGAAGTAGAAAAATTTTTGAAAAATCCACCTCGGCTTATGTTAATGGTCGCAGTAATACTAGGACTGAACTAGCCTTGAAAAGCGTTCTCAAACAAAAAAAGTATTAGTGTTGCCAGCCTATAGACACCTCTACCTCGTTCTCATTATCTCAGCGATAAGACGTCCACTGTCAAACATAGGGCTACCTACCTCCCTTTATAATTTGGCAAACGTTAAAACGGTTTCACTTATTTTAATAATTATTTTTGACGTGAAACGTCTTTAAATCACACGGGTAGCAAGTCAGAAAACTGCACCGTAACGAAAAGGCCTTTATCTTACCATAATAACTGCAAACTATTTGTTTTAGAAACATAAATCTAGTTTCATTGTTAAGCGTATATAGTCAGCTCGCTGTTTTAACCTTGAATTTGCGTCGGGGGGCGGGTGGGGCTAGGGGCTTCGCATTGAATGAATGAAACGCGCGGTCCCACGCATTCATATTCAGTATAACTGAAGACTTACCACTCGTGATAGGTCAGTGATTCTTGCGTGTATTTATTGTGTTTGTCTACAACAATCGATCCATAAAAATAAGTGTAATTTAGACAATATTTACAGTAAAAATAAGTAAAAACTGTACAAAAATAGACGAAAATTAAATATGTCGGCCATGCCATGCAAAAGACAGCAAGAAGTATAAACCATGGCTATTATTGGAATGAGGAGGCCATCGGCCATACGTGGGCACCCCAATGTCCGGCGCTGAGCGAGCGAGGCGGTTTCAAGAGCGTCTCAAAGTTGCCAAGGTAGACGTTTCATGTTAAAACCAAGGGCCGTGTGTTCTGACACAGCCTCACCCGATTTTTTTGTTGAAAGTTTGTAATTGGTAGGAGAAGGGCTTTATGAAAGAATAAAAGGATAGGCATAGGTAGGGTAAGGTAGAGTCTGTAGGGTAGGGTAGGGATAGAACAACACGCGAACGAAGACGCGCCGGGCCAGCTAGTTATAAACGATATCACACTTAAAGTCTAGACTTCACACCCGCTTAGAGACCTACACCGACCTATCACCAACAAATCACGCTAGCTGTCATTTCCCAGACTTTGTTCGCAACACGCGCCGCATTCACCTCTAACCGGATTTAACCAGTACACCCGAGATAACACCCACTGCGTTCTATTTAAACAGTTATCGCCACAGCCAATATACCGTAACGGGTCATTGGGAACCAAAATATTATTTTAAACAACGATTCATTTTATTACAATTACACTTACTTACTTTTCTGTGTACATGAACTCTTGACTGGCCTAACAGGTAGGTATATGCGATAATGCATGATAATCTGGGTACCATTCCGGGAACAACGGTGTGGATGAATTTTTTAATATTTAATATTTAAATATTTGTGTTAATTTTTATTGTAAATAGTTTTTCTGCGACAAAATAATTTTTGTAAGTGAATAAAAGAAAAAAATGTGCATATGTTTTTTATTGCCTAGGGAAGCACACGGACGGACGGTCCACCGTCGTCCAGAACATCTGCAACCTAAGGGGAGCGGATGCGATCCCAGCCTCTAAGATACCTGTAGACATGCCTTTTGAAGAACCCCATGATATAGCGCAAAGAAAAGTTATCCGAAGGGAGCTCATTCCACAAACTAAAGATAAATATTCCAAAATCTCGACGTTCAAGGTCATGGTAGGACTCTGTCTATATAAGTACCAGTGCCTCAACTATTTCGCGATCACCCCATCCCCATTGGGTGTCGCTTCCGACAAAGCCATGAAAAGTATTCCAGGCGATTTAGTCTAAAATTGTATGTCATGCCTGATAGTTCTAACTGATCAAGCGTGTTTTTACCGACATTTTTGTTTCCTATTCGTCAAAGTAGTGTCATCCCCTAGATGGTGTTTAGTGTTAGTTTTCATAGCGAGTCCCACATAACCAGCCCGGTCGGCTGCACTGGTATACTATGAGTATCCACCGCCTCTCTCCCTCATTGTTCCCGGATATTGTCCAATACCGGTCGGTGGAAAATAATAGGAATATCCGTTGCGGTGGGGGCAAAAAAAACAAGCAACGTTGTTTGCATTGATATGATATGATTTGGAGGATAAGGTAGCCGGAATATTTACAGGCCTGAGGTCCTCGCAGTGACAATGCACGCTCCAAGTCTGCTAATTTACGAATAGCTCAATTGGATCTCAACAGGAAGTTTGACAATTTTTTGGTATTCTGCTACATAAAGACCAATCGTTTTTTATTGACAATCATTGGCCTTTTTCATAGTCTGATTGCGATTCGATTGTGGATTAAAACAGCATTCTCATCAATTAATTTATATATTAACACTTTATTACATAAATACAAAATATAGTCGGTACAAATCGGTAACAACAGAGAAAGCAACAGGCAGCCTTATCCCTTAAAGCAATTTCTTCAGGCAACTTTTGGGTAGCAAACTATCTATAGGGACATATGTATACAGAAACTGAGAGCAAGCCCATTCAGCGAAATGACATGTTGCTAATAAAACTATTCATACAGAAATACTATAAATACACACAATATTACCAAGTTATTCAGGGAAGAGTAGAGTACATACAAAATAATTACGCACAAGAGCACAACTTTATCTATTTTACCTCCAAGATGCATGCATACATAAAATTTAAATGCGTAAATCTTAGACGGAATGGGCGACAGTTTCCGCATTCCATCAATTGACCATTGCGTTTGTCACTGATTGCTATAAAAATTAAATACGGAATTAAAAATTAGTTAAGTATAGGAGTGCCTGATAATGATGGTCGCACTGCATTGAGCGATGCAACAGGCGCGTTGTAAAAAGCATTTATTCCCGGTCGTAACCATTGGGAACGTACCCGCTAGATACGACTGGGAATTTTATTTGTGTTTTGACTTAGTAGGATTACTGTCAATTTAAAACTCGTATCCAGAAACGTTAGTATTATGTCTCATAGTATGCGTGAACGAACAGGGTTGCAACTGACAATACTTGAGTGGCGATCGGCACTAAGTTACCAGTTTTGCTATAGTCTCTACGCCTGGCAGGCCAATTAAGCAGCTTATACTTATAAGCTGCTGTCCATTTAATGTCTACAGAAATACTTGGTATTCGTTACCCTGCATAAATAAATAAATAAATCTTTATTTAATTTAGACTTAGTTGCGTTTACAGTGGTTCAGACCTTTTATTAGGTATTCATACCTGTGTCAGGAGGTCTCGCTCTTTCATATCTAGTAGGTATAGTTAGCTAAGCTAGAATATTTATAGCACCATATTTATGACACCCAGAAATTGCAAGGGATGGTGATGTATACTCTACCGGATATCATACCGCCACTAATTAGTATTGGGCAATAAAATTTTCCACTAAACGAATCATCGTAGCACGAAACAAACCACTGCCCAATATAAACGTGTTATAAGTAAACAAATATCAACTCTCCGATAAACTTATTGACTATAATTGGTTCGAACTGGTTATTTGCACTTAATTCTGACCTTACCCCCGAGTCGTGATAACCATGCCCGGTGCCCGGCGCGTGGTAAACTTGAGACATTTCCAGACCATTTGTTCCACATCATTTGACCTAATTTGAGTGTGGAAATTAACGCGGATATCATTATCAATGCTTCAATAGGAATAGCAAAGAAATGGACACCGTTTTGGGGGAAAGTTATGCAATAATACTGGGATAATTCTTTTTTTTAGATACTGACGAAATGGAAATACTGCGGTGGATGTGTGGCATTGCGTGACATGACGTGTACATCTTGGTGTGAGAGATATCACAGACGATCTTATCCGCTTCCGAAGAGGCTCGCCTGCGCTGGTGTGTAAGCTGTGTCACGTGTTGCCTTAGCTCTAAGGATACGTGCGAAGAAGCGATGGATTGCTCAGACAGAGATAAGCACAAACATTATAATATATTGATGAATCTGTGTGCCTACCTGTGTCACAAATAAATGCCTATGCCTTTTGATTCGGATGAGATGAGAGCCAACGGCTTACTAAGTGAGGATGCCGTGCCGCATGTCACGACGAACGAAGTACGGGTTTTCCGGCAATGGTATTCTGCAAAATACGAGGAGTCCGCCTGGATGAGTATCAAAGCCTTAACTTAGTTTCATCTCTAAGGACTAGGTAACGCACCTAAACAAACATCTGTAACACGTCACTTATCAAACGACTTTAGTTACCGATTTTTAAGTTGAGTTGAGCTATTCACGCTATATTTAACGACAAGATTACTTAAAATGTAATGTCCGTATATTAAAAAAATACGGTTTTGTAATTCAAACTATTATTAGTCCAAGGTCAAACGTATTGGCTGGAAATAGCAGTCAATAATGTATTTAAGCACTCTATTTTAGAATGTGGATGGAATAAGCCCACGCAACGATCCTATTGCTGGGGAGTTGCTGCCCAAGCCTGGACTAACATATTTCATTAACGTGACTTTCAATACAATGAAAGTTTTTGTATATTCTCTTCTGCCCTCGCGATGCCCAAAATTGAACGGGTTTAATCGCCGTTTGGTAACTTAACAATTCTCAATTGGTGAATCACGCGAATAGCTCTTTTCTGCAGTACAAATATATTGTGCCAGTCAGCAGCGTGTCCCTGCAGTAGTACGCCATAAAACAATTTAATGATAATGGAATCCTTGTTAATTTTCCATAAAGAGCCTAGGTAAATAACCTTCCCATTTAACATGAACAATAACTTAAGTCTACTTGAAATTTAGCGGCAGTACCACTACATGAAATTTTCCCAAAGAAGGGTCGTATGCGGCAGGTAGTTTCTTCAAAAGCTTACAGTAGTTGATCGCCACTCATCCGGATGATGCGTGTGAAACTTCAATTTTGGGCATGTAGTATGTTGGTTGAAAATAGTAGTCCAAACAACTAGTCAGAACACTCAGAACACTGTAAAAGATGAATAGAGGCTACGTCTGTGCAGAGCCAGATGGTCGAGGCGACGGGTATAGGCGTCGGCGTCGCCAGTTCGGACCGCCCGACGTTGTTTAGTATTTAGGAGGACCATTTGTAACCATAGAAAGCAAAAAAGAGTACCTATATTTTCTATTATTGTAACCATGTACCGCTAGCTTGCTCTTCTATCTGAATTGACGAAATATTACCAAACCTTTTAAGTTCTTCTTGAAGTTTTTTTTTTTGCAAATAGTATAGGGATGATGAAGCAATTCGTTTCGTTGAGCTGAAATCTGTGTTGAAGAATTATTAGGCACAATTTGACTCAATATTACACGAATGAGGTAGAAATATGAAATCTCAGCAACGGAGCCGTCATTAGCTCAATACACAGAACCATGCCTCCGGTAAGCACAAAATTTAACCTTTTTACGTAGTTTAGCTTCCACTGTTTGCATTTTATTCTTATTACTTCAATTGGTAGGATTGCTTGTTCGTTACAAGGTTGCCAATTGATCGATATTGTTGTTTTTACGTGTGTCTGCAACAATAATAGTTTTAACACGTTTTTGCATTCTATTTTCAACTAGCTATATCCCCACGGTTGTCACATGGTAGGCAGTATTTATTTAACCAAGAGATTTTGGACATATACGAGTACAGTAATTAGTCTGTAATCTAACCTAACAAGCAGTCCGCATGTTTACAGTCTCTATATAAATAAATAAATTAATATTCGTGGGCAAATTCACACAGCGCCATCTAGCCTCAAACTAAGCAAAGCTTGTGCTATGGGTGCTAGATAGCTGATAAACTACTTAAATACTTTTTTTTTTTTTTAATACATACTTATTATACTACATAGAACATCCAGACCTGTGACAGATATTAAAATTCATCATTTCAATTTCTGCTTGGCCGGGAATCGAACCCGGGACCTCTTGCGTGGCAGACCGGCCGGTGGATGTTGACCACTGAACCACTCAGGTCGTCATATAACAGATTTTCCTTCGTCACTAATTTGGCTAACATTATGACACTCGTACATTGTGTATATTGCTTGCTCAATACAAATCTAAGATTTTTATAAGTACGATATTCCCGGCCTCCTACAAATTGACAGACCAATTTTACGTTTTTATAATAAGTATTTATTATGCATTACTGTGTAAGTTTCTAGAAGTGTGGATAATGAACGTCGAATGAGTAAGCAGAGAGTAAAACATTTTTTGTACCGCGTTTCGCATTGTGTATTTTTTCGCCCTAAGGAGGTTTTTGTCTCTATTTCTTTTATACCTACTGATGGTGAGATTCTGTTAAGCTTAAGGGATGGGTGGCGAAAACAATGTATTTCTTTTTGTGCTTGCATTGTTGGTCTGCCTTGAAAATTAAGATTTACAGGCAAGACATGTCGCATCTACCATTATGATTCGAAGACGAAACCGAGTTAGGTAGGTCAATCATCCAGAAAGAGGTCAATCGGCAAAATATAGATTATACACGTGCACCATTTCCTAAAACCATTTCCTAAAAACTGCCCAGCCGAGTTGGATTTGCTGATTGACCTCTTTCTGAATGATTGACGAACCTATTCGGATAGTTTACTAATTCCGCCGATGACCCTGAGACTGGTTGAACAGTCTCGGGAGCCGATTGGCAACCTGTGACTGTATATTATTAATATTAGATAGTTCGTAGACGTCGATGGAGCGTCGGTGGCCGAGTGACTCGTAAGCGAGAGGTACCGGGTTCGAATCCCACTGCGGCCATCTACCAATTACTCTTTTCTAAAGGAAAACGTCGTGATAAAATCTGCTCATCCAGGCGACTGAATGTGTAACCATGATGCAATCTGGTCAGGTTCCCCTGGTAGCAGGGTCACGGTGGTCAGATGGCAGTCGCTGGCAGATAACTATTATCTGATCTGCCAAATCCTAGATCATGGTACGGCGGATCCCGGGCACTCATGGGCGAGAGCACAAATAAAATCCTGTTTTTTTATATATTGTAAACTGTCCTTTCATTTCTCAAATCTTACAAAAAATTACAGGAGCTAGGTTATAAGAGGCTTTTTTGTTTACGGTAATCTGCTTTGATTGTTGTGTTTGTCAACACCGACAGTTTTTCAATGCCTTTTTTACTTTTAACCACAAATTGTGTTAAAAATATTCCACTGTGAGAAAAAATATAAAATCATTTATTTATAGACTCGGTTAGAAGTTTTCACTGAGTTTATGCGACGCGTGCTACTTGTAACTATTAGTTACGTAGAAAATCTAATGGTGTGACCATCTGCCTGCGAGAAAGAAAAAACGAGAAGCTACGTTATATCGCAGTGTTTTTATATCATTTATCTACCAAATCCTGAGTCTTGATCAAGACGGACCCCGGGCCCTCGACCGCGAGAGCACAATCGGGTCATTAACGCTAAGGTGATGAGTGTTGTTATACCATTAAGGTTGCAAACAAGCTTACGGCCTGCCTGATGGTAAGCAGTAACCGCGGCCTATGGACTTTGGCAATACCAGGGTTATTATCCACGCGCTGCCGATCCCCATAAATTATTTTCACTCCTTTCTTGAAGAGCAGTGAAGAAATTATTAAATTCGGCTCAAAAGTAGAATCAAAACTATAAATATATTTTTTAAACAAATACTATCGCTCTGTCTGTGCCTCTCTTCTTCATATTCAAGGAGGCACACACGGTCCACCTGATGGAAAGTGGTCAACGTCGGCCAGGACATCTGCAATTCAATGAGAGTCGGTGTGATGCCAGTCCATTAGTCCACCTTAAGAATCCTGTTCTTGTCCAGCTACACCAAAATACAGTTGCATTGACGGCAAATTACGGGTGAATCGATTTCTGTCCCTTACACCCCAAAAACTCATCATCGAACTTCCCGGCTAATTATTTTAAGTAAAAATTTAATTTCTTTAATAAAATCCCATCATTTTTCCTTCTATAAATAGAAAAACTATTCATCAGGATAGCTTTCTTTGCGTTGCACTGTCTGGACGTCTGGTTGGCTATACACCCTGACCAAAGTCAGTTTAAAAACAATGAAAATTTTAAAGATAAACTAAATGCAATATCGAAAATAATAGTAGTAAGTATTCAATATCGTGCACGTCGATTTGCTTCACTTATCACATCTCGCTTCTATAGGCCTGTTGGTCGAAATTTCTTCTTAGAAATAAGTAGTGCCTGTTGTGTCGTTTATATGTATGATATTTCTCTATGTATTTTAAAGTGTTAAATGAATAATAATAAATAAAATATTACATAATAATAAAGTTTCTGATCTCCAAATTGGTCAGAAATAATTCGACCTATTGATAGGATGTTCATAGGTATCTAGATACCAACGAGTATTTCGACCAATCATGTACCTACAATAAGGAACCCCCTATCTAAGTATTCGCGGCTCATTGAGTTTATCACGGGTTCACGTGGCCAAACATATATAAAAGGCGTGGATACACGATAAATAGCAGTTCGTGTAGAAGCCGTTTGCGCGGTTAGTCTTCTAATTGTGATACCGAGTTCGTGGAAACTGCCAGAAGATGATCGAGACGAAGGCCCCCGCTTTTACGGAACTCAGCGAGTTCGCCAGCGTTAGTGTGAGTTCATTTATTATTTTATTTTTATGTAAATATTTTGATTATGTTGTTATTATTATTTAATTTAGTTCATGTTATGGATCATAAAAGTTGGTATTTATTCGTGAATATTAACATTAACTATCAAATATTAGTTTGCGTAATACTTATAAGAAAAATTATAAACAAAAAATCACATCGAATAGCTACAATTTCATGTAGCTAAAAGGGCACAGGTTAATTAGTAAAAACCTGGTTAAACATAAATTTAAATTTTGAATAATTACGATACCAATTTAGATAAATCGGGAATGAAAATCTTAAAACGAATTACTTACAAACTTATATTAAGCTTCACCTGTCCTTACGTGTAAGTAATCAATTCTTAGAATCTTAATTCAGAGTAGTAGATTGAAATGAAATTTCTAAGCAATAGATTTTTTAAAATTTTAAATTTTTTATTGCTTTTAATATGGACACATAGCATTAGTTTTTTAATCATCTTTTACGTCTCTACATAACACTTACAATTTACTACGATTTACCAAACAAGGCCCTATTCTCAACCTAGGTAGTGAATGTTAACATTTTTTACTTTTTAGTTCATTTAATAAAAACCATAGTATGTTTTTTACAACTTATTATGACAAACGAACAGACAACCCGATATAAAGTGGTAACTGTTGCACATAATATCTTCGTGTTATGTGCAACAGTTTCATGTAAAAAACCCCTTTCGGCCACTTACAAAACGAAAGTATCGAAATCACTTTAGAAAATAGTCCAGTGTATCATTACTAGCTTTACGCTGGCTACTTTACCTAATCTCTAAAACTCAACTTATAGATAATGCGGTATCCATCCCGGCTATCTCCTCCATCCAGCACCAAAAATATTCAATTCTTCCATTCCACCACAGGCTGGCGGCAAAGTGGTGTTCGCCACGGACGACTTCTTCGCACCATGCGAAGCCATGCTTGCCGACACGGAGCCGATTTTCATCACGGACAAGTACACGGAGTTCGGAAAGTGGATGGACGGCTGGGAGACCCGCAGGAAGAGAGTGACAGGCCATGACTGGTGCATCCTGAAGTTGGCCACCAAATGCGTAATCAGAGGTAAGTTCAGCGAGTCGCGATGCTGATTGTGACAAAATAAATTTTCCAGAAGACAGCGTTTCGGCGCTTTTTGTCAAAGATCTAAATTTTGTACTTACAAACAAGAAAGATTCTCCATGACGGTTATTAGTTCAAATAAGTTTTTAAAGAAAAAAAAATCTGCAGTATCTTTTAGCGATTAACTAACTAACTAACTCAATGGCATATGACATATGGCAATAAAAAAAACTAACTCAATGGCATTATCATGGTAAGAAATAGAATTACTATTTGAGCCTTCAGGCGCGTACATAAATGCTATTGATTAGTTTGCGTCTGAAATATGAAGCGTTTTATTTAAAGTACACCTACAATCTTATTATAAGCTTTCTCAGAAGCTCATTAGACCCATCTTAGGGCTACAATCTCCTTAGCAAAATAGCAAAAAAGCATTTATTATTAACAAATGCTCGGTTACTGGAAAATTCATAGTTATGTTCCATGCATAGTGAATATATATTTTATACTGAACATTATTAAATTTTATATGATGTAGGAGGAGGATTATCATAATTTATATTCTTCCTTTTTTTCAGGACTATTATTGGACACTGCATTTTTCACCGGAAACTATGCACCGAAGTACTCTATACAAGCTGCTTGTCTGACGCCTGAAGGTATTGTCCATTTCATTAAACATTATTTTCTAAAGTCACACCTTTACGACTGAGACAGAGACCACATTATTCCACTTGCTATGGCCCAGACAAACGTCTTTCGCTTCTTTCATATTCATCAACCTTTTGATTTTTCGGTGAAGGGACTAGTTTCTTTGAAATACCATCAATATAGGCGCGGCAATATACAGTAACTGCTTACTATCAAGCGAGCCTTAGGTTTGTTTGCCACCTTAGTAGCATAAAAAAATATCGAAAAAGTGAAATTGATTTTAGTACAATTTTCTGTTGAAAGTGAAAATTAAGTTCAATTTACCTCGCTAGGTTTATAATTTACATATATTATTTCTGATTTTATTCTAAGCAACAGTAGCATTTATTATCTAATGTTACCCCACCGTGATAAAGGTCGACACACATAATAGTCAACAAAGTTGCGCTAATCAGTGCTACTTACTTAATTGCAAGCCTAATTGACCTATAATCTTCTCTCTTTCTCTTATCAGAGGACGCCCAAATGCCAGACAGAGATGGAAACAGGCTTGGGACATCTTACAACTCGTGCGATTTGGAATGCGTGAAACAACTCGACACGGACAGATGGGATGAAATCGTGCCCGTAACGCCTTTGAGACCCGGATATGACGATACCAGACTCAACTACCAAAAGGTTTGTTTCGCGAAATTATAACTTTAAGGTATCTTGATTATCATGATTCCGGTTTTCCCCTGTTCTACAAATTCAAGATTTTGTGTTTTGTTATAAAAGCTGAGCATAATTAAACAGAGACTCTTATATTTCAATAAAGTATTGCTTAATGTACTCGTATTTTCTTCCAATTTTATTAAAATTATTCTTAATATTTTTAAATATATTGGTTACAATGGATTTCTTAATATCCATTAGTTGTAATCGATCTGTTAAGTATCAACTGAGAACTACTATTCAAGGTTGGATATTGGCTGTTTAATAAAATAGTACTATTTTAAGACCAATGACGGATCATTGACGACATTTGACACAACTTTATCCCATCTTCCTCTCTCAACAGGTGGTCAGTGACGAAGCATATACTCACATAAGAGTGAACATCTTCCCTGACGGAGGCATTGCAAGGCTCCGGGTGTTCGGAGAAGCCAAGGCCCAAGCTCCCCCTAGCGATGTCATGATCGATCTCGTCTCCCTGCTGAGCGGAGCCACTTGCCAAGGTCAGTGAAATATATCTCCTATGCTTCCAGGGATACCAAGATTCTGTATTTTAATATATATTGTTACGTAGGTATCTACAACAGACTAGTATTAATAGCCACTTGAAAACATAGGAATGCAAAAAGTATCTCACTTTAAAGTTTCTAACGAAAACAATAAAAAATTTCGGGATTCAGAGTTCGAGAATAGGGAAATCTATTCAGTTATTTCATAAATTACCCCTACAAACGTTACCTTCTCATCTCTGATTTCCATTGTTAAAGAAAACTTCAACGTCAATTTCGAAGTCAATAATTTAGTCTTCAAAAACTGTAAACTGCTCGTAACTTCGTAATATAGACTTGTTGAATCTGTTTGCTTGGCATCAGAACACAAACATGAAGCTTGTTTACTTTCACTTGCGATGTCGGCTTCTTTGAGAGGGCTTTAGTCAACTTTACATGCTGTACATGTGTACCCTGAAGCAGTATGATTAAGTTACCCGTCTAATAATATACGAGAAAATATTTAAATTGGTGTAGGTGCTTTATATTCCCTCAAAATGATGGCTCAATTTTGTATTCTTAAGCTTGTAACAATATAAGTTATGCTGTTCGTAGCACTAGTGTCACCTGTATCTATTTTACTAGTTTTTACTTTATATATACCAGATACGAGGATTAATGATTACGTGACTTAGGTCATAAATTCATTCAGTCCAAATGTCTGATTCTTTTTTATCCCAAAATGTTTTTCACTTGTAAAGTGATTTTGAACTGTCCTATAAATTTGATCAGTTCATTAAATTTTGGCAATCATCTTCTTCACACAGGTTACTCCAACGCTCACTATGGACATCCACGGAATATGATCAAACCATGCAAGAGTGAAACCATGGCCGACGGCTGGGAAACTGCTAGGCGGCTGGACCGTCCGGACATCATTGAAGCCAACCAAGATGGCACTTTGAAAGTACCAGGTTAGTAAATTTAAAATAAATCTATAACAAAATATTAAAAAAGAAATTGTATTAGACTATCCAAGATGTTCTCTTAGAAATCCTTATATTGTTATGGCCAAGGCTTTTTCTGCAAGTTTTCTACGTACCTCATGAATTATTTGTACTTTGACTTCGTTAGATTGAACCTTGCAGGAATAGACAAACTTTACACTTAACTGTTTTTTAAATTACGTAGCATTTTCTTCAATTAAAATGTAGCTTCCGCTGAAGAATAGGTCGCCATTTTGCTAAAGACTCCCCGAGTGGCAAAAGCACTTATTTAACCTCTTTAAAAAAGACCGTAAATTTTAATTGTCGAAACATAACCGACAGACAACACACTATCTTGTTCTATTTATAAGAAAAATTGAGAAATCTTTAATTACTTACAAACATTTTCTTTTCAGGAGAAGAATGGGCCGTTTTCAAACTGGGTTTCCCAGGGAAGATTACACAAATCTGCGTGGACACCGCTCATTTCAAAGGGAACTTCCCTGATTCAGTGAAAATTGAAGGAGCGTATTTGGGATACGCCGACTGGACACCCGAGTCGAAGCTCGTCTGGCAGAATATCCTGAAGCCTAGCAAAGTAAGTTGCTGCTTGTTGAGCATATATTGCTAAATTAATATAGCTTGCTTGTTATTTCACATCCGTAGTCACAAACAATATGTGTCTAACTAAGGTAACTTTATGATGCTTTACCTCCATATTAAAAGGTTCAACACAAATTAACTCCACCTGTAAATTTCCAGCTGTCAGCACACCAGGACCACTGGTACGATTGCACCAGTGACCTGGTGACCCACATCCGGGTCACAATGGCCCCAGATGGCGGAATCAGCAGGATTAGAACTTACGGATACGCTGTGCAGCCGTTTTTAATTTAAAGACGATGATTTAGATGTGATAATGGTGATTGATTATGAGGATATTGGTGATTATTTCGGTTAAGCACTCTGTCAAGCCTAAAGACTCTCAGCGGATGGATGATTCGACAAGCAATTTCTGGCGGTAAGCATCAATGCTTACGAATTTATGTCGGTTTAGTTTCTATAGTGAGATGACAAGACACCTGTGGTTTAGCATTTTTTTGTTGAGTTTGTTGATTTTAATATGATCTAGATTCGAGTGAATAGCGTTGATTGGTTTATTGGCAAGATATAGAAGATGTGGAAGGATGTAGTGGTCAATATTGTTGTGTGTGTAACTTTCCTTTTAATTATTAACTTCTAAATATTATAGTAAATATTTTGGCGGCTGTAAACATTAACCATCAGGTGACGTGTTTGCTCGATTGGCTCCCTCACTTACTAGATTTTATAGATAGTAATACCATTAATTTTAATTACTCCTAATGCTAAAGCCTAAGCTTTATAAAATTTTCCTACATTTATGTATCTTTAAATTAGACCAGCTTAAGTCGATGTTCAAATTAACATCTAATAATTAAACTAATGTTTGCTTTTTATGTTCTTAATTTTATGTAATACTGTAACATTCCAAAGAGTTTTGTAAGTGTAAATAAAATTTAGGAGTCAAATTTTAAAGTACAAATTTTGGAAAATATACCGTTACAATAAATATCGAGATTCAATACGTATATGAAATTATTCGTTGTAATGTTAGGGATTCTGGATTCTACAAATTGATATTTATATGAATTTTGTGAATACATGTAGAGATAGTTCAACTCAGTTGTGCGCGCGGCGCTATGTGTGCGTGCGCTTGTAAATATACAGCTTTCATTTATGTGGCAGTGACGCGACCACTTGGCGTGCCAATGGCGTGGCGTCATTGTGACGTGTCTGGGTTACCCACACATAGGGCCGCGCGCACAACTGAGTTGAAATATCTATAATAGTTTATTTTAATTATTTGAATGTGTATGTTATCGCTGAAGCTGGTACTTCTAAAGCGATATAATATTTTGTAATTTATTATAAGTTGAATATAGCTTTAACTACCTTATTTTTTAAATGTTAACAGTATTATAGTCTAACAAAACTATAATTAAATAAATTTTTTAAACAAAATATTTAAATGTATTTTATTTCACTAATTAACTGAAATGTGTAAGACAATATATTATGGGCGTAAATGGTCAATAAAAAATTTATAAAAGATGAGCATAGAACCCAGAACATAAATAAAACCATTGTATACATAGAAATGTTGAAATGCAAGACAAAAAAAGTTAAAATTTATGTTATACGGCAGACAAACAGCCAAGCGGACCACCTGATGGAAAGTGACCATTGTCGTCCAGAACTCCTAAGGGAGATCAAGTCAAAGTCAAGTCTAAGTTTATTTATTGAGTAGGACAAACAATACCTTTCTAACTGAAGAAGTAGCGTTACTATGCGTTCTCGCAGTGCTATTTATTTATTTATTTATTTAAAATAAATGCAAACTTACAGACATAATCCAAAGCGTTTACATTTAAAATTTGAAAAGTGAACGCTGCGAATTTTGACGGACGCATAGTGCCGATCGTCACTCAAGTATTGCCAGTTGGCTCACTGCGCATTCGCGCGCACTGTGAGACCACATCACGTTTCTGAATACGGGTATAAAGCCTTTGCTATCTCCACTCAACCAGCGCGGCGTCAGACAAATTAATATACTCATCATCACAGCCCATAACAGTCCATTGCAGGACTAAGGGTCTCTCCCATTAAATGGGAGGTTATTGCCATAATCTCCACGCTTGGCAGGCGGGTTGAAAATCCCAAAATACTCATGGAAAAAGCTGCTGCCCATTTTCCAGCCTAGGGAGACTCTTTATCTTTTGTCTCGAAAACATTAGTCGCCTTGTACGAGATCCATGAGTGTAAGGGGTTGGTGCTATTCTACTCTGCCGGACACAACACGGTCACTACATACTCATGTAACACGTTAAATTAATGTTTTTTTTACTCTGTGTTTTGCACAATTCCCCATCGACCAATGAAGGTAATTCCTCGAATATGTTCCCTGTCTACCAGTGAAATGTTGTGTGTGAGCCCTCGCTTCATATCTCTGACGAAATTATTTTGTTTAAATAATACAGCTCATATTTCACCCGGGTCAGCGGGATGTGTGAAAATGTAATTTCACGTTGGAATACCGAGGCGCCAGGTGAAAAGTGAGATCGGTATGTGGCCATGGAGCTACGTTATTGTGCTGGAGACTACGTTTATTTCTAATAGTGGTAAGTAATTAAAAAAAGGCGCTAGAGAAGCGGTGGCTGATGTCGTAACATGCATCCCAACCGTAGAGAGTTTGATTCTTGATCCTAGATCCCAACAAACCATAATGCCAAATACCGACAGAAGGACAAGAAAGCCATCTTTTAATTTGCAGATTTTTGCTCTAAGTTGCCCTTAACTACTATTCAGCGACTGCGGATATACCGTTTCGCCGGTAATCTATGTAAGAAACAAGCTTACCATCAGGCAGGCCGTTAGCTTGTTTCCCACCTTAGTGGTAAAAAAAAAAAGCTTCAGTTAATATCACTCAGCGGAAAAAAGTGAGGTTACTCAGATTCCACAGTGAGTAAGCCTGATTGTCTGGGTCTGGAACCTTGAACTTTTAAATGGATGTTTATTTCATAAATAACTGACTACAAAGTTTACAAAGTCTTTTTTTACTTCATCTCCTAAGGGAGTGAAATGGGGGGATTAAAGTTCAACGGATTAACATGAAATTTTGTACAAACATTTTATTAAAATAAATTAAAACTTAAGTCAAGATTTTATTTAATTCGTCCCTTAGGTGGGTAAAACAGGGGGTGGAATTTTGTAATATTGACTAACTGCTAACAATGCACAGACGAAACCGTCAGATGTAGTGGCTTTAAATTATGAGTGGAGGTTTCTTATGACGTAGGTGATCACTGAATGAGAATTTTTGAAAAATCATTGCCTAAGGGGTACATATCAGGGGGTGAAAATATGCATAAAACTTTTTATAGCTTCAGCCGATTTACTTAATACTGAGAACAAATATTCTACCGAACAATTAATTAACAATGCAATTAAATAAAGGTGACACAATGATTGGAATTTTTGCAATATTGATTATTTTTTAACACCGTACAGGCGAAACTGCTGGAGAATATAAATATAAATAAAATAAATAGAAGCTTGAAAATTTGTATGAATGTTTATATAATCTGGCGTAAGTGAGCACTAAGAAGGGATTTCTGAAAATAAACTACCTGAGTAAGCTGAATAGAGGTTGAAAGTTCAACTACAATTAAAGGTTAAACCTTTCCTTGAACCTTGAAACCTTGTTGTGTTTTGATATTTTTAAAGGCGGCTTAGAAAGGGAACGGGGTGAAAAGGTATTGAATTTGAAATGAACCTGAAAACTTAAAAAGTGGGCCATGTGGATGAAGTCGGGGGCAAAAGCTAGTACTGTATATAATATGTACAATATGTAATGTGTAATGCCAAGTTATCTAACGTACTCGTATTGTACGATAAAAAAGTTATTTTTTACTTTTTTGTGATGTTAAGTCGGTAATATCATTTTTATTTCAAAATTTTCAGTGGTACTTCTTTATGATACCCTTTCAAGAATCATGTTACCATTAGATACTACTGAGTAGTTCCTGTCGACAAATTGAAGTATAATTTTATTCCATCTTCCATCCATCATCAGATCCTGACCTGATGAACATGGGACCATTGGAAAGTATTTCCTCTTAAACAAAAAAATAATTTTCCAAATCTGTCCTCTAGTAGGTGATCAGTGTCAGTCTCTGTCTTTAAGTAATCGAGAAACATACATAAAAAATTAAATTAAAATTAAAGATTCCGACGAATTGAAAACGTTTTCCTTTTTTGAAGTCAGTAAAAAGTTAGATAGAGTGCTCGCAAGATAACTTGACTTGCGGCTGAAATGGAAATAAATTTAACAGACAGCTAACTAGAGCTGTTATGACTACTCCCAACAAAACAATGATAGGGACGCCATGTTTTAGGCGCCAAGATATCTTGCGCGCACACTAGTAAAATATAGTTTTATCTCAAATTAATTCTATGCCAGTTATGACAGATCGATCCTTTCCTTGAATGGAGTTTTGAATGAATGATGGATGAATGTTTGTCATTCTTTCACACAAACAAACTACTTAACAAATTATCATGAAATTTTGCAGTGATGTAGATTAACATCACAGAATACCATATATTCTTTAATTTATCTCGAAATTCAATGTAGATCCCGGGTATCGAGGCATAATCGCATTTTAATACCTAGTTGATTATAATAAATGGCATATTTGTAGACTTAAAACTGCAATTCTAAAATAATATAAATTAGTACACAGACAAAATCGGAACTAACTGTGACTGCTACGACAAATTAATTCTACCCATAGTCCAGTAGCGCCACTTACTTCTGACACATAATGAAGCTCCACGCTTCATGTTTCACAGCACTGGTACTTTTGAATAAAGAATATTTTTTTATTACTTTAACAAAGGAGTTTTCACAGCTCTCCGGGTGGATGTGCGTTTATCATGGTTCAGGCTTGGGCGGTTATTTGGGTTTCACTTTACCGTTGTTTCGTCCGGAATATCCGTTTTATCTTGTTTCATTAATTATAGAGTACCTGTGTTTACTCTCTTCATTCGTTATTTTTTATTTAAGAATGCAATTAATTAGTACAGTATGTGATGAAAAGAACAGTAAATCCATTAATTTTTGGTATCGGTACTAGAACCTGTTTAGAAAAGTACTTATTCTTTAAAAATCACTCGATATAAATAAAAATAAGTATTAAGTTTAGACGTTCTATAAGGGATTTTGCTACGGCCATACTTCGTCAGCCAATCTTACAAGACATAAAATACCTGGGTCAAATGAGAATTACGGCACACAACTGTAGACTTGGCTGTATAGGGCTAAGGCCTTTGCCTTTTCCTTAAGGGATAAAACAATAAAAATTAAAAAGTACCAGATTCATCGGATTCATCTTTCGCGGACTCTTGTTTTGTCGGAATGTTAATACTATGGAAATATCGTGGCTATACAAATCAATAAAATAAAAAAACTAGACCAAAAAATATTTATTGAATTAATTATGTTAGTTGGCATCATCTGTTTAGGTATTCTATAATAGTTTTTTTTTGTATGTACGATGTAGTAATTTACTATGGCCCTTTCTACCATGACATGACCATAGACGTGACTTTGTAACATCAGGAAGGCTTTCGTGGTTATACGCTTTCACTACACATATGCAAAAACCACAATCAAGACAATTACTTCCCATAGGATTCTTTCTACGCAGTTGAAGCCGTCTTCCCTTGTGCATTTAAGATACAGGTTACAAGAAACACACTATTTTCGCCGTTTTTAGAGATTTTTATGAATATAATATTTTAAAAGTATATTCCGGGTTTCCTACCGCGTACTTTTGTTAACGAGTAGCCCGATATTGCGACGCAGTAACTCTCTATCGTAATAATGGCAATACACATACGCACCAAACTTTGTACGATTATAGTGCTAATACTAAAGTATACCATAAAATAAGCAAAGCTGAGGGAAAGAGAGGAAGAGGAAGGCCATGATCTGAATATTTGAAGGACGTGAAGGAAAAAGTGAGCGCCGGAGATTATAAAGAGATGAAGATTTTGCTCCACCGACAAGAGTCATATCCTCAAATATATGATGATGAACATAAAATTCAAAGTTTTCAAATTTAAAAGAATTTGACGAATCACATGTTGCTCTAGCACAAAAATATTGTTATTAACCTGGGAATTATTTGTGTTAATAGTACGGAACCCTTTGCATGCATGTTGGCCACTACAATCCTGCCATTAAAATGCGTCCAACTGCTCCCTATGCTCATTACAAGGTCGTCAGTCAATTTATACGTTGTACTTGCCAATACGTAGTTGATATCATTTCTAACGTCGTCATTACAGTCATTCAGTCTTGCAATTATCAGTCATGCAGAAATACGTAATCCAAGTTCATCCATTATCACCAACACCTGACCTCATCATGAATGGGTAACGTGATTGTTGAACCACATTAAATCTAGGTAAAATGGAAAATGTAGGAGTGTAAACTAACAAAATGCAATTCTAAGCAAAGCTGGATAAACAACTACACTTCATATTTGTAATGGGAAAATTTTGATCACCTTCCAAGGAAGGCTATGCTCATCTAAAATTCCATCAATTGCGAAGCGTAATAATTCAGTTTCGAGTGGCCAAAGTAAGAACTACAGCTATAACCTACTAAAATCACAATATTCATCATTTAGCAGCGATGCCACCGTGTAAAGCGATATCAATATTTGCAAATTGCAAATATGAATGTCACTGAACGATAACCCGAACATCACAATCTGCATTTGTGACCGGCACGTGTCAATTAAGGCCTGATATGTATGACTTATTAATACATATTTAGCTGGTGATAACTTTTGACATCTGCCTGTGTCGGGAAAATACTGGTTTGGAATCTTCCTACGTCGAGTACTGGGAAAATTTATGAGCAATCCAAGTTACTTTATGCTCAGAAATTTCCTATGTAGGTATTACGTTGGTGACCTAGAAAGTTTTGAGATACATAATTTTTTTTAAAAGAGATTGCGATCTCTTATATATTATTACTTTTTTACAAATCATTATATTACAAATTCTGAGTTTATCATTTTTTTGGCACCCATAACACAAGCACTGCTTACTTTGGGGCTAGATGGCGCTGTGTGAATTTGTCCAAGATAATTTATATAATTTATTTAAAGAGTAATTCAAATTCAGCCTACAAGATTTTACCTAAACAAACGCACATTTTAAGTTAAATAACAGCTTGTGAAGCTAAAAAAACACCGCAAAAACATCTCGACTCGGCCGGCCCGGCAAGCACGTACCGATTGTAAATTCGCGGCGAACACAAACTATTGACAAGTGTCCCTCGGAGGGTTTTGATGATGTACCGCGGTTCTCGGATTCGGCTAAGCCAATTTATATCGAATATTTCACTGTAAATAGCATCACAGTGATGAGGGTGCGACAGGGGGCGGTGGCAATTACACACTATCTGGCGCGCTTGTCACACCTGACGGCCTGACGGGCTGAGATTCTAGCGCGTCCTTTGCGGGTGACTGTTACGCAGGAATTATTTTCAAGCACCTTTGTTTCCGGCGTTGCCGCATCTGCCGTGCCAATGTACCGATCCAATTATATTTTTTCTGAGAAATGTACATTAGTTGAACACTGGACGAGTTACCTACTGTACGGTACGGAGATGAAACCTCCACATTCAGACGACTGAATCTAACCATGATCCAATCTGGTCAGGTTCCTCTGTTATGAAGGTCACGGAGGTCAGATGGCAGTTGCTCTACATTAATTACCTGATCTGCCAAATCTTGTATCGTGGTCAAGGCGGACTCTAGACCTCGCATGCGAGTGCATAACCGCGATATTGACGCCAAGATGCTGTGGCTAAAAAGATTTTATTTGGCTTACCTCTTCCACTTCTGGGGCAACTACCCCTACCTGCTTTTCCGAACACCACACGGCCAACTAATGTTGTTTTCCTCCACTCGCACTAATAGACGCACTCGAAAACTAAGATAGTATATTCATTTTCACGAGTGAGTTCCACTTTTCACAAAGACGGCATTTTAAACTTAGAAAAAACAAATGAAGTGCTTACGTGAAACAAAAGCTTTTTACACATACACACTAAAAAGTTTAATTTTACCATGGAGATCGAATATCGTGCCTACGATTTTAGTTCTGGCAATTCTAGGTAAATGGCTAAGTAAATGTCTTTTTGTTGTGTTGTTGTTATAAAGTCTGCGTCTGGAGCGTCGGCGGGCTAGTGGTAACAGTTTCCGACTTGCAGAGAAAGGTACCGGGTTCCAATCCCACTGCCGACGTGTATTAATGACTATTTTCTGAGTTAGTTGAATACACGAGGGAAGACCTCGTGATGAATCTTATACGTTCAAGCGATTGAATCTGTAACCAACATCCAATCTGGCCAGGTTTCCCTGGTAGTAGGGTCACGGAGGTCAGATGGCAGTCGCTCCATTGAAATAATGTGATCTGCCAAATCCTGGATCATGGTCTAGGCAGGCCCCGAGCCCTCATGCGTGAAAGCACAACCGGGACATTGAAACTAAATTGATGATGATAGTCAGAAAGTCTGCAAAAACTTCCTGTTGAAATCGTATGAGCAATATCTACGTAATGGAACTTTAAGAGACCATGTCAGAATAATAATTGTCCTCAGAATATCGAGTTATGTAAATCTACTTCAGAATAAGAGAATCAAAACTAAAAATAAATATAGATTCCGAAAATAACAGGTACGCCTGAAGGTATAGGCGAATAAGAATGTTCATATAACTTAGCTGGAGCAGAATTACGGTGGCAAACCTGGTCCCTAGACAACCTTTCTTTTTATTTTACAGCAGCGCGGTGTTAGAACGTAATTTCATTTTCCTTTTTACGATGCCACTGGTCAAGTTACAGGGTGAAATTCACCCAACCTGTGGGAAATGCTGTTAACTTTAATTGCAGTATTAATTCTGGTAAGCTATTAGAAATAAGTATAATTGTTTCTGATAATAATTCCATGAAAGACGGTCACACGCGATGCGACTCGTGCGCTATCTAAATCCTTTCAACGAATGGAATATTTGTTACCATTAGGAGCGTCGGTGGTCGAGTGGTTATGTGGTATCCGGCTCTTAAGCGAGAGGTACCGGGTTCGAATCCCACAGCCGCCATGTACCAACGACTCTTTTCGTAGGTATGTACGTTAGGTAAACGCTAATCGATGCTCTTACGGTGAGGAAAAACATCGTCAGGAAACCTACACATTCAGGCGACTGAATGTGTAACCATGATCCAGTCTGATGTAGCAGGGTCACGGAGGTCTGATGGCAGTCGATCCACTATAGTTATCTGATCTGCCAAATCCTGGATCATGGTCAAGGTGGACCCCGGGTCCTCGTGGGCATGAGCACAACCAGGACATTAACGCCGAGATGATTATTTATTTTTCATTGTGAAATATGAAGAACTATAACTTAACCAATAGAAAAAGTCGGATAACCAAGTTTACTTAAACTCAAATATTTTCTAAACAACAGAACCGATTTTAATGTAACAAAGCTAACAGCCATCTCGATTAGACTGGCTATCAAATAGAGAAATACGCATCCAAATCGGTCCACCCGTTCAACAGCTAATATGCAGATGCATCATCATCATCATCACAGCCCGTAACAGTCCACTGCAGGACTTAGGTCCTCTCCAACGCAAGGGGAGGCTATTATCATAATCTCCACGCTTGGCAGGCGGGTTGGAGATCGCAGTATACAAATATAACAATGGAAAATGCTGCTGCCCATTTTCCAGACTACGGAGACTCTTGATCTTTTGCATCGAAAACATTAGTCGCCTTGTACGACACCCATGAGTGTAAGGGGTTGGTGCTATTCTACTCTGCCGGACACCACACGGCAGATGCACAAAGCCACAGATACTCAGATACACACGTCAAACATATAACACCCCTCTATTTCCGACAAGCGGTTCATACTACCCCATTCTCATTTTTAGGAAAAGATATGGAGTAGCAAAAAATCTTGATCAATTCTTTTAGTCCGATAATAACAATAGGATGAGCAGTTGACTAACATCACTCGAATTAGTAGATAGGGAGTAGGCAGTAGTTTTCCTGTCGGCAGGTTATTAGGACAACAATGAATGTGGCGTAAAAAGGTTCTAACATGCCGCCGATACTACTCACGATATTTATAACCCATCTTTAGTACTAATTCGAGTGTAGTTAGTCAACAGCTAGTCCTCTTCTTATTATAATACTTGACAACGCTTTTACCTGTAGGCTAATTACGTTACGCTGTTGCCAACAATTTTTTGATTTCAATGGTTAAAATTGTTACTTTTGCGATTACGATCATCGATTTCATACGTTCAGCGACTAACAAAGTTCCATTGCAATAAACTGAAACGATTAAGTTCACTAACGATTAAGTTCACTAACGATTAAGGTCAAATTAGTAACTCAGTTTACTAATTTTGTATTAACCTTACTTTGGTGACTGCATGGTAACACATTCAGTCACCTGAGAGCATCGGTTAGTTTTCAACTAATGTGCGTAACTCCATGGGGTGGGGGTTTGGGGAACAGTGGCTTTGGCAGTGGAGGGACATTTGCCATTTTGCTGCCAGAGCAACATGTTATAGAGGTGGGCAAAGCATTAGCGATATTGGTGTTGCTAAAGTCTATAGGCAGTGTTTGAATACCGTATGAAATAAAAATACCTAGAAACGTACGGTGGCACTGGGATTCGAACCCGGTACCTCAAGGTACGAGTCGGACCTCTTACCCATTAGGTCACCGACGCTGTCCATGGTGTATCTGTTACGGACATAGCGGCAGTGCGTTTCGAACCCGATACCTCTCGCTTGCGAGTCGGATACCTTTACCACTACGCCACCGACGCATCCAAGTATTCTTCTGTGGTAAATCCACATAATAATGAATAATACCTACGTATCCATCATCATAAATGTTCACATTTACAGATGGGATATTCACGAGCACTTATTTCACATGCGCCGTTCACGAGGCAACCTCAAAGCCGTGTAACAATGAAATTACACAAACAGAAACATGGAAACTTTTAATTCCATCTTTAATACCGTATAAAGGCGGCTGTTCTTCCAAGCCGAGGGATACCGTCGGAAATTCTGCTGCAAAATGATTAAAACATTCTTAAGAAACGTCTCGAGAAGACTTTAACGTTCAGTCGCCTCATACATTTTTACAGCGTCGCGGTGCTTGCAATTTAATCCGGCTTTTACGGTGTTGCCGGTTGAATTACCGGGTAAATGTGACCCGGGTGGGTCGCTGGGGCCCAGTGGAATTATTTTCCGCGGGTCAAATTGAAAACTGGAGGACTAATGTGGGGATTGATATTGTCTTAGCTTAATTAGGAGTTGCATTTCATATATGAACATCAGCAGTTGTATTTACACTCAGCGGCAATCAAGACAGCCAGCCTAATGGAAAGCGGTAACTAACTGTGACCCTTGACATTATGTTACATGTTGCATGTAACGGAAATGCAGAACCGCACGTGCGTTGTCACTGTGAGGGATGATATGGCTCATGTATGTAATTTCCCTGGCTATCTAGGTATCCATCAAATCGATACACAACCAATCGATATATCTGTACGCGTGATGGATGAATTGATGGTACTATGACGAACATTTGTAGTAATAAACATCAAAACAACCCAACAATCTAAATTAACTTGGAAATATGATCAGCTAAAATGAAACGGGCAAATCACAAAACTTTGAACGTATAATTATTTGAAGTATATTCTTTTTGCGTGAAGGAGTACCTTCAGGCAAAAACTAATAAACGAATTTTAATCAAATTTGAGAGTAATGTAGCTTATCTCACAGAAATTCAGGACATGAAATACGCTGATGACATCGCACTGGTGAGTAAACTTAGACAGGATCTTGAGAACAGGGTGAACACGTGGATGGAAGTGCCAGAAATGTAGCTGTCATCTGTGATCGACTGTGATCAGTAGTGTGTATATCTATTATTGTACAACTTTATACAATTGAACTCAATGTCATGCAATAAACTAGATCATTAGGTAACTTTTTTATTTGATATCATATGGTTACATTGCATTGGTTAAAAAATTTACAATAGTGGTGGTTATGGAGCGGGATTTCACAACTTAGGGTCTCTTTTGGACAAGTTATTTGCACAATAAAAACGGTAATAAAATATAGATTGTGTCATCAGCTGTGAGTAGGCTCCGTCTATGCTCTGTCCAAAATCTTTGGGTATACACATATACCTATACACATATACACATGTACATATACATATGCCTGAGTGGCTCAGTGGTCAACATGCCAGTCTGCCGCGCAAGAGGTCCCTCCTTTGATTCCCGGCCGGGCAGAAATTGAAATGATGAATTTTAATTTCTGTTACAGGTTTGGGTGTTCTATGTATAATAAGTATGTATTTAAAATAGTAGTTTATGCAACTGTCATATAAAAGGGGGTATTAAAACGTGAGTGTCTGTTTATGTGTGTCTGAGTATGATAATAGTTTGACACGAGTGTTTTAATACCTAATTATATGCAGTTGCATACACTACTTTATCTACACTCATATTTTCATGTTAAAATTTCGTACCTAGAATTTTTTCAACTTTGCTGGAAGTAACTGCGAGTCAATTCTGTTGTATCTACGCGTCGAGGATATCAAGCGAAATTCACTTTAGGTACTACTTTCACATTTATCTATTTATTTGCTCCAAACAAGAAAAACCATTCACAAACACAAATTACAACAATTAGAAAAGATATTCTGTTTAGCGGGAAAATAATTCCAAATGTACACAATCACAACCACAAACTATGAACTGATCACAAATATAAACAGGAATTTTGAATTTGTTGAAGACATTTAGGTATTCAGCCTACATTTAGCCGTATCACGGCGCCCGACAAAAATTTAAAAAAGAAAAGTGTTGCATAATGATTAAAAAGTTATTTTTCGATACAGCTGTAATAAAAAATAGTATGGGAAATGCTGTATCGAAAAGTAATTTTTTAAATTTTTATAGACTGGCGTGAAAAAAGTGTATCCTTAAACAACTGGTTTCGAATATGTAATTGGAACATTACGCTATGAGTGTAGATAAAAGTATTTAAGTAATATATCAGTAATCTAGTACCCATAGCACAAGCTTTGCTTAGTTTGGCGCTGTGTGAATTTGTCCACGATTATTTATTTATTTTATTATACTAGTTAAACCGCCATATTCTTTCGTCACTGACCGGTACTAAGTGACAATGCAAATCACATTGGTCAGAAATGACTGCATTCCAACAATCCCCTCGTACCTATTAAATTTGCGATAGACTATCATGTTTCTGCATGAATACATTGCATGTGAATGCGTACGACAGCCCACGAATCTGAAGCATTTAAAACAAGAGAAATATTCGAACATTCCACCAGTTTAATCCATCTGCATGTGACGTACCGTATCTCACTACTACCGAAGCCGTGCGTCGCTCACCATTGCTGCTTCAGTTGTTTACAGATTGCTCGCGTTCGTACATTTTGTGTTGTGACGACGCAATGTAGGTGCTACTTTGTAAAGTATCTGTTGTGAAGGGGATACAGGGTTGTTTTCAAAGTTGGTCTGACGAGAATAAGCGGCCGTTTTCCAAGTAATTCGTGTTCGTTGCGCTTTGTCTGCGAGCAGTGGTCCGTCTGAGGGCCACTTGGAAAACGCAGGGTCGTGAGTCGGTGAGCAGGTTTTTTGTTTTAGCCCTTTTTATTTCTGGCAGCGAGACGGGACAATGGGGCGTGGTGGAATGCCGTGGTAATCGCTACTTGGGCACTGTTATGGTTTAAATGGGCATAGGTGATCACCTAGGCATAGTCGCAACAGACATTTTTCACGTTCTTTTAGATTTAAAACTGTGTTCTTTTAAATGAACACAATATTATGTCAAACGGATTTTGCACATTATTGATAACATTATGGAGATGTTTTTTTTAATCTGGTTCAGTGCCGTTGTTTTTCTCTGCTAAAACAATTACCTGCACCAAAGTTGCCCGCCTCTAAAGAGACCGCTAATATACCTCTTGAACGATCCCATGTCACAGTTCAAAGGAAACACTGTGGCTGGGAACTCATTCCGCATCCGAACCGTACGAGCGAGAAACATTCTTTCGTACCTTCTGGATACCACTAGAGGGTCTACTAAATGGGGATGTGTAGCCAGCCCACGGCGGGTGCTGCGATGGCGGAATTGTTCGGTAGACCCCAGATCAAAAACTTCCTCAGAAAACTGTACAGGTTTATGTTTTTTGATCTCCAATTCGTCTGACAGTCAACCCTTCTTTTGTTTGGAAGAGGCTTTACCTAACAATAACTATTGATGAGGGATAATTAATTATAAAATTCCGTGGTTAAGGTAGGTATCTAGTTCATTGTGACATTGGATGGGTAATATCGGAATGTTTCGGCATTGACCCCTCCAGATAAAAAATATTTGATCCAGAAATTGGTGGTTAAAACTTGACGATAAGAGTATTTTGTGTGTTAGTGTGTTACCTAATGTACATTAATATGATTTCTGATATCTCTGTACTAAGTTTTATGTAACGATTGTATAAAGGTAGATACTAATATTTTACAGAGAAAATATTTGTATTTTTGTTTGTAATTATTAAACTCTAAAACTACAGGACTGATTTTAAAAATTCTTTCATTGATAGAATGCTACATTATCACTGAGTAACATAACTATTTATCCCGGAAAAGTTGATTGTTTACTGCGCGTGGGCGAAAGCCGCTGAGAACGGCTAGTCTTTAATAAGAAAGCCTATTCAGATAATCCTACAAATAGTGATATTGAAGGTATCCGAATTGATACAATCCTTTATTTAACTTGCACTGTTCGTATGTATGTTTGTAAACAGAAAAATTCGTCCTTCGTTAAATTTGTCCGTCAAAATTTTCAAAACATTTTTCGACCATTTGTTGGTTCCGATTGAGTTGAAATTTGGTACACCTATGAAACTTGGATGACAAAGCAATAATATGGAACCATGGAGCTAATCTGATGATGGAGTTAGAAGGTGGTCACAGGAACTAATGAACGCAATAAGATAACCCCCTCGTGTTGGGCCTCTTTGGAATGGTCTTGATGAGTAGGTACTATAGAGTACTACAGCGCGAGAAAAGCTTGTTATGAAACAATAACTTTCATTTAAGAACTTATATATGAGTGAGGCTGTAGGTAGGACGAGGCAACGACGTTCCGCCTACCAGAAAACATGCTTACCATGATCATCTGGACAGAATCAATCAATCAAATAATTTATTTGTGAAACAGATACAGTGATAAATTACAATTATTATCTCATCTGGGCGGACTCGCAACTACACAGATTAGCAATTGGACTAGAACTTACACAGTTAATAACATACCGTTTATTTATTCGCCTCCTTCTCAAGAGCAAGGGCTAACCCTTCAAGTGCATTGAATATATATTTTTTCTGTTATCCAGCAGACAAACAGGCAAGCCTGATAATTCTATAAATTGTGAAACTGATAACAATAACTTTCTATGCCTTCGGCTGTTAAGTTACATTTGGTTCGACCTTTATAATGCGTACGGCTAAGGAATGAACCGCGTTGCCCGCGATTGTGTTCTCTGATCATTATAATCTGGACGCTTTCAAGACTTGAGTGAATATGCTGTTCCTGACATGCATGCCTTCTTCGGCCACATCATCACTTACAAACAGGTGAGATGGCGGTCAAATGCCTGTCTAGTCGAATAAAAAAAGCTTTCCTAGTATAATTGCATGCAACATCTCCACTTCGTGATAATAAGCAACAAATAAATACATAGAACAGGATGAAAAGTTTCGCAGCGACAAGCGCAACTAGAGCAACTTTAATTGGTAGTATAATAGGAGAAAACCGACATGGCATCGCGGGAGTTAGCAGAACTCTGCTCGCTGCAAGCAGATTTTGAAAACATAACAAGGGTGTAAATATTGGTTGTTGTTTTTGTTGGAGCTCATATTGAGTAGTAGGTGGGTTTCCAGCAACACAGTTAAATATAAGGTGTTACTGAAATTGGCATTTTATATGACGAAAATGACGGAAATTGTAATTTTCATAGTAAATTTTCAATTTCATGCTGCTCTGGTGCTATCTACACACAAGAGTGCCAAAATAATGAGGAGTGCCCGTATGCATCGAGAAAGATTATTACCATAAGATGATGTAAGTGAAACCATGACTGTTACCATTATAGGCTGTAAGGGTGCCGTAGGTAATCCTACGTCATCGTGTACAAGAAGAATTCCACTCCACTTCGCTATTCAGCAACATTATAGTCACTTTTCTTTTAGAGGACTTTAATGTTGCTGAAGCGAAACTGCCCAGAGGATGTGAGGCAGTTCGGTTTTTTTACTTCTAGAACCCATAGAAGAGGATAAGTAAGTACTATCGCTAAGAAAAGTCGAAGTTTGGGTCAAAAAAAAATGTTGTGCCATATTACGCATGGACAGACCAACGTTTAGTGGGTCTCCTATACCTCTACTATCGCTGCGAAATAGAATTGGTAACCTACAGCGCCCTCACAGTCTAATAAAAAAACATCTTGGCGTTAATGTCCCAATTTGTGAACGAGAACGAGAGCCCGGGGTCCACCTTGATCCAGGATTTGGCAGATCAGGTAATTACAGTGAAGCGACTGCCATCTGACCTCCGTGACGCAGGGTCACGGAGGTGACCAGATTGGATCATGGTTACACATTCAGGCGCCCTCACAGTCTATCACATTAGAATATACTTTGGAAGACAATACTATATACCTGATAAATAGACCTCTGTATTTCAAGTTGACCCCATAGCTTTATTTAAATTATTCTGACAGACTTCTTAAGGGATCCGGAACCTAGACTTGTGTCTAATAACTATGTTTATTTTACCTTATTCAGAACACCGACTGACAACTTACAAGTAATAGTTACAAACATTTATAACAACCAGGCCAGAGTGTATGATGTGGCCCGCAATATAAATTTGGTCCTAACTTTATAAGGCCTTGATTAAAAGGAATTAGGATACACAAGTGCAAATACGATCACGTAACGAGCGATGTTCTAAAACAAAATTGAGGTGAAATACAAAAATGGCGTTTAGTACCAACCAAGTTAAACCGTAAAATATGTGGCAAATAGGCATGAATTTTATGTTCGGAATCGTGGGGAACGAATTTCAACATTAAATTATTCATAATCGACGTGGCCCCGAAATTCTTACACAAAAAATTCGAGCCGAAAAAGTTCGCTGCGGAGTGAAATCGAATCAGTATCATTGGTTACATTTCTGAGGCTTATGCAGACACGGATTTGGTGGTCGTGTTTTATTTTATAAGTACCTACAACTACAGTGTAAAATAAGGTCATAGTTTGGGCCATGCGGAGGTACAAACCTGAGACGATCTATCTGAACAGGGTGGGTTGGTGTTTTCTGTTTTTTCCACCAAACCTTAATAAGTTTTTCTGAGTCTTTTTTCTTTCTTATGTATGTTTCAAATTATTAAAGTGTTTTTGTCGCGTGAATAAATGCTTTTTATTCTATTCAGTAGATTTGTCAACTATTTCTCCCGAAAGCCTCTATGATATGTAGAAATAATATAGCCTTGCTATTGGTGAAATAATTTTTAAAATATCCAAAATATTAGTTGAATTGTTTTGGAGATTACCCGCAATATAGAAAAAACTTACAAACAAACAAACTTTTCCTCTTTAAAGAAATAACATTTATTACAAAGGCCGCCACGACATGATAATTTGCAATATAATTACATTTAACATAAAACACGGGGACAATTATAGATATCATATTAATATAGATAAACATATTGACATGTTTGCAAAATACGGCAACTTTTTTATCGCAAATCCCACAGCTTACAATTATAATATGTGGCATGGCTCCAAGTACATTCCCATGCTGACAGGGATCTGCATGAAACGGTAATATAATAAGATCCTAATGTGATTGCCGTGAAGTAGAGGTTTGTCAATTTGCTGCTCAAGAAATTCGTGGAATGTAGGAAAAAGAACAAGCCATTCTAACATCCCTATTCACAAACAATACTTGTCTAAGAAGCGTTATTATGCGATATCAGAGTACTCGTTACCGGCTCTTTGCTAAGTGAGTTCACTGTGTTAAATACTGCTCTATGATTGGTAATTTTTTTTGTACTTTAGGCAAACGGGCTCATCGCTGTCTATAGACATCAGCAATACCAGGGAATTTTAATGGATCATCATCATCATCTCAGCCCGTAACAGTCCACTGCGGGACTTAGGGCCTCTCCCACGAAAGGGGAGGTTATTGCCATAATCTCCACGCTTGGCAGGCGGGTTGGAGATCGCAGATTTTAATGGATACCTAAGCAATATAAACGATTAATAGATACCGCAAGTGACCGGAGAGCTTGATCGTTCCTCGGACAGAGAATAAGCATTTCAAGTTGCTATTCACTGTTGCAACGCAGTCAGCTTCCCGGGCACAATTCCGGGGGGCAGCGGTGTGAATGACTAGGCTAGATTGTACTTTTTTATGTCCTTTTCCTCTTCTTCTTTCATTGTAAATATCTATTCTTCTTGTCCGTTTTATGAAAGCATTACCTATGCGTTTATTTTGACGGACGCATTTAACCGATCGCCACCGATTCGCGGCACTGTGAGACCTCATAGTACGGGTGTAAGAGCATTGCATTGGAGGATCTGACATACATAGAGATCTAGTTTAAATTGGCGTTCCAATGGCAGCGAATACTACATACGAAACACTTCACTTGATAACTATCAAAATTATTTTGTTTTCTCGCCTTGCGACAACATAAACTTTACGAACTTTCGAAACCTCGGATAGAACTCGGATATGCATGGTAAAGGGTGACTTTTTAAACCTTTGGTTTTTAATTTGAAATTCAACTAAGAAAAAGAATTTTAATATCGGTGAAACTAGCTTTGCAAAGATAATGTAATGCCATTTATATTTGAATGTTTTCGGCCCTTTGGTCGCCATGTCTGGCGCCTGTAGATGTCCCAAGCTGGACGTAGAATTTTCACACACTTTTCGCAGCAAACGGCCGTATCGAGCTAATAACTCACCGTATGTTGTATTCTATCGCCTCTGGTTTATCGACGTAGACATATCCCCATTAAAATTGGACTTCCTGATTGGACCATTATGCATTGGGAACAATATTAAAACATACATTAATTTCATCAGCTTTCCAATAAAGCTAGTTATACATATATTAAACATACCTATGTGTCTATGTTATATTTCAGTTTGAAAACCATCGGTTTAAAAAAGACGCTATACGCTATAACGTCTGTCTGTCTTTATTTCCGCTAATTCTAAACCACGGATTTTAATACGGTTTTCACTATCAGAGGATTTTTACTTGAAAGTTTATGTGTATAATACAAGCTTAATTTAGTAAAGAAAAAAAAGAAAAAATAAAGCATAACTAATGTGACCGACATAAGTACCACAGCGAGTCACAAAATTGAAGTGGCAACAGGCCACATAGCTCATAAAACTACACAGGCCACATGGCCAATGGGCCGGAAAGGTCCTCAAGTGGCGACCATGTGCCGGAAATAGCGGGAAGTTTTGCCACGATCCACTCAGTTTTTGTGTAAAAAAGTACGGAAATAAGTGGTCAAACGTTCAAAAAGTAATAAACATTGAAATCCGTGCTCCAAAGTATGATAGGATTCCTATACAATATTTAGTTAGAAGAGAGATATAATTCCCTAAAATAATACAGCAAATGTATGTATAACTATCTCATATAGCTACGATCGTGGAAGCTAGCAAGGAATAACACGGTGATCCATCAATCTTAATTCCTCGCGACTTGCGATCAAAAGAGTTTTCTCCACCAGCGTCGGTACCGCGGTCATTGAAAGAATCCTTTTATTCCCGCTTAAAAATACGTCACTCGATGTCTTTGCAGGAAAATGGGAGGTCTTTTGTCTATTTCATGCATAAATAGGTACCTCTTAGACCTCTACTCAGTTCAATTAGAGGTTCTATAGATACTTATATTTAAGACACCAGTCAGTGGAAGGGTTTTCATTGGCCTACGGATATGTCGGTGTCGGGCCGGGCCAGTGAGACAGCTTGCAGTACAATTTTGTAGAATTATGAGATAGAAAGAAATAAACGTTTATTACACGCGACAACACAATATGTTTACAATACAATAACATGAAAAAAAGTAAGTGGTGCACCCTCAGCATAAGGTTGTGGCCGCTTGAAGCGTACCACAATGCTGGTTTTCTTTGGGCCCTATCATCCATCGATGTCGGTGCCGACGCCGGCGCTGAAAAACAAACAAGTGTCGGTGGATGCATACTTTTTAATAAGACTAGACATGCATTTGATCGCCATCAAAATTGGTGGTAAGTGACGATGCGGCCGAAGATGGAGCAAGCCAATTACTGCCGTACTGGTCGTACGGCATTAGGACAGTATGGCACACTCAATTGCCACAATGTCCTAATAGTAATCCCGAACTTATTCCCAATGCTTCACAAAAGTAAATGATTCGCCATCCCCACGGGGTTTTGCATCCGATCAAGCCTTAAAAGCCTTCCAGGCTGCAGGCGTCCCCAGGCGGAGTTTAGCAAGTATGCGCTTGTTTCACGTAGCGAGTCCTGCATAACCAGCCGGCCACGCTGGTTCTCATGAGAGTTCTCCGCCTCCCTCCTCCGCAATCCCAGAGGGTGCCCATTACCCGTTGCGGAAAGCGCAAAAACAAAAAAAAACGAGGAGTAGAATCCATAGTAGGTACCTTATAATGTCTTAGTACCTTGTAATCTAGAATTGTCTTATAATTTATGCAATAAAGTATTTTACTTACTTTCTTACTTACCTTTACTCTCCAGCCCCTATCTCAAAGACGTTTTCTATGTATTTTCGACGACATGAAAGAAAATACAGTTATGAATATTATATCGCGATATAATGATAATTCAGTGTATCATCTTGAAACACGAAAGTATAGAAGATGCTTGTCTTGTTTTATCACGAGACCGGGTATCGACTTTTGTGCTTTGCATAAATTTGAATGCAAATTCAACCGCGTCGCAGTCACAGCACGAATTCGGGCAATTCACAAAAAGCCCACGTTCTTGTATGCGTGTTGACATTCTACAGACTCTTCAATTAGAAGGCACGTGAGGGTTATGATAAGGTATAATAAGCTCGCGTATTTGCATAACGTGATTGACCTTTTTTGCTTATTCCTTTCATCTTTGATATTTACTTAAGCTGTGTAGGATTATTCGCTTAGCAGGCTCCTTTCGTTAATATAATAGGAGGTTATTTTCGTGAAAATATTTTCTTATATAAGTAATTCGTTTTCAGAAAAGATTATTTTCTAACTTCATCAAGCGCGAGACGTTATCCAGACCGTTTCCGACCTTTGGGGTGATGACCTTCGTTTTGCCACAGATACCTATCTTAATTTGAATGAATTTGAGCATTCTAAGGGTGCATCCAAATCTCGCGAAAGCGCCATTGCAGCAACGTCTCGCAAAGCTCGCGTTCGCGGCGCGTTCACGAGATTTGGACGCATCATTAGCATCAAGCTCAACGATAAGGTAATCCAAGAAAAGACAGTATTCAACTAGTGTCTGCAACGCCCGCTTATACAGTGAACAAGATCGCCTTCGCTACGTTACACCGCCCGACATATTACAACATCGAATTTATCATCATTATCTCTGGAAACAATTTATCGGGAATCGATACGTATTTGCAATACGTCCCGGTTCACAGATAGCCGTTTTCTTTTAAACCGGTACGAGAATTAACTCTGTATTTTTGCCCCAACGACAGAAGAGGGGTGCCATTAAATAAATTTAACGTTTGTATCTATGGCTCTATGTATGGGGGTACGGAACTCTCGAACGGAAAAATTGATAGAACAGAATAGAAGCTTATTGCATAAACTGTGTAGTACATTGTTGCAGGTGGGTTTGCAACATAAGAAGATCAACAGTTCAACCATAGCGGGTATGCATTAACAATGCAAAAAAGTTACTATTTGCTTAGGTAACTAATTAATAAACTAGCTATACAATTAAAATAAGAAAGTACACAGCGATTTCGATGGGTTTTTTTTAATTTAAGTTGCTTTGTTTGAAAGAGAGTTTTATCGAGTTTTATTCAATTGAAATCGGTTCAATAGTTTAAGAAATATAAAAGTAGTAGAAGAAGAAGTAGGTATATGCATATGTATGGTGTCTTGGTTGGGGGTTATCTGATATTTCTTGTCTCAGTTAGGTTATTGAAGATGATAACGCATTTTAAGGCAACGCATTCGCGATCCGCCCGGTGTTGAGGGAGCCTACAGGTGTCTGTGATCACTTAAATTATCAGGTGAAATTATACTTGTTTTACCTCCTTTTAAAAAAAAAGTACTTAACCAGATTATACGTTACTATACCAGGTTACAAGCGACCAGCCATCCTGATGTCAGAATGATTCCTGGTACAAAAAAATACAGATTACCAAGAGTATGTGGTTATCTATTAAAAGTAGTAAAAAAAACTCTCACAGACTTCTAAATACTAGCTCATAGGCACACGCAGCAGGCGCCCAGCCATTCTGATGGCGACGACACTAAGCAGCTCTAGGCACTTACCGCTCGCGCTTTAACGACCTAGTAAACGCCTTTTTACTGGTTTCTTGAAGAACTCCATAACATAATGTCTAACAGCATTTGCTTATTTTCTGCCAAAGCAACGTGTCCTGTAAGTGTGTACATGCGTAACCTCTGAGTGATAGCCTTGGGAGATGCCCATGTCCAGCAGTAGACTAGTATGCTAATGATGGTAATTATACCTCTGGTGTTGCTAGTGTCCAATTTCCAGCAGCGTTGAACTCGCACCATCACATGGCCAGTTTGCATGTTCGTCTCCAAATAGTTACTTACTGCGCTGGCTCAGTGACCCAAAGTGGATATTGGCCAGAGACCGCCACCTCTACCTATTCTGCATCATCTTCTGCCAATCGAGGTTGCACAGTGCGGGCAGGTATTTAAGGACTTCATCCATCCAGCGATATCAGGACCGTCTCCCGATAGACATAAATAAGAAGTTTACACTACCTAGATATAGTTCAAGAAATATAAATTGGCCGTCTGTTGCGATCTTTTGTTCTGCGTAAACAATTACCGGTCAATGGGTGGACGCTTTCTATAGGTTAAAGCCTTTCAACCCGCTTTGCAGTTTGAAGGACAAGGGCAACTTTACGACTCGCTTTTGTTCGGTACTGACAAAAAGATCTTAATGAAGATTACAGACGGCTAATTCATGCAACCCTAACTATATATGCATGAGTGTAGGCATCAATATCCCAGTTATGCTATCCGGTGTGGTATTTCGACGGCCCTGGCTCTGCCTTGTTCATGATCCAGGATTTGGCAGACCAGGTACTTACAGTAGTGCAACTGCCATCTGACCAGCATGTCCCTGTTAACAGGGGAACTTCCCAGATTGTATGTTTTCTCTCACCGTTAAGAGCATCTGTTAATGTTCAAATAATGTAAAGCCTGGAACACACGAGCTGCAACGTTACGGCATGCTTGAATCCTCAGGATTGAATGACTTTGAATGATTTTTTTTAATGAAACCGTTTCAGGGAGCCATAACAAGTATGCCAAAAACTAGTACAGACATTAGGTGCGCCGATAGGGTAAGGACGTCATGGCGTTAATGCCGCGGTTCATAGTGATCGAACTTTTAAAGTTGCGCATAACAGATACATACAGATATGTCGCCGTGCGATATCGCCTATTAACAATCGAAATCAATAAATGGAACTATTATCAATATTTAGTGATTTTAAAATTCATTCTTCTATTTATCTGGAACTATTTCTGTTATAACTTTGATTTACAATTGATTTCTATTCTAAAAAGTGTCTATTTTGATCGACAAATCGATAGCACTAAAGTAAGTTGCTATTTTAATTCTATTAGAAGAATTGTCTTAAATGTTGCTTTCAAAATAGCTTATGCATTTTGTAATAATGTTTTCTATTTAAATTAATTATAATTGAAGGTCATTTTACGTATTCCAATCGTTTAAAGCGCCACCTAAAATCATGTTTGAACACTAAGTGACAACTTGAAACATTGCGGGGGAAACGATTGGAGTCTGTAGATTTGACACAGACTTGACTGCGAACCTTCGGCTGAATAACACGTAAGCATTACCTCTGTAATTTTGTAATAAAAATACTTTGTTCTTGTTGATTAATCCTTGCTTTTATTTAACATAAATCCAATTTAGCGTTCCCGTTTATGTTAGCTAGCTTTTTCGAGTGTTTCAGTTTGAATTAGTACCTTAAACTTGTAGGAGAACCGGTGGCCAATAAGGTCGGCGGTTCTGCTTGTTTTTATTTAAATTTAAATATAGTCCCTACTTTGACAGATATATTTGTAATGAGGATCACCCTTGACAACTGGTCAGACGGAGTCACAATTGGAGGTCACAAAATATCAAACCTACAGTATGCCGATGACTTGGAAGCTCTCTTGAGCAAGATGGAACGTGTGAGTCTCGAGTTCGGTCTAAAGATTACCCGTAGCAAGACCAAGGTGATGATTGTCGACCGCGTCAATAATAACCTACAAGATGTCAAGAAGATTGCGAACTGCGATGTCGTACCGTCGTTTGTCTATCAGGAGCACTGATATCCAACAATGGTGGATGTGTCGATGAAATCAAACGACGCATGGCTATTGCGAGGACGGCCATGGACAAGCTCAAGAAAGTATGGAGAAGCCGGAACGACACAAAGACCACAAAGATCCGAATTGTGAGGGCGCTAGTGTTTCCCATATTTCTATATGCCGCTGAGACGTGGACATTGAGAGAGAGCGAGAAGAAGAGGATAGACGCCTTGTAGATGTGGTGCTGGAGAAGAATGCTTGGGGTGTCGTGGACGGAGTTTAGAAGAAATAAGTCCATCCTCTAAGAACTTGGCATCAAGCAGCGTCTATCTTCCACAGTACAGACTAGAATACTCACCTTTTTTGGCCATGTTTCGAGACGAGGAGATGTCTCTGTGGAGCGCCTTGTGGTACAGGGAAAGGTGGAAGGCACAAGACCACGCGGAAGGTCACCGATGCGCTGGACCGACCAAGTAAGAGCTGCTGTCAATGGTACTCTCTATGAGTGTACTAGGAAAGCAGCAGTTCGAGAGGAGTGGCACCGGATAGTGAGGCGTGCTGCCAATCCTCAACCGACGACCACGACCACTCTGTCAAGAGTGTAGCGACTTAGAAGAAGAAGATAACAGATATACCATGGTCAGCGTCGGTGACCTAATGGTTAAGAGGCCCGACTCGTACCCCGAGGCACCGGGTTCGAAACCCAGTGCCGCCGTGTATTTCTAAGTTATGTACATTAGTTGAAATCTAACCGATGCTCTTACGGTCTTACGGAAAACATCGTGATTTCCCACCTAAACCAGCACATTCCGGTGACTGAATGTGTAACCATGGTCAGGTTTCCCTGTGAACAGGATCAGGGAAGTCAGATAGCAGTCAATCCATTGTAATTACCTGACCTTCCAGATCCTGGATCATGGTCGAGGCGCACCTCAGGCCCTTGTGCGTGAGAGCACAACCAGGACATTAACACCTAGATGGTATATTATTATTTAATTTTAATAGACGTTAATAAAGAAATAAACGAACCACTGCGAATACAGTTCTTTATTAAAGAATACAATTAAACATCCATTCTGTATAAGTCAATAATATTAAGTTATAACAAAAATTACATTTACAAATGTTTAGTTAAAATTCTTTAGAATAATAAGTTGTTTTATTCTCAAGATATACTTTTGTAGCATTATAGTTAAATAATTACAAATATGTTGATGACTTTAATCTTCCTATAAATCACCCTAAATTTACAAGCAAATTCTATGGGCGCATTCACGGTAATAAAAAGACAAGCGGTAAAACGCTGCGTTTTCCAAGCTAATAATTCCAATGGTGGTCATGTGTAAAAACACTACATTTTTATCTTTACTGTATTTATCATCAATTTCAATTCTTTTATTGTAAGAAAACTGTTTTACTAAATGTATGAAGTTGGAATAAAACATAAAATAGCTATTATTTTTGCGATTAGAACTTAGTAACATTTACATAATAAAGTAAATCGTTGGTTCTAATAGTATTTTAAATTTATAGATGATAAGGTATGCACAGTAAATAGGCACGACAACCGTACTTCCCAGAATAAATTTGCTATATCTTTTATAAAAAAATCTGGAATGTAATCTAATTATTTCGTATTTTATTTATTAGAAAAGCTGTTAGCTAATAAACAAATTTTATACGACAAACGAATAAATTCTGGCAAGTGCGCTTCCGCTTAAGACTAATTGTTCCTCATTTACATTTTACAAATTATAATATAGTAATCTATTTACACGTTGTAATATTTTGAGTTAGGTATCATATGAATGTATTTACAATTTCTAACCTAACTTATGGTTAAAATCACATTTCTCCAATTGAAGCTTAATGCTTTTACTTTCTAATTAATTTGATTTAATTTTGTATTCTAAATGATAAAAAACATGCCATGCTCCAAATAGACTTTTGTATTTAAAATTTGAAATAAAACTTATAAAAATCCAGTTTTGATTTTTGCTATGCAACCTAGAAATAAGGTATTTTATATTTTGAAGATTTAATTTATATCTTACGTATTTACAAATCACTATATTCTAAATAACAAAATCTACATTAAAATAACAGTTACCTACACGTACGAAACAATCAATGACTTAAGAAGAATAACATTTAATGCTTTACTTATTATTTACAATATCTACGTTAGAAATCGACAAAATCTGTAAATTAAAATGATTCGATACGCCGTGAACTGAAATTTTACAAAGTTACAAAAATGGCGACGTAATTTTTAAAGAATTATCTGACTTACACGTTAACTAAAGTCTTTAGCTGTGTAATGTATAGACTTTTTGAAATAATGGAAAGATAAGGAGGAAAAAAAGGTTCCGTCCCCTCCCCAAAAGCAAGGCCAATATCAATCCCCTCACAGATAAGTCAATCGCGAAGCTATGTACATAATGCTGAAAGACACACATATGTTTCCATGGAATTTTGTCGTAACTCAACTGTGCGTTAATATTTTGAAACCTTTGTTATGATCCTATTTCAAGTTACAAGTGTTACAACATATAGCGATATAGGATTTTTTAATGAGAATTAGAACATGTTAAGGTCACGTTAAAAACAGTAAACAGGGAACATTTTGGGATAATATTTAATCTCTCCTGACGCAGTTTGATTAAAAATTTAAAACGACCAAACTAAACTACTTGAAGACGCATGAAAGACGACCGTAACGCAAGCAAGTAAGGTCGCTATTACGTCAACTACCGGGAGTGTCACCGGCGGCTAGCGCGCTGACCACTACTTCGTCGCACTGCCTGTACATAGTCGGTTAAAATGTAAAAATGTCGGAAGTCTATTTGAAGACCGTCTGAAAAACGACCATAACGCAAGCGAGTAAGGTAGCTATCACATCCGCTGGTGGGGTGAGGGACGCCGTATCGCCGGCGGCTGCTAGCGCGCTCGCGGCTGCTTCTACGCACTGTCTGTACGCGACGTGTTCGAGACACGTAATCGCGCAGAAGTGCTGGTGTGCGCACGCGCCGTCGCAAGACTCTGCCGCGTCGTGCTTCACGTCATATGCGCGGAGGTACCTGGGTAGTATCATCATCATTGTCAATAATCATAATCACAGTATGAAGCTCGAAAGTTGTTAGCTCAGTAGATCGCGAAATCGAATTATATACAATTTTCCGAAAAACAGTGCGCAGAACGCCATTCCGCTCTGTCTCGTTTTGTTTTCTCGTTCTGGTCGTTATATTTTATTAAATAGATTGTATCATCAGATAGGCCATAAGCCTGTTGGCCACCTTAGTTTCATTGTATACCACTAAATTGGCAAACAAGCTTACGGCCTGCCTGAAGGTAAGCAGTCACCGCAGCATATGGACGTTTGCAATACCAGGAGCATCACCGACGCGTTGCCGACCCCGTAAAAAACTTTTCACACCTTTCTTGAAGAACTCCATGATGTAAAAAGTCAGTACTTACTTATGCAACGTAGCAGTCTCGTGCGGCATCCCAAAGCGCAGTTTGTCGGCGAGGCCGTGCAGCGCATGCGCGGACACGTCGTAGAGGCCGTAGTACTGCGTCAGGTTGTACTCCGGGGCCCACTCGGCGGCGCCGGCGCGGTTCGCCGCCGCCAGGTCTAGGTAGTACTGGGTGTAGTCTAGCACCTGTGGAGGGGTGTATTGTTAGCATAAGAGTGGACAATCCACCGAAATCCAACAGGAACCGCGCAGCCATCGAACAAGTTAGAGCGACGCGCTGCGCAACGAAATGAGAAGATACCTCAGTAGCGCTACTTGTTCAGACGATGCACGTACTCAATTTGGTGTAAAGATAATAAGTTAAGCTTTCTGTTGTATTCCATAGAAAACTGTGTACCTAAGTGTTTGGGACACCTACACTCAAAAATCGCTTGTCTGTGAACTTAAATATAAACACGCCCTTAGAGGCAAACCAGCATAAGCCTCCGTAGATGAGACAGAAGATGGGCAGCAGCGCTATATATCAATATCTCTAATACTACTACGATCTCACACGCGTCTGTCCTGCGTCTGTGTCAGCGTGAAACTCTCCGCTGATCTGGAGGCCGCTCAAGTCCACTGTCCACTGTGGTCGAGTTATTGGTTAAAATGTACTGCTACGTTGGATGAAGCCAATTGATGTAGGTCATACAGGAGTAGGGTGACCAACCCTGTTTGCTCATTATACAGGACATGACCTGTGACCTAAAATTACAGAATTTAAGTCAAATTTAAGTAATGTTTAAAGCGGTGGATTGGAGCCACTAACCTCAAATTTTGCGCCATTATGTTGTGTTCTGTGTAGATAAATGCATTTTATTCTATTCTAAAAATACGGGCAAATTGTTTATTACCTTTAAAAAAATGGGAATCACAATAAATTGTTGTCATTTAAGCTGATTCTTCAGTGAGTAGTAGTACGAGTAGTAAAGCGCTAGCTAACGGTCATATCAAGTTCAAATCATCATCATTATCTTGGTGTTAATGTCCCGGTTGTGCTCTCGCGTACGAGGGCCCGGGGTCCGAATCGACCATGATTCAGAATTTGGCAGGTAAGATAATTACAGTGGAGCGACTGCCATCTGACCTTCATGACCGTGCTACCAGGGGAACCTGACCAGATTGGATCATGGTTACACATCCAGTCGCCTGAATGTGCAGGTTTCATCTCGATATTTTCCCTCACCGTAAAGGCATCGGTTAGTATTCAACTAATGTACTTAACTCAGAAAACAGTCATTGGTACATGATGACAAAGCGGGATTCGAACCCGGGACCTCTGGCCTACGAGTCGGATACTGTAACCGCTCGGCCACCGACGCTCGGGACGCGACGTCATATCAAGTTCAAATATACACAACTATAGTCCTGTGCATTTCTTATTAAAATAGAGGACATGGTCGTGATAGCTCAAATACGGACCGTCCTGGATAATACAGGACAGTTGGCCAGCCTATAGAATGATGATGTACTTGTCTTACCTTGCCAGAATTGATGTCAAATTTGTATAATCTTAAACCAGGATTGGATGAGCCCACGGGATCTCGGTGAGGACTCACTGATGGGGCTAAGAGCGCCCATGAAACTGGCCGATCTGCGAACAAATAACAAAATAATCAAACCTGCGTGACCGTACTTTAAACAATATAGGGGAATAATTTTATAACCTATTTTATAAAGCGTAAAATAGAGTCTAGGAAATACTAGGTATTTATGAGTAAAGTCAGTCAAAGCAACATTGGGCCACAGAAGTTGTCTGCGACCATGATCCAGGATTTGGCAGATCAAGTAATTATATATCAAGTAATAAATTCAAAATTCAAAATTATTTTATTGTGTAGGATATTACATATCTCTTTCAATCGTCAAAGAGGAGGGGGTAGGAAAGTAGGAAGGAAACACACAGTGACATGTTGGCCGCATCATGGCCGCAGCACACCCACCCCCCGCCGACAACGGCCGGACCATGTCCGACAATACCAGACAGATCCGGTCAGCGCCCGACAATGCCAAGCAGAGCCGGTCCTCATAGATACCGACATAATATATAGTAGCCTATACTATAGTTAAGAAAAACCACCTAAAACTACAGCAAAAGTAAGCCAGTCCACTAAGGAAGCACCCGTTCACGAGTATAACGAAAGGCCCAGCCATCGTCCATTTCAACCATATTTGAGGTAAATGGCCGACCCGGCCCCCACTCCACCGCCAGACAGACCTTTAAGCGACCATGCATCACAGATGCTGCATGTGATAGGTAGCTGCTCCCACCCTACCCTTACCCTGCCCGTAGCCTAACCCTATCCTACCCTACCCACTCCTACCCTGGCCTACCCCCTAACCTAACCTTACCCCTACTTTTCCCTTATCCTATCCTACGCCATCCTCACCGCAGCCCGCGCAGAGCAGACGCCCCCCAGCCCCGCCACGACCGAAAGACACTATGTGTGAGAAGGGAAGGAAAGTTAACGCCGCTTCCTAGGTGGTCCTCCGTGGTAAAGAAACGGCAACAAAGCCACAGAGCCTAAGTTAATTTCTTTTTTTGAATGTCTTATATACTAATACATTATATTTACATACTAGCTTATAACTAAATTAGTACCTGTATAGAACTGCAGTTCAGTTCCATGGACTTTTGTCATTCACATATTCAGATATACTATAATAACTCTTTTGACATAATTTATTTTTTATAGTGGCTTAAAATTTATTCAATGGTAAATTCTGTACACATTGACCCATAAATGATTTGTGGACTTTGGCCAGACGACAAGAACAAGTAACAAATTTATCTTTATTTCTTGTATTCCTACTATGTACATCACTGTTCTTCATAAATAAAATAGATCTTCGTAACCCTGTTAAGAGGGAAACCTGAGCAGATTGGATTATGGATATACATTCAATCGCCTTAATGTGCAGGTTACATTACGATGTGTTCCCTCACCGTAGGAGCATCACTTAGTTTTCAACTGATATAGGTAAATAGGTAACTCAGAAAGAGTTATATTGGTACATGGCGGCACTGGAGTTCGAATCCAATACCTCGAGGTACGAGTCAGACCCCTTAACCATTAGGCCATAGATGCTTCAGGCTACAAGAGCAAGAAAAGGACCAATGTGCCTGGTATATTATTTTAGGGAACAGACTGTAATGAAATGAAATAATTTTTTTATTGAATATGGAGTCGGGGTTTCGTGATTTTGCAGTTCGAGATGAAGTAGCTTCTTTCCCACAAAATTCCTACCTTTTTAGGCGTATATCCATAATTTATCTACATTTTCTAATATGTCAAGATATGACAATAATACTTATTGAATTTAAAAGAATATTAAAAGAATGTCATAAAGGTAGATATCATTAAACCAAGTCAAAAAAATTAAAAAATGGTAACATTATAGATTCAACATTAAAACTTCAAAATTACAATTGGATCGGAAATTGTCATTGAATTAAAGTATTTTTAAATCATGTCACAAAAAATTATAAATGTCAAATTGAATCGAAAAATTAGATGGAGAGAAAACTATTACGAATTACTAATCATGTCAAATTATTTATAATCAGTCAAACCTTAAATTTCCTATACATTAACTACCAAATTATATTCTAAGAATTCCTTGACACTAGAGAAACACCTTTCGAAAGCCAATTTTTTATCATTTTCTTGAACTTGTTCAATTTTTGCAGTTTCAGCTCGTCTGGTAGTTTGTTGTAGACTTTGATACACATAATGTAGCTGTTTTTTGACGTAGTTGCTAGCTTTGTCGCAGGTATGTAGAGCTTGTCCTTATAAGGGCTTCTCAAATTGCGATTGGTCGTTTCTTGATGTACTTTGGAAAAATGTCTATGCTTACGAACAAATACATATTTCGCCTATGTAGATACAGGGTAGCGTCAGCAACTTAAATTTGCGAAAGATTGGTCTACATGACTCTATTTGCTGTAGTCTAAAAATGGCTCGTATGCAGCGCTTTTGTGTTACGAAAGCTTAGCAATATCAGTTGAGTTACCCCATATAATTATACCATAGCGAAGTATGGAATTTATATAGCCATTGTAGGCAGTTATGGCCACTTAACTGGATACATTTTGGCTGACTCTTCTGAGAGCAAAGGAGAAACCATTTACTCTTTCGCATATTCCATGAACGTGTTGCTTCCAGTTGCAATGGCTGTCGATGGTCATACCCAGAAATTTAATATTATTGACTATCACGATTTTACATCTATCGAAATTGATGTTTAGTTTTATAGGTTTCCCGTTAAAAGTGTAAAATTGCATGAGTTTAGTTTTACCTAGTTTTATTTTTAGATTATTTTGTGTCAGCCATGCAATTGTTTTTGAAAGGCCGTCATTAATTTGGTTTCCATAGTCAGGGGTGTTATCCTTGATAATGACCGTCGTATCGTCAGCGAAAAGGATGTATTCGTGGGACGACACTATTGGAGGCAAGTCATTTATGTATATGAGAAATAATAGCGGCGCTAAGATAATACCTTGTGGGGTCCGTACTTATTCACTCTTTTGGCTGATTTGTATTTTTCAAACCTTTTGTATTAGGCGAGTACTTTGTTATTTCCACACATTGTGTGCAATTCTCTAAGAAGGAGAGAGGGACCTCGTATGCTATATTTAAAAAGTTTGTTCAGTAGGTGTTGGTGAGAAACAAAGTCAAATACTCTGCTCCTGTCCAGAAAGAGTACAGATACTGTACTGTACGATTGTACGATCAAAATACGCCGTTCGACCCGGTTCCTGTCGATTGATAGTAGTCGTCATAAGTCACGTCGCAGGGCGGCTCGAAAGTCCAACACCAGAGGTCGACGACCTTACACAATAAATGAAATTTTATTTACACTGTTTAAGCATTCCGCAAAAAATAAACTTTTCAGACGGAGCTTTCAGAAAGCTCCTGAAAGAAATCTAATCATTTGTAGAAAAATTCAAGTTCGACTTCGCGAGGTGAAAGCTTTCAAAAGAAAATCTTGAATATTATTATGAACAGTTCAATCAAATCCAAAGTTTGGTTGAAATAAAGGCTTAGTGGAATAGATAAAGTTCGGATTGTATTACACAATTAGTTATGTACTGTACATAATACACACTCACACCTGCAACTTACAGGTGAAGGTAAAAATCTACCGTCACATAATAATAATAATAAAAACATTTTGGCGTTAATGTCCCGATTGTGCTCTCGCGCATGAGAGCCCTGGGTCCGCCTTCACCATGATCCAGGATTTGCCAGATCAGATAATAACTATACAGATAATCTAGTGAGACACTCCGAACTCGCTTTTACCACCAAGCCCCCATTCCCCAACAAGGTCATCAGGGTCGACCCACACTCACCGTTATCATAAAACACCCGAAAGAATACGCGTGCAGGTGCCCGAAGAACTGTCTGGCGATCACCCGCGCGTGCTTGCGCACCGTGGCCAGGTAGCGCGCGTTCGCGTCCGGCGCGTACGCATCGCGCGTGTCGTGCGTCCAAGCCACGCTACGCTATCTAGAGGCAATCTGAACTCGTTTTTACCACAGAGTATGTGCGGCGTACGATATTCGATTGATTTGAGACCACCCGGGCGGGCCGCGTAGAAGTAGATGATTATAAATACCTGCCAAGCTATCTACCACGTTAAATCAAGGCCAACAAAACCATTTTCCCATTTACCCTATTTTTTCCATTTTCCCCGCTAACAGAACAAAGCGATCTGAGCTAATATTCAACCAGTCTCTGGCTCCCCATTCCCCTAAAGGGTCATCCACCTTGATCAACCTCGAAGGGACCCATACTCACCGTTATCATAGAACACCCTAAACGAGTCAGCGTGCAGGTGCCCGAAGAACTGTCCGGCGATCACCCGCGCGTACTTGCGCACCGTGGCCAGGTAGCGCGCGTTCGCGTCCGGCGCGTACGCATCGCGCGTGCGCGAGTCCGAGCCCGGGGACGCGTGCCCGACTATGTACACCTGGGGAGGAAGGAGTGACGTTATCATAAAAATAAAACACAGGTAGGGAAAAGAGGGCTCATCGTAGCCCATAATAGTCCGCTGCAGGACTTAGGGCCTCTCCCACGAAAAGGGGAGATTGTTGCCCATAGTCTCCACGCTTATGTCCACCTGGGGACAAGGGGTTGTCGTCAGCATTAAAATCAAACAGAGGTAGAGCATAGAGGGATCATCGCAGCCCATAACAGTCCGCTGCAGGACTTAGGGATTCTCCCAGAAAAAGGGAGATTGTTGCCATAACCTCCAAGCTTGTGTATATATAATACATGGGAACGAAGGGTTGTCGTTAGCATAAAAACCAAAAATATGTAGGTACAAGGAACATCGCAGCTGCTCATTTTCTAACCTACAGAGAGTCTAAATTTTTTGCCCGGAAAAAGCTCTAGAGATGTTGTTACGAAACCAGTAATCTATTTCTATACATATTAAAGTCGCTTGCAGCGTCTCTGTCTGTACTTCCTATAACTCCTCCTAAGCCACGCAGGATTTTGATGCGGTTTTCACAGTTAATGGATAATTTCTTCCGGAAAGTTATTTATGTATGTGTTGAGTGTGAAAACCCGTGCGAAAAAAGCAGTAAATTGATAAAAATATAAAAGTGAATGAAACAGATTTGTTTTAAAATCCATTCATCAAAGCGGAACTATTTTAAAACAACAAATGCGGAACTATTATAAAACAACAAAATAATGTACGTCAGGGTTTGTTGATGTTGTCTTACGTTATATGTAAATCAGTTATTTTGTAGTCCACTTCAAAATAGAGCCCAACAAATAGATACACTTTTTATAAATATATAGAACTAGGTATGTTGACTATTCTTTGTTTTCTGCTCTTTTTGGCCTTCGTTTTCACTGACCTCATAGCCCTAATATTAAATAGTACGACTTGTAAAATGAGCAGTACACAATAACGACTACATCATACACTGCCCATGGTCAGATGTACTCTAAAGAGGAGGACGGCATAAGTACAGGTATCGTGCGCACCCCATACCCACGCGGTGTCGCATCCGATGAAGCCTGAGAAGCTTTTCCGGCTATAGCGGCCAAGGGGGTGTTTAGCTGAATGCGCTTAGGTTTGCATAGCGAGTTCAGCATGACTGCGCACTGGTACACATGAGTGTTCACCTCTTCCCTCCCACATTAGCCCGGAAGGTGCCCTCAACCCGTTACGGTGGGCGCAAAAAAAAAGGAGTAGATAATGCACATCAGCTAGTTCGGCTTCGTAGAGCGTCGTCTCTGTCGCACGCGTATGAGTAAATACGAAGCCGAAAGAAGCCGAAACTAGCCGATTTGCATTATTTATGGGCGATCCTTGTAATAGTCGTTTTCCCATTAGACGATAACGATAACTACACGACACTCGTCAGCTCGGACGACACGAATCGTCCAACGATGTCGAGACGATATCGGCCGATTTAACCAACAGCATTGCATCCGCCACGCGCTTCCAAATGTGTATTGTGTATTATAGTTAATTATGGCAGCAGTGAACAAGTTACATTACTGGTCCGCAACTAATTGACGTCTCCCGATATCGGCATGACAATCGTGTCGGTGACGATATCGGTGACAGCAACGACACAATGTGAAAGCGTTCGTTAGAAAATGTATGAAGCTACCAGTCCCACGATATCGTGCAGTAATCGTTATCGTCTAAAGTGAAAACGGCCATTCTCGTTAGTTGGTAATTTGCTAGCTGCTACCGGCATCGTCGGCAAACTTAATCACCCTACGATAGTGCGGTAGGGCCGATCTAGGAGACATACCTAAAGATTTGTATTAACACTCTAGCTGCCTTTTACATTGGCCCTGCAGCAGTATAGTATACAGGGTGTAAAAAGACCGCTAGCATTAATTGAAACCCCATATTCTACCCATGAAACTGAACAACTTTCCCCAAGAAACATACCCGCGGAAATGACTTCATAATTTCGCTACCCAAAAAAAATAATTAAAAGCGACGCGCAATGTACATCGTCCGGCGCACGGCTCTCGCTCGCCCACGTGACCGTGGGCACTGACCCCGCGCGGCGGCCGCTCTGGCGTATTTAACCTAACTAGTAGGTATACCTTTGCTAGGCGCCACACTGAACTTTCTGCAGATATCGACAGTAGGTAGGTGGTAGGTACTGGGCTCGATTCTCGTATGATGTGAATGTCCGTAAGCAAACGTGTACGTAAGTTAGGTAGGTAGACAGCTGATCCTGTGCCTGATCATGCAAGTGCGCGCCGCAGTAAATACCTACTACGTTAAATTCTCATGTAATGTGAATGGTCGTCATACAATCATGTACCTAAGTAGGTAGGACTTTCGATCGTGAACTTTACTGCCGATAACGCCGGTAGGTAGGTTTTAGTATAATGTGAATGACCGTAAGCAAACGTCTAGGTAATGTATTAAGGTATGCGTACCCCTGTCTTGTTGAACTTTACTGAGTGGTAGCATGGCAGTGTTGCTGCCTATGCGCATGGGCCCACGGACGGCCGGTGGCGGGTTGGCGCGCGCGCGGCTGCTGTAGGTAGTACCTACATCCGGCCGTGCGCGCGTCACGAGTAGGTAGGTAGTAACACGTGTGCGGCCGGGCGCACGCTTTACATTGCGTTCTTTTACTTACAGTGCATTTATTTCAACTTAAATTTGAACTTCAGGTGTCTAAATTAATTGTGAACGATTTAGTTATCGATACTTGATATTTTTTAGTACAAAAATACAACTTTTTTTTTTAAAAAGAATCTCGATTTCTGCCTAAACTAAGAGTTTCCGCGGGTATGTTTCTTGGGGAAAGTTGTTTAGTTTTATAGGTAGAATATGAGGTTTCAATTAATGCTAGCGGTCTTTTTACACCCTGTATAATGCGAACGGATAAACCCCCGATTTTTGATATCTCTGAATAGGACGCACATTATTTTTTTCTGGTATAAAATTCTAGAAGACCCCTAATCCAGTGACAAGGCGATCGTGTATGCAAGACCGATAACAAAGCATGAGCAACGCAAGGCAACGCAACTAAATCTTTGACCCTCCATTCGTTAAGTAAGCCTAATAATATCATTGGCAAAACGATGTTGACCTAGGTCATCCGCTGGGGATCCTCAGACTGGCTGAAAGGTCTCTGGAGCCAATTGGCACCCCGTGACACTTAAAATCTCCTTGTATCTCCACTAAAAGTAACCTTTTAAATAACACATGCACAATGTCACCCGGTCTACCCATTTGCGAAGCCCGCCACGAACAACCGAGCACGGAAACTTAATTGGAAAATAATTGCCACAATTAACAACGAGGTTCGCCGTAACAAAATAATACAGCGGTCATTAGTCCTGTTTTTACAGGGACGTGAGTATTCTCTCTTATCCGCAATTCTTCCACGGCGGGGCCGTGTTCACAAAAGACGATAACGATGACTACACGATATCATTGGACTGGTAGTTTCATACATTTTCTGAACGCTTTCACGTTGTGTCGCTGACGTTACCGAAATCGTCACCGACACGATTGTCATGCCGATATAGGCCGACGACAATTAGAGCGGGTAAGTAATGTAACTTGTTCACTGCTGCCAGCGCGGTCGTGTCGGTGACAACATCGGTGATGACAACGACACAATGTGAAAGCATTCGTTAGAAAATGTATGAAACTACCAGTCCCACAATATCGTGTAGTTATCGTCATCGACTAATGTGAAAACGGCCGTCGTTCTGTGTGGTTTCTTTTAACCTCCGTCGAAAAAAGAGTGGTGTTATAAGTTTGACGTGTGCCTGTATATCTGTGGCTCTGATGCGATGTGTGTCTGTCTGTGGTACTGCAGATGCAGTTTTTTTATTTGGAAGGCAGTTTAATTGAGATGATTATTGGCATGTTTCAGTAAAATCGGTTCAGAAGCTTAGAAACTATTTGAATATATGTAAAATTTGTCGGGGATTATGCGACTTTTTCTGTCGATCAGGTTATTACTCTACGGTAGATGTATTGTGTTGCCATGCTGTTGTAATAGCGAAATTATATAGGCTATTATTTAATCCGAAATTCAATGTGGTCAACGAGTGGTCAATGTGGTCATAAGCGTCGATGTGGTGTGGCCGAGTGGTTAAGATATACGACTCGTAAGCGAGAGGTACCGGGTTCGAATCCCATTGCGGCCATGTGACCAATGACTCTTTTCAGAATTATGTACATTAGTTGAATGCTAACCGATGCTCATATGATGAGGGAAAACCTGATGCTCATATCGTGATGAAACCTGCACATTCAGGCGACTGAATGTGTAACCATGATCCAATCTGGTCACATAGATACCAGGGCCACGGAGGTCAGATGGCAGACGCTCCACTGTAATTATCTGATTTGCCAAATCCTGGATCATGGTCAAATCAGACACCGGGCCCTCGTGCGCGAGAGCACAACCGGGACATTAATAAATAATAAATATGCTTGTACAATTTCACACAGCGCCATCTAGCCCCAAAGTAAGTAAAGCTTGAGTGGGGCATTAACTGTCAAGATGATTATTACATATATTGAATGTGGTCAACGTAACACGAACCGAATTTAACGCGCACAAAGTCGCGGTCAAAAGCTCGTAAAGTACAGCTTTTAAAAAGTGAAAAACAAAAAGCCAATTACTCAGAGACGGTGACATCGCGCGTGGAATTATTGATAGGGAAATCGTTATCCCTCGCTGGTAAGGTAAACGAAGTAAGCGATCCATCAAAAACTCGTTAATCCATCGTTAATAACAATATACCTATGAGTTCGCCGTAATTACTCTGTAGGAAGGACTATTTATGGCTTACCCACTGAAATTGGGGAATAATTGTACTAATATTTTTAGGTAAACGTAAAAATAACCGACGTCTATTTCTTATTATGTACCAGTAAAAATATGAAAGACGGCACGACTTTTACGGTTGCGTTCAAGTTTACCAGAAGCCCTATTTTTGAATCGCCATCTAATGCCTCTCTTTTCTATCTCTAGCAACTTACCACGAGAGTGAAAGAGACGGGTAACACACTCGAGCGGTTCAAAAATAGATCTCCTGTAAGTGAATAAATAACCTAACAGAGAGAAAAATATCTTACGAATATCTGATGTAAAAGTTTTAAGAGCTGTTGATTCTACGACAAATAAAAAAAAATAAAAAAAATCAGATTACCCCCGACCAAGTTTACTAGAACTCCGATATTTTAATAAAACTAATCTAAGAACCATCTCGAATAAACTGGCTATTAAATAGAGGAAACCGCATCCGAATCAGTCCATCCGTTCGGGTGCTACGATGCCACAGATACACACGTCAATCTTGTAACACCCCTCTTTTTCGTCGGGGGTTAAAAAAGGCCCCTGACAATAACAATTAGGAGAGCAAAAATAGAAGGCATTTAATTACTGTTAATGTACGCGGTAATTAAGGAGGCCTCCTCTAGTTCTTTAGAAACAAGCTGTAATGGCTAGGAATATTTAAGGATAACGTCTTGGATGGAATATACGCTGCCGACGGGAATTTGTAGGATACACTGAGAGTTTTGTGTAACTCATTAATAAGACAATTTACATGTAAAGTAATATATTGACTGCTTTTCGAAGTATTCTCCAAAACACTTTTCCATTCGGTTAAACCATTTCTTAAAACATGAGAACCATAAATTGGTCTTTGAGCATTTTTTTACGTGCTGGTTGAAAGCTGTCCGGTCCCGTAAATGTAACAATTCTCATCAAATTTTTATTTTAAAAGAATCGCATGGTGCCAGGTCTGGACTATGTGCAGGTCACTAGCACTACCTTTTCAGAACCTAAAAATGACTTTGTCTTGGTCGCTGGGCAAACATATGGTGGTGTACCACTCAATCATGACAGATCGTATGGACAGGACCCGTCAGGGAAAAAAGGAAACGCAAACATTTTTTTGCTTTTGCTTCTCGCCTGTCTTAATTTTGTTGGTTTGCTGTTGCCTTAGAACACTACACAGAAAACTTTTGCTTTCTTTCCGGCATGTGACAATATATCCATATTTCATCTCCTTTCACAATGTCATACACAGCATTTGAAGGTAACTTACGGTTGACTTTAATGGTAAGTATATTTTTTAAGGAGGAGATCAACAAAGGAGAAAAACACGGCCACGATCAAATTCTGTATACCAACGCCTTATGGTGCTCAAATGAGGTGTTTCCCCCAAAAAAAGCATTTTGAAGATGAGTAGGTAGTAGAATCTTGCCCTAAAATCTTTTAGCGTTCATTCCATTTTTACCCGGTGGGCGGAACGTAACGGGGGCAGTATATGCGTTTGGGGTTAGAAGTTGTTAGTTCTACTGAGCCGATTTCGATGCAATTTTTTGCATTCAGAAGATATTATTTCAGAGCAGCTTTTTAGACATGATATAGCAATACACCAACAGGGGGCGCTACAGCCCACTTCCCGGCGTTCAATGGAGCTGAAATTTGGTATACCTATGTAACTTGGATCACAATGTCTTGTTGAGTACGATAAGTTCCGCGCGATAAAAGCTTGTTATAAATAAATGATTTTCATTTGAGAACTTATTTCTATGCTAACCCTGAAGTCATCATCATCATCACAGCCTATAGCAGTCCACTGCAGGACTTAAGGTCTCTCCCACGAAAGGGGAGGTTATAGCCATAATCTCCACGCTTGGCAGGCGAGTCGGAGATCGCAGATATATTAAAATAATAGAAAAAGCTGATGCCTATTTTCCAGCCTACGAAGACTCTAGATCTCTTGCCTCGAAAACATTAGTCGCCTTGTACGACACCCACGAGTGTAAGGGGTTGGTGCTATTCTACTCTGCCGGACACCACACGGCTGTAGCACTTTTTCACAATATGACAATGTAGACATCAAGGTTTCGTCTGAAAACATAATAAATCGATGAACAAGCGAATGATTGCGGGGGACAATCGCTCTTTGGGAGTACGCATAAATATTTAAATTGGATTCCAATCCTCAGGCTCTGTACGACGCGAACTGACAACAGAAATAAATTGGGTTTTACAACTACCGTTTGATATCTGTTTTGATGTCATAACACGTAAACGCTAGGATTCGGAATTGAGCTGCGTTGTTTGGTTTTGACTAATTCAATCATATTGTACGTGAGAAACAGCGAAGCCATACTTTCTGACAAAAACGTTGAATTAGCAGAGTTAGTCTTTGTAGATTTGACGACCGAGACAAGAATGACGACTTGAATAGTTCAGTTGGTTCACATGCCACGCAGAAGTCCCGGGTTCGATTCCCGAACGGACAGAAATTGTCTGAATAATGAGTCTAAGTGTTGTATGTATATAAGCATTTATCTAGCACCCATAACACAAGCTTTGCTTACTTTGGGGCTGGATGGCGCTGTGTAAATTGTCCAAGCATATTTATTTATTTATAGGGCTTTGCTAATAATGAGATCAGATAATTTTTTTACAGGGAAACTGCTCTGAGCTTGCGAGGCGTGGCGAACAAATTTCACAAGAAATGTTTTGGTGGGATTTTATACCTTTTTGTAATATGGATGCCCTACTTCTTTTTAGCCTTCATACTAAATTTCAGCTTAAGGGTGCCATACTAAGGGTGGCTTGCGTCAAATTCTTAAACGCATAACTTAAACAAAAAGCTTCATACAAAAAACGTTAGCGTGTTGACGAATAAGTGCAATTTACTTATAATATGACATGCACCCTTGTTTCTGGGTTATGGGTTAAGTTACAGATTCCTTTTGTGCAAATCCTAGCCGGCATAGCAATTACCTGCCGCCATCTTCCAAATCCTGTATCATGGTCAAGGCGGACCCCAGGCCCTAGCGCGCAAGAGCACAACCATTAACTCCAAGATGACCACTTACCCTGCATAGCAAATTTCAGCTTCCTAGGACTTAGAAAGGTGCCCTAGGGGTTTGCAACTGTGTGCCTTTATTCGTGAATTCAATATTCTTGTTTGATAAAACTGAATATGATTAAAAATTTTGTTTCGTTGCTAATAAAGTCCAAAGTATACGCCAGATAAATGAAACTTTGTATGTGTTTTTGAGTATACTCTGTAGTTATCATTTTGTTATTTTGAGCTTTCTAGCATTGTCCAAACCAAAGATATGAAGGTCTGAAAATTGGACGGAACGCTTCGAGAACGGGTAAATAGTGGTCCCTACTTTTTGCTAGCTAACTGATTTACAGAACTTACTTGTAAATTATTTAATTTTCGCATTTGTCTATCTCTTTAGTTGGAACGCTTAATTAATTTAGCAATGGAGGTAACTTGGGCTCCGACTAAAGATTTGTAACCGCAAAACTGTTCAAAACACAGGAAAAATAAAACTTGAATCAAAATAAAATTGCTCAGTAAACCACCCAATGAATATAAAGAGTAGAACAGTAAAGACGTTTCCAACAAATGAAACCGCAATTTCTCCGGTTCCAATTTTATTGAGACAGCTACTTTCCAGTATCGAATTACATGGGAACTGGAGCTGTATTGCACTCATCGTGAGAATAACTGTGGAAAAGGAAAAGAACCTTTGGAACAATACTACTTCAATAACTACTTAGATATATCGGAAAGCAAACATACGCGAGTTTGTAAATGAGTTAGTTACGACAATTCACACATTGGGCTATTCGTGTTTGATACGCTTAGACGACGGGTACTATGAATGAACGGTTACTGTGAGCATTGGTGGCTGAGTGGTTCCGGTATCCGACTCGTAAACGAAATGTACCGGGTACGAATCCCACTGCGGTCATGTACCAATGACTCTTTTCTGAGTTATGTACATTAGTTGATTACTAACCGATACTCTTACGGTGAGGGAAAACATCGTGATGGAATCTGCACATTTCAGGCGACTGAATGTGTAACCATGATCCAATCTGATCAGATTCCCCTTGTAGAAGGGTCATGGAGCTCAGATGGCAGTCGCTCCACTGTAATCACCTGATCTATCAAATCCTGGATCACAATCAAGGCGGACCCCGGGCCCTCCTGCACGAGAGCACAACCGGGACATTAAATCCAAGATGATTTTTTTACTCTTCTACAAGTATTGGCGGTAGCTAATGCACATCAGCTACTTCGGCTTCGTAGAGCGTCATCCCTGTCGTGCGAAGTCTAGCGGAAACTACCGAGGCCAGCCGACGTGCGTTACCGCTGACATCCGTATTCGGAAGCTTCAGCGGGCAAGAGTGACCTCTCCCCATTCCTGTCACATTACAGTTAACCCGTACCGTACCCGTTGCCATTCCCCCCCCCCCCCCCCCCCCCCTCCTTCCCCCTCAATCGTCGCAAATCGCCCTGCAAACACGGCCGTTTGTTCCTGTAAATTATTACTGGCCATTGTAATGTTTCACAATCGTGACCACGGAAATACGTGTCATTTCGAGGCCTATTGTGCCATAAGTTACGTATGCGGTCTGACGTGCAGGGAATAGTGTTTTATGTTGCGATAAGGTTGTCCGCAACGTTGGTGCCACATATTGACATAGTTTTTCAGTATAAAAATACTGACGTTCGCTGTATTATTTTTATACCACTAAGGTGCCAAATAAGCTTACGGCCTACCTGATAGAAAGCACTCACCGCAGCCTATGGACGTTTGCAATACTAAAAGTATCACCCACGTGGTACCGACCCCGTAAAAACCTTTTCATCCCTTTCTTGAAGAACTCCAAGTTGAATTCTCCAGGAAAAACCTTTCCAGGTAGTTCATTCCACAACCTTAGTGTGCGTGGGAGAAAGTTCCTTGTATGGTGTCGGTCCTCTATCCTTTGCTACTAATCAAACTCAAAATCAGAAAATTGACATCTTGGCGTTAAGGTCCTGGTTGCGTGCGCGAAGTTTTGAGCTCCACCTCGACCATGATCCAGGATTTGGCAGATCAGGCAATTACAGTTGAGCGACTGTGATCCGGCCTCCGTGTCCTTGTTAATAGGGAAACCTGGCCAGATTGGATCATGGTTGAAATAGGATAAACATTAATCTCATGTTGCATTGCATAAAACCAGCGTCATAGCGTCGCAACACGCGTTGTAACGCTTGGCTGTATGCTGAGTGGTGCCTTTCAGTACGATGAACTAATTTGGTTGCTATGTAAATTTACGACGTGCACTACCTAGTACTGAATAAACTTTTATTTCTTTCTTTGTTCTTTCATTGCAGAATACTGCAGAAGCCGAATGTATAAAGTAGGTGTAGGGTGGTTCTAGAGTAGAGTAATGTAGGGTAGGGGTAGGGGTAGGATAGTGTAGGGCTACGACGCCACGCGAACGAAGTCGCGCCGGCCCTACTAGTATACTATTATTTGAATTTCAACAATAGTAACAATGAAAACAGCGAATATTTGGAATTCCGGGAACTCAGTAAACAGGTCCAGAGCTGTCTAGTGACGAATGAATGGAACTGGAAATTCCAACGACCGCAGCGCGCGAATTTAATGCCCATTGGTGCGCTTTGAAAAAGGGATTATGGAACGTCAGTGAGGCTGCGGGGTGATCGGAGCAAAATGTTTGCCAACTCTTAGTGTGGTGTAAACGCACCACGCGATAGTTTACTTATTTTATAAGCTTTTATTTACTTTCACATGTGGGGACACGGGGGTATTTGATCGAGATAAAATCTTGCAAGTTAAATAGACATTTCTCGGGTTCTGTTTGAGCTGAAATTTTGCATATTCATGTAAGTTCGGTGACAATGCAATGTTATGATACCATCGATCTGATGATGGAGACGGAAGATGGCGATAGGAACTTATAAACTACACAACTCGGTTGTATTGTAATTGAATCGCAATCGCAGCACAATGGCAGTTTAACTCGTTTTTGGTATTCTGTTATTACAATTCAATAGAGTCAAGTAAATTAGCGGACTCGAGGTCCTGATGGTAAGCGGTAGCTGTCGCCCTTAACATCTACGTTTATGCATTTAGGTTGCCGGCAATAAAAATGCAGAATGCAGGTGCGTTGTCACTGAGGGAACTAAGATGAAATGCCTCATGCCTGTAATTGCGTTGGCTACCTTATCCTTCAACCCGGAACACAACAATGCTTGCATTGTTAATTGGCGGCAGAATTAGATAAGGCGATGGTACTCACCCAGGCGGAGCCCTCAGGCTTGACAGAGTCCTACCACCTGATAAACCTGATATTTTTGACCAAATCACGAGCTCTTACCCTATTTCAAATGCATCGTTAAACACCTGTTGTTCTCAACATTTGCACCGTAACTGACGTAGTCAGTCGCGAATACGTTCAGCCGACTGTGTAAATGGGTTCGGTATGCGGCTTTGTTTGAACATTCAGTTCACAGCGAATATCAAACCGTCAAAGGACCGAAGAGTCCGATTGTCCAGTTATGGACTGCTACGGTCGGTGTGTGATAAATCATGTCTATATCTTTAATAAGCTAACAGTCTTAAAATCTTCGACAAACTCTATACCCACAGTACACAAATATTTTGCAAGGTACTTAACAGATTTTAATTACTGGGGTCGGCAACGCGTGGGTGATGCCCCTGGTATTGCAAACGTCCATGGGCTGCGGTTACTGCTTACCATCAGGCAGGCCGTAAGCTTGTTTGCCACATTGGTGGTATAAAAAAAAACCCTAACGATCCATTAAGTTAGGCAGGGCCAACACCATCCTGAGGATGTTCGTGGCTAGATAGAACCCGCCAATGCATCCATTGATGCACCATTGTGTATTTCATATATCAATTATAGATGTATCTATTACTAACTAGCTGGCCCGCCGCGGTTTATCCCGGGAAAATAATAGGGTCCCGTGGGAAAGTTGAATGTTTACCGCTAGTTGAAAGACGCTGGGAAGGGCCAGTCTTTACATAGCATAAAACAAAGTCGCTTTCCGCCGGCTGTCCCACTGTATTTATGTACGTATGTACGCTTAGATCTTTTAAACTACGCAACGGATTTTAATGCAGTTTTCAACAATATATAGAGTGATTCAAGAGGAAGATTTATAAGCAATAAAAAAGGGTAGGTAGGGGTAAAGGACGCGAACGAAGTCGTGCCGGGTCCGCTAGTACAGTACAATAAGAACCAACTACTCATGACACTTTAGAAAACACCTACGTAGTTTGCATGGTCATCTGCATGGTGGACTGGAAGATAAAAGCTTAATGGCTTTAAGTCTGCCAATTGTATTGTTGTGCAATACAGTTTTAAATAAATTAATCCAACAGCATCCTGGCCATGATAGCAGCACGGCTCGACTGCCATTACCTGAATCGGTGCTGCTAGATTTCACTTGGGGTCGCTCAACGCTGTTATTGATGGATTATTTATCTTCGTTTTCTTTTAAATTATTTACTATACTAGATGTTTTACTAACTAAAATAAGTCTTTGTTACTTTGTTTAATAAATGAATTTGCAATTGAAATTGAATTAAAATAAATTTAAAAAATCTTTACATGTTCATTATGAATCGATCTAAAACTCTTTCTACTACCAAATGTTTTATTTACTAGTGTCACGGATTTTTCGTGGAAAGTTGAAGTGGTCCCACGCCGAGTCAATGAATATTCGAACTGTAAATCCTCGAGACGTTCGTTTCTGAATACGGTTTCACCCCATTTCCATTGAGCGAAATCTCACTCGTACTAGGTTTCGGTTTAGCCTTTGTATGTTTCGTGTTATAGTGCACTAGACGGTAACCTCTCAACCCCGGAATACCGGTACGGGGCCTCAAGTTCTCAAGGCCCAATTCACTAAGGCTTGATTGAATTGTAATTAGATTGGAATAGTCATCTATGTATGCATGAAGTATGAAATAAAACATATACTATACTATTCTATTCTAATAGCAGCTCAATCGCAGTTATAATTGGAGCAGAATACCAAGAACGCGTCAAACTGCCATTGAGGTGCTATTGCGATCCAATTTTAATTGGATCTTAACTACTCTTAACAAAAAAACAGCTTAACTTAATCTGCAAAACTTAAGTATGGCGCCCTTGTCATTGTTTCTGTGTTGGCTGTCTGTCCATTTTGAGCTGAGAGCAAAGTTTTCTTGAGCGTGCTTTTTGGCGCATTCTAACAGCCAACTGACAATTGGGAAGATAGCCAAGTGATAACCTTGGCGTGAGAGACATCGCGGACAGGATTGAGAAGGCTCGCCAGCGCTGGTTTGGTTACGCGCTGCGTAAGCCCCGGGGATACGTGGAAAATAGGTGCCCAAACCCGCCGGTGTCAGGAAAGAACTCCCGCCCGTGGCCTAGGAGGATATGGATCGACATCGCCGAGTCGGATGCGAGTGCCAATACGACTGGAGGATGATAAAGACCGGGCGAAGTGGAGGAAGCAAAGTTGGAAAGCAGACCTTGGTAAGTCTGGATAGACACTATAATGATAATGACCTGCATTGGGTATTACAAATGTAAAATCCCAGATCTATATAATTAAGTATCGCATAATGGGTACCCAAAGACTTCTATATACTTATATATCAATGTTGGTACCCTACTTTCCGGTAGCGAAACTGTAACCGATGTGTAGTTTTTACCGACGACTGTCATCGTTGTATATATTTTTATTTACATTAGCTCAAATACAAATAATCGTCTGAAATTAACTACTTCTCGATTAGAACCTCGATATAGTAAAAAGCCCAGTGGTGAACTGTTTCGGGCTGTACATATTAAATACAAATAGTTCGAGGCGTCTTTGGTCAAATGTAAATACGTTAGTCGCCTTACGAAACCCGTGACAGGACGAATAGGTGTGGTTGGTACGGGACCACAAACGTTTAATTCCGATCTTTGGAAATTTTAGCGATACCCCTAGTGTTGCTAATGTCTGTAGGCAGCGGTGACTACTTTCCAGGCGGCCTGCTTGCCCGTTTGCCTGCCGTATAACATAGAAAAACCTAACCGGGAGTAAACCCCCGACCAAATTTATTCAAACTCAAATATTTGCTAAACAACAAAACCGATTTTAATTAAACAAATATAATAACCATCACGATTAAAATGGCTTCCAAATAAAGAAAACCGTATTCAAATTTGTCCATCTATTCGGGAGCTACAATGCCCCACAGACGCCGAAACAGACAGATACATGAAGCTACACATACACACGTCAAATTAGTGTTCTCGAAAAGCTAATAAGACTTCAAATATCCTAAACCAGCCATTTTTAGAACATGCATTCTCCACAACACAACATACCATGCCTCGGTGTAGTTAGCCCACTACACCAGGTATTACCGGGTGTAGTGTTCCAACGGGAAGTGGCCGCGGCCGGCGGAGCGCCGGAACGGGCAGGGAAGTCCGCCGTAATAAATTACAGATTAGAAACTCGTTAATCTAATCGCCTCCTCGAAATTGCGCGGGAAAGTAATATTTAAAGAGCCTCTAAGCTGAGGGATTGGTGGAATGTTTTATTTGCCTTCTTTCTTGTTTCGGAATTCTTCATTTTTTTCGCTCGACTGTGACGGAATAATTTGACGGGTTTTTTGAGCGTTTGTGGTAAGGACCTTAGTTATGAGATTTTATTTGACGACAAGAGTGGTTCAGTGGTCAACGTCGTCTGCCACGTCATAGGTCTCGGGTTCGATTCCGGGCGGGCGGAAATTGGAATGATGAACTTTAATTTCTGTTATGGGTCTGGGTGTTCTATGTATAATAAGTATGTGTTTAAAAGTATTTTAGTAGTATATTAGTTATTCTAGCACCCATAGTACAAGCTTTGCTTAGTTTGGCGCTAGATGGCGCTGGTTGAAATTGTCCACGACTAACTACATAAATTTTTTTTTTATTACAATTTGGTTATTTCTGCGTTTCATAGGTAACCGCGTACGTGCAACGTACTCCACCATTGCTCCCCGTAAACGCGTATAACGCGTATTACGCGTTGCATTCGGAAAGTACTTATAAAATATCTGACAGGCTTTTTGCCCGCGACTTTGTTCGCGTATTACATTCCGGACCTGGTCCGGTCGGAACCACATTGAGTTTCGGTAATAAGTGTAGCTTATATTACTCGCTGATAATGTAGATTGCTATACATTACGTTGGTAGTTTTTAAGTTTAACCGTTACAAACAAACAAAATATCAAATATTTTCTCCTTATTATATTAGTATAGCCTATATCTTAACCCCCAACCTCTGCTCTTACGGTGAGGGAAAACATCGTGATGAAACCTGCACATTCAGGCGACTGGATGTGTAACCATGGTCCAATCTGGTCAGGTTCCCCTGGTAGCAGGGTCATGGAGGTCAGATGGCAGTCGCTCAAATCCTGGATCATGGTCGGCGGACCCCGGGCCCTCGTTCTCGAGAGCACAACCGGGACATTAACGCCAAGATGACCATAACTTAACCCCCAACCGAATTCTATGTAATCTTCTTCCTCTTTGTAAACACTTCTAGATCCTTCTTCGATCTCTAATCAATAGGGTTTATAAAAATAAATTCATGAGTACCACGACTTACCTACTGATTCTATTTGCTAATAAAAAACATTCCAAAAATGCCACAGGTCATTGACATTTGAGAGTGTTAAGACCACGAATACGCTAAATAAAACATCCGCGTTCGTTTCTAACTCGTGTCTAACCCAGATCCAATTATCATCCAATTTCGTTCCTGCGCGAAATTGGATATTACGTTAAAGTTCGAATGCCAGCTAAAGTTGAGTTGAAACTGCACCGAAATTTAGTCTTACCCTTTTTAGCGTTTACTCATTCAATAGCAATTGAAAGAGGTAGCGTCTTTCTTTTTGTTTGGTAGCCGTAATAATACGTTCCAAATGCTCAACTAACTGTCAAGTCGTTAGACGTTCAGCCGACATTATTTAGCGTAATCGTCCTTGATCCAGTTCTAAAATCTAAAACGTTGCGCTGGATTAAGTTACGCAATTAGTGAGTTAGTAATGTTCTTCGTGCAGTTATGGTGGATGGGCACATGCAAGATGATGCTATGTTATATTAAGTATTATACCAATACATTATACCGATTACCGAGTAGGCAGATACGATATTGTTCCACTTGCTACGGTTCTGACAAACCTCTCTCACTTCTCCCACATAGTATTCAATCGCACCTTCAGCACTAGTTCTGAAAGCACTACAGTACGCACTCACGAACGCAGTAAATGAACTGGAAAGCGTAAAGTCCCACGGCCAAGTTCTGCCAACATCCAGTATTGAACAGCTGCGAAAACACTCCGCTAACTCCAACGTATCATTAGCATTAGAGTTCAGACCGTTTTACCTATTGAACACGGCCGTATTGACCAAACTTGGGGTCTAAATCATAGTTTCTAATCAGTAATTTATTACCAGCAACAGTACGAACTCGTAAAGTAACTACGGTATTCAGTGCAATGTGTTTAGTACAGAAAACAGCGTGTCGACCTACCACATACCAGTATAAAATAAGCTAACATTGCTATTCGCGTCTATAGAGACGCTAGGTCATCTGATACTGGTTTATATGTCGAAATTCTGTTGACTGTACCGTCGGACCTACGAAACTGGAAATTAGAGCGCAGAAGCTACTTTCGTTCCATATGGTAACTGCAACTCGTGTAGTGATGTAGTGGAAAATTTATTTCCCATCTGGCAGTCGGCTACAATACTTATTGACATTTTGAAGTTCCATTTCATAGCTAGCCTATGTAATGGGAAGAAAAATTCAACTGCGTCGAAATATCGAGGTAAAAACAATACTAACCGTGGTAACACGCCCTATAATATGTAATAATACGTTTTATAGGCAGCTACCAAATGGGTATCAGGAAAGAGGCCCAGTAGGCTACCCAAGAAGCGATGGATTGACATCGCTGAGTCGGATGCGAGAGCCAACGGCTTACGACGAGAGGATGCCGAAGACCGGGCGAAGTGGAGAAGAATGGGTAGGAAAGTGGACCCTGGCAGAAGCAGAAATAAGCGCTAGAACGACGACGACGACCAAATGGGAATATTAAAAAAAATATTGAACGAAGCGGTCAAAATAGTTTCGTGCATATCCATTGCCAGCTGTTAAGACGGAATTTGTGTTTATATTGTGACAACCACATGAGTAAAGGTAATTACAATTACTAAAAATTCGACTGTTTCAAAAGTAATAAACAAGCAAATTGTTGTAGTAAATAGGTAAGGATATAATGCAATTGGTAGTTTATTTAAAACTTGATTTGATTACCACGAGACTTCTGGCTCTCGACAAAATTACTTGGTAACTAATAACAAATGGCAACTAATAATAACTTGAGCGTGGCAACGTGACTGCCATATTGGGTACCTTTGCACGTGGTGCTGTTTGGGGAGGGCTTACGACTGATTTGGTGGTAGGCTTATTTGTTGAAAAAATTTAAGATTTCGTTATTTTTATTTCGTTGTTTGTTTTCCTGTTTAACTTTATCAATTAAATTGTTTTACAAGGTAATTATAATTTCAGCCGGCGTGGGTTTTTTCAATAACAAATTATGTAATGATAATATAATTTAATTCATTATCCTTCCAGTATAAAGTTATATTATCCTACTAATATTATAAATGTACAACTTTGTAAAGATGTAAAACTACTGAACGGATTTTGATTAAATTTGGCAGAAATATAGCTTATAGCCCAGATTAGCATATAAGTTATATCTTACCCGAAATTCAATGTGGTTCGCGAGGGGACGAGTCTTGGACATCATAACCGAATTTAACCAGAACGAAGTTTCGGGCAAAAGCTAGTCGTCTATATAATATTTATATTATGTCCTGCTAGTAAAATGTTTTGCAAATAGAGTGATCTCGTACTCGTTTTAATGAAATGTCTCTTCATGAATACGAAAAATAGCATTTCAATAATTACATATTCATCGAATGATTACACGTACATAATTTTGAATTAATATTCATGGGGTGCAGTTACTGTCCTCCGCTCCTCATGGGGGAGTAAATATTTATTTATTTCCACACAGTTTTACAGCAAGGATATTTAGTTATAACAACACAATTCAATAACAAAACTGCGGTTATAAATTTTCAGTATCAAATTGTCTAGCAGACTACCTTAATGACAAAAGAAAAAAAAGCTTTTAAATACATAGTTCTCTCCCGTTCTCCCACTTACTCTGTCTGTATGCGTGTGAGGGTTATAAAGCGAAATAGAAAAAGGAGTTATAAATTTAAAAAATTTATTAAAATACTATAACTTTTCCACTCAGCACCGGCCACCATTTTTAACCAAGCCTTTTATTATATGGTCGATCTTAATATAAACAATTAAAGACCTTTCAAACGTTCAGCTAAAGATTAAATTTTTTACGAGTAACCCATAAAATAAAGAAAACACCAAGAGCTTTAAATAATAACATACTAATTGTGGGTTTGCGGTTGTACTATTAGTAGTGCTGTATGGACTATACAAGAAAACAGTTAAATCTAACCTTTGGTTTAGTTTTAACACATACCTTGGTTAACGAAGAGGTAGCCCGATAATTAAACGATATACACCTGCATCAAAATATCGAGCTACTTATTAACCAAGGTACAAGGATAATAAATAATAAATATATAAATATTCGTGGACAAATTCACACAGCGCCATCTAGCCCCAAACTAAGCAAAGTTTGTGCTACGGGTGCTGGATTACTGATAAACTACTTACATACTTTTAAATACATACTTATAATACATAGAACAGAAATTAAAATTCAACATTTCAATTTCTGCCCGGCCGGGAATCGAACCCAGGACCTCTTGCGTGGCATGTTCACCACTGAACCACTCAGGTTGTCATAATAAATAGGTTAAATAAACAAAAAAATTGTAAAATCATAGTCCTCATCATTATCATCATCATCATATCAGCGGCAAGACTGCTGAGCCTAGACCTCTCCCAAAGATCAAACACCACAAAGGCCGGTCTTGTGCCTTCCGCAACCAGCTGGTCGTTGGTCGACCTTGTGGGAGGCCAAACCACACTGCGCCTTCCGGTGCCCGTTCGTTTTCAGTTTTGATGAAAAATTAAATATTTTGTAAATTACATTAGCACACCGAAGCCTAATGATTCTAAATTCAGAAAATCAGCGCCGTACATCAACATTGATTGATTTTTTCAAGCCGAAAATCATAATTTGAGGCAATCCAAAAATACGTGGTCCACTCGAGAAACTGACTGCCCCATCGGCCGTCTGTTCTACGAACTATGTGCCCTGCCCACTGCCACGTATGTTATGATAATTAAAGTTATTTATACTTTTTAGAAGATAATAAACCATAGCAAAATTATTCATATTTTCTATGTAATATGGTAGACATTATGGACGTAAGGTTACATCAATGTTGTCTCTCACTGATAATTGTATCTAATAACTCAAGGGTAGTTTCTTAACTATAGAAATATAGATTTACACCAGTACTATTACGTACTCGTCCAAACATATCCCTCAGACTTGACATAATCTGCTAACTTTTTCCTACTTTACTAGTTACGGTATTAAATGCTCGGAAAACTAGCCCACCATTACTATATGAATCGGAAAACAGTACCAACCCATAATGACCTGTTTACGGCCTCGTGTAGTAAAACTTCGGCTTTTATATTGTAAAGCCATAACTCTTTAATATTAGCAGCGCTGGTAGCTATATTGTTAATCGGTTTAGAGCTAAACCCTGTGTACTCGCATTTATCACGCCAGCCTTTCCATTATATTACATAGTAATATAATCTTAAGTAAGTATTACAGTAATATCGAATTACAGTATTTACTGTATTTACAATACAATGTACATACATAAAGCTCCCACAGGTGGGGTAGGCAGAGCCTATGGACCGCCACTTTGCTCCCTCCTGACACAACTCCCTAGCCTCGCATATATCTACAACTCTTTTCATGTATCTTCTTTTATTCTTGCCACTACGGAACCCAGCTTTAAAAGTAAACATAATATCATATGTTTGATAAAAGAAACGAATGAACTTCTAATACACAATACTCCAATAATCAACCTAACCTAAAACATTTAAAACCTAATCTAAAACATTTGGGCCACATATCATAAGATTTTCATTAGCCTCCAGACAGTCCTATAGAATCTGGATCTAGATCTTCAAAAATGGTTCGCAAGCAAAGTATTCTAGTTGACTTATTTAAAAAAATAAAATAGCTAGAAGTCTTTCTAAACTCCATGGAGGAATACTTAATTTAATAATACTCTTAGCGAGTCCACAAAAAAATCTCGTGCCCAATAAAACTTGTTGTCGTAAAACTTTTTATTTAACAATCCTGAGTACTTTCTTGTGTTCACCAAGTATTCGGCAAAGCCAAGGGCGAAGTAAACTATTTCGGAATAAAAAGTTCAATTTTCGGAATGTTGCGAGCGCGAGAGGTCGCGGAAAGGTTAAATATTTAAAAAGTTTTTTGGTTGGAAATTTTCATTGGCGATAAAATATCGGATTGACTGGGCCAGAGTGCGTACGCTCGCTATTCGGCTTTGTATTTTATGAAGGTGCCCCGTTCGTGTCGTAAAAAACGTACGGAAAACCAATAGCAGAAGCGGGAAATATAAAAATGAGCAAATATACAGACTGCCATTCGATTGAACCGCTCTGTGGGCTATCTGGCCAAATGGACAAAGCCTATAGAGGGCTGGAGCCCGACGTATGGTTTATTGTTAATCACTTTTGCCATCGCCTGGATTTTTTTGTAATCGCATTCCATATTTCTGTTGAATTGTACCCCAGCGAGTTCGAGGTCACACAGCTGCATGCACGTATCTGACATCATCAAGTAACAGATTGTTTCTAATATCAATATGATCGTCGGTCATCCTATAACACATCTTGATATATAACCCATCACGTTATTTATGAAACCAACTTACAAAAACGCAAGCACTGCTATTTGGCAGCGAAGTAGACAAGACTGTGGTACCTTCTCAGGCTAATTCTTCAGGTTAAACAGAGTTCTTCCATCCAAAGCAACATCGGTGCAGTCACTTGAGTTTGTTTGAATTACCGCAGATCCAGGAAAATAGTAAGAATGACATTTCATTGCCCTTAGCCGCCTCCATATTAAGACGGATTCATCAGATTTTAAAGACTCAAATCACTGGAAAGCATAATAAGACGGGTAAACGTTCTCTTATATATTAGATTCTCCAACGATCCGCACAAATCACTTAAGCCCAACATTTCAACGGAAAGGAACACGTTGCCGATAAATGTGTATCCTGCACCGTATAAGATACTTTTATTGCTAGAGTGACTAGGCTGTTTCGCACCGTAATGGCAAACTAGTCGATCGTTAATAGAAGTTTCACTTTAAAAGTAGCAAGATCTCTGAAACCACTCACCATCTCTCTATTGGTGGTGGCCTTCTCCAGTGTGGTGTTGAGCCACTCCCACTGCTTCTTGGTGTTTGGATTCTTCATCTCCCTCGGCCCGAACAGGTTTGTGTTCAGCGCCACTATCCTCAACTTGCTCTGCGTCTGCTCTATGGTGTAGTAGCCACCTGGGACAAAGAGTATTGTTACATAACAAGGTCAATCTTCTTGAAAAATACAGTATTATGAAAAATAAAGCAGCCCTGGTCCGAAGGCAACGTGCTTGCGAACTATTTAGCAACGCATGGTGAGTACAGGGTACAGGATGGGTGATCGTTTCGAATTTTGAGGAAAATCGAACTTCAGCGCTGCAACGAGCTCGACACTCATTATATGTGGCTCCTAATACCATAATGTAAGCGAGGCTGACTAAGCTTAACGATATGGACCCTGAGACTGGTTGAACAGTCTCGGGAGAAGTTAAGCACCCCGTAACCATGGAATCTATGTGCTTTCACCCTCATACAATTCGGAAAAACTTCAGGAAACAATTAGATTTGATGATGGTACTGCAATTAATAGTCTAAGCCCGGTTTTCACCAAATTCTTAAAAATCTCAAAGAAAAAAGAGAGGAAAGAGTCATTGGTACATGGTGGCACTGGATCTCGCTTACGAGTCGGACACCTTAACCACTACTCCACCTACGCTCTCACCCACTTACCATTCTCAAAAGTCTGGAGCGCCTCCATGGGCAACCAGTTCTTCCAGAGGCTGGTGAGCCTCTCCGAGGGTGCCGGGTCGAGGTGGCCCAGCACCGGAAACACGAAGTGCGAGCTGAACGTGCCCCGTAACAGATCTGTCATGTTCCTGATGGCCTGGTACCGGTCGTCCTCGTTGCCAGCGAAGCGTGACGCTATGATGTCGCTGAAAGGGATCGGGTTAGATGGTTTTGGGGTTCCGTACGTCCGGAAAACGGAACCCTAATAAGATTACTCGTGCGTCCGTCTATACGTCTGTCACAGCCAATATTTTCCTAAAGTACTGGACCGATTAAGTTAAATTTGGCACACTATCATGATCAATTTCTTTGATCCAGACGCGGACGTGTATCGTAAACGGACAAATTTCGAATATAGGGGTCACTTTTGGGGGACAAGTAAGAAAATATAAAAATTCATTATGCAACGTGTGACGTATCAAGGTCTTTTTTATAATCTTTAGATCGGTATTTTTCAAGTGATTTAAGAAAATAGACTCTGAAACTACCAAGTCTAAAATGATGACAAGAAATATAGAAATAGGTTATTTATTACTCTCTCAGTCTTGTACAAAATACGAAGTTATCCCCTCACCCGGTCCACAGCACAAACTCGACGTTCTCCGAGTGGCGCGTGCGCATGTACCGCGCGGCGGACTCCACCAGCTCCAGAGAGCCGTCGCAGGAGTAGTCCCCGAAGCGGCCCAGCGCGCGGTGGTGGCCCGAGCTGCCGCGTTCGTCGGCGCGCCGGCAGTCTGGGGGTAAGTTGGTAAGCAGGGGGTAAACAGGGGGGTAAGTATGACGAGGTCCGTTTAACCGAGAGGAGGAGGAGGGTTGTTCTGGGGGTAGTATGACCGAGATATCGATAGGACCCTGGGTGGAGGAGGGTTAGTCTGGAAGAAAGGGGCGTTAAGTTGTGAGGGCTAGAAAGATTTTTACCACCGTAGTACCTCCTCAAACTAGCTTTGAGCGTCGATGGCCTAAGGGCCAAAAGGGACTCGTAAGCACTAGCCAATGGCCTAAAGCGTGAGGATGCTGAAGATCGGGATAAGTGGAGGATGAAATGAAAAGTAGGAAAACAGTCCCTGGCATAAGCCGGGATGGACTTTAGAGTCTTACATCTTAGGATGATGAAGATTAGATGACTAACCGAAGCTCTTACGGTAAAGAAAAACATCATGATGAAACCGGCACATTCAGGTGACTGAATGTGTAACCGTGACCCAATTTGGTTAGGTTCCCCTGTTAAAAGGGCCACGGAGGTCAGATAACAGTCCCTCTACTGTACCTACCTGATCTTCCAAATCCTGAATCAAGGACAAGGCGGAGACAGCCGGAATATTAGGACCTCAGTGACGCTGTTAATAGGGGAACCTGACCAGATTGGACTATTCAGATGCCTAAATGTGCAGGTTTCCTCACGTATTTTCCCACACCGTAAGAGCGCAAACTGAAGAAAATAAATGTACTTACAAACTCAGAATAAGTCATTGGTACATGTCAGCACTGGTGATTAACCACTAGGCCACCGACGCTCTCATCTTCCCAGCTAGTAATAGCTAAAATCTAATGACATTAGGCCAGACGCTCCCATGTATCTAACAATAAAATATTAAGACTAGGGTTCAAGATAGGAACTGTATTTTATACCTACGTCGTCTATTATCGCCTTGCGGTGTGTACAGTGGGTCATAGTGGAAGTCCGTTATGTGCCAGAAGTATCCTGTGAACAATAAAAAATAAAACATTAACTAACCTGACCGACAGAAAAAATGGGATAAATTCCGACCAATTTTACATTTATTAAAATATTTAATCCGAATCAGATGAAACAAAGCTAAAAACTATTTCGATTAAATTGGCTTTTAAATAGAGACAACCGCATCCAAATTGGTCCATCCGTTCGGGAGCTATGATGCCACAGACGGAAACACACCGCCACAGATACACAGATCTCTTAATGAATTGATTACCACCGATAGGGGTTAGATTACCACTGAAGAGAATCCCCTACTAGGGAATGAGGATGAAGATCAAGTCTAAGGAGAGCTTTACCAATAAAATAGTAGTTACAATCTGTCTTAAACAAATTTTCCATTCATGTAAACAAATGGAAAAATTTAGTTAATAATTATTAGTGATTTGTAGATCGTTTTAAGTACTTATTTGCGTTCAAAACATATCCTTTCTCAAAGTTTTTCTTTTGCACTACACCATTAGGTTCTTCAAAAGGCATGTCGTCAGGTACATCAAAGGGCGGCACCGCATCCGCTCCCCTTAGTTTGCAGATGTCCTGTACGACGGTGGTCGCTTTCCATCAGGTGGACCTTGTGACCATAGATAGATAAATTATTTAACCCGGCGTCTGTCAGGTAGGGTCATAATGACCCGCCACATTTTTAAACACGCGTATTTTTTAAAGTAATAGTTTGAAGTTGCCGTGCTTTTCAGTAGCTGCAGTTAATACCCATTCCCTTTCGGTTCTTGTATCAGATCAGTCGGTGTGGCCCTGCACAAGCTGTTAAAGGTCAAACGGGGTACATATGACCCAACCATACATTCGATGTAAACTTTTTGTGCCAATTACGTTTATGTATTTATTTATTTGATGATTGCTTTACTAGTCACTAGCTAATGCTACACCTTCTCAAAGATCATAATTTGACAAGTGTGGGTTCGAAAAAATAAAAGGCAAAAAGACTGTTTTTACTGGTTTACTCGGCTTAGAAGAGAATTCTAAACGATCACTTGAAAGCCTGCAAAGATGTGTTTCGTTTGTCTAGAGAGATGCGCAAGACAATAAAAAAATTTACTGGAGAACCTTCAGAAATTCACGTAGTTCAAAAAGGGTGCCAAATATGTCCAGCCTGTCTAAATTGTAAGATTGTCTGTCTAGACTACGTAATTTCTTACTACGGTGGAAATGCAAATGTAGATGTTGACTGTGATTAGTTTTAAAATTTCCGTTAAATTTAGCATAAAGTTTCTTAAAGACATCACATTAGGTATTACAAAAAGTTAGTTAAATATTTTGTTATAGATTTAATAGAGTAAATACGAGTATGACAAGTATATGACAAGTTCCTAATATTGTATGATTTTTTAATGTTTTTCATCAAAATATAGTAATTTGAACATCACTTAAACTGATTTAATATATAATTTCCAAAAATTAATTGAAATATTAAGAATTAAACCATTTTAAAAATCCGTGTTATATTGACCCACCATACAGACATTGTACTGATTTTCTACCATACAGACGGCCGGGTTAATGCTCTCACAGAATAATTACTTGAAAAAATACAGAGAAAAACTATAACTAGTTGTGGGCAAAGTTGGCCCTATCGCTACAAGCGATCTCTACAATGCAAAATTTGTTTAAATAACCGCTTAATATACAGGCAATCAACAACATGGACTTTAACGAAGAGACTCCCAAAACAAAGTAGAAATATATATACAATACATCTACATAAACTACAAAAAAATTGTCAATAAAGGGCATCAATATTTATTTGCAAACCATATGCCTCCCTTGGCAATAAAAAATTCTCTCTTTGTCATCTATTCTTTCGTTTTGACGAGTACATTTTTCTGTGCGAATAGTGGTTTGTGTACATCGATGAAAAATTGGTTTGAGACGAAGTTTAGTCACTTTTAGATCAAAAATATTTAGATAGAGTTATAGAAAATAAAACATGTAGTACAAAAACTAAAAATCCCGTCTGCTATTAAAAACTTAAAAGTTAATTACAAGCAGATTGATGTACGTAAATATGTAGGTACATAAACAATGAAATATTTTTTAAATAAAACTTATAAGCAGATGGGACCCATTTAACATTTCTGTAAAATCTCACACAGTAAGCAGGCAGGCACCTATACTCGGTTCACGCGTTTGGTCTCTAGAGTGCCACAAAGGAACATATAACTTTGCGTCGCGCAGTCGGGTATAAACAACCAAAGGTTCATAGAAAAGAATGACACACGGTCCACACACACTTATCTTCTCTAGGTATAGGAATAGGTACACTAGGTAATATTAAACAGACGAATCAACATGCGGACATATAGATTGAAATTACATTATGTCCGTTCCAACTGGCTATATCATCAGTAAATAATCCTGTCTGTCTGTTTGTTACTAAATTCCTGAGCTGATTATGACCAAACTTGGAGAAGACATTCTCGGAAACCCTGAGATAGATATAAGCTGTGTGACATTATTATAAATTTGCTAAAAACCAAGCTGGTCAGATACAAATTGAAATACACCAAGCAAATCCCTGTTCGCTAAAACACAGTAAAACTGTTTATATCAGATCACCGTCGTTTAAATTGTTTATCAAGTAACCGGAGATAATGGGATTTATGAGGGAAAATTTTTCCCCTAACTCTCCCCAGCAGGGAAGAATGTTGTTGGAAAAATAAAAGCAAAAACTTCTCGTTAACGAAAGCTGGGATCCTGCCACTTTAAATATTTTTTAAATTCGCATTACAAATAAAAACTGTAGGTTTCTAATTACGGACGCTCATGTCTCTACATTGTAAAAAATAAAATCGCTTTCCTTGTTTGTCAGTATATCCTCTACCTCCTCCTGAATCAGGTAATGAATTTAGATTTAAAAAAATATCATCTTGCCGTAATGTCCCTTTCACAAGCTCTCGCGCACAGGGGCCTGAGGTCCGCGTTGAGCATGATCCAGTACTTTGCAGATCAGATAATTACAGTGGAGCGACTGCCAACTGACCTCCGTGACCCTGCTATAAGGAGAACTTGACCAGATTGGATCATGGTTACATATTTCGTGGCCTGAATGTGCAGGCTTCATCGCGATGTTTTCTCTCACCGCAAGAGCATCGGTTAGCAAAAAAGAGTCATTGGTACGTGGCCGCATTGGGATTCGTACCCGGTACCTCTCGCTTACGAGTCGGATACCTTAACCATTTGGCCATCGACGCTCCTACGCAAGGGATTTTAAGCGTATACAAACAAAATTATATAACTTGTCTAACAAATTACCATGAATAGCGCCAACAAATCTAGCAATTATCACGAACGGCGCTGGCAAAAAGGCACCGCCATGAATCTTGTCAGACATCACCCGGCGGCACTAACTAAGCAAATATATTCCAAACATAATCCCTTGCGGGAGACGCTAGCAATGAGGATAGTTTTCTTTCTTCCCACAAAAAACGCGGAAAAAGAGCGTGGGCGGTGAAACGAATTCCCAGCTCTAAATACATACGTTTTTCCTACGCGGCGAGGGAAACAAGCTTCCCAGGGGAGACAGAGCGGCGTGGTAATTCGCGGGAATTTATCCTACGGCCACCAAAGCGCTGGTTGGCAAAAACCCCTGATTAATGGCCCCGAACCAACTGATGAACAGAGGCTGTATACAAACATTAGTCTCAGCGGAAGATGAGAAGATGCCAATTTATTAGCTAATGCCTTAGGAAATGGTACGATGATACGGTGTAGTTTTGGTGTAATCGTGTTACTTCGGAGGAAATCACGTCGTGCGTTTTGTTTGGTAGAGACAGATGTTTGTCATGCGTATCAAGCACCGACAGGAACTTGTAGAATAGTATTTTGCACCTGTAGAGGTAACTAGCCGCCCTAGCACACATAACTAAAGGACTCTACAGAGGGTGGGAGTAACTCTACCAAAATGTCGGCAAAATAAATAGGTACGTCGCCTGAAGTCCCGTCTAATATAATAAAAGAAATTTGGTAAAAGCCAATGGACCGATTTCTGCGCAACAACTACCCATTACATTTAATAGACCTATTCTTTCGGATTTAATTCAATGTATTCTAATAAATAATATTCCAAATTAGGAATATAATATAGTTATTTAATGAATTTATTTTAATAGGAGCTAACTCAACTCTAACTATCTTTTCTACTGGCTAAACATGTACGGCTGGAGCGACGCGAACACATAAAATAGGTACACTGTGGAGCGCCTTTAGGGAAAAAAACGGTAAAGAAATCTTTAGAAATAATAGGATAGTCAATCCCTATGGGGTTGACAGAATTGATACCCTTGTGCCCGAGGCAAGCATCTAATATTTCGTAGTTGTATCGTGTCACAAACTTAACTGACCCGGCGGCCTCGTCGCTGTCATTACAAAATGGTGACACTTAGTTTGATTGAATTTTGGCTACAAATGAGTTTGTAGATACCTATTCCCGCTATTATGGACCGATTTGGATGCGATTCTCTTTATTTTTTATGATTTTCGGTAGGCAAACAGGCAAGCGGGCCACCTGATGGGAAGACGTCACTGCTGCCTATAGACATAGCAACACCAAGAGTATCGCCAATGCGTTGCCCACCTCTATAACACGTTGCTCTGGCAGCAAAAAGGCAAATGCCCCTCCACTGCCAAAGCCACGGTTCCCCAAATCCCCACCCCATGGAGCACTGGAGACCTTACTTAAAAGCCAGTTTAATCCATATGGTTCTTCATTATGTTCGCGGAAGCGCATATGGATGAATTTTATGCTATAATCCGGAAGCGATCAGCTTCTATGCTCACTCGGCTCCGCTCCAGCACCAACAGTCTCCTAAATGTGTTCAAAGACTGGTGGGATTCCCCTCTGCTGCGTCACTGGGTGAAGCTCCACACCGAACACTGATTTACGTCATATACAATAACTACTAACACTAGTATGTAAGAGGAATTGTTACTAACACTATGGATGTATCTATCTGAAATAAACATTTTCAATTCAATTTAATTAAAATCGGTTCAGTAGTTTAGAAAATATTTGTGTATATTATGTAAAGATGGTCGGGAGATAACCGACTTTTCTGTCGGTTAGGACACAACCTTCCTTTTGCAGAGTATCGTGACAAAGAGCAAGAGTGGTGGCGGTTCCCGCGCAACCTCTCGGAGGGCCCCTAGCGGCTGAGCTACTAATTAAATCATTCTATTCACTCGCACCCTTTCATTCGGTAACATATTCCATACAGAAGTCTCACTGGAACACATCGCGTCACATGATCCCACATAGCTGATGGCATAACAGTTTGATCTATCGGGCTGTTCCAAGTAGACGCACTAAACATGCTTTACGACCTGAACTGCCACATAGAAGTCCTGGGTTAGATTCCCGGCCGGGCAGAAATTGAAATGATGAATTTTAATTTATGTTACGGGTTTGGATGTTATAATATGTACGAGTATAATAGGTTTGTATAGGTTTGTTTGTTTGTTCGTCTAATGACCAGGAGGCTGGCCTCTACTACGGCCAGAGAACAAGCCTCGCTATCCAGCGGGGTAATGCAGCCAGCCTTCTGGTTCTGGGTACTTATCCGGTTTTTAACTGGGGATCTTGGACTAATTTTTTATCTTTAAATAAGTTTCGTTTTTGTGTATTTTTTTATGTTTTTTGTATTTGTTACTATATTTTTGTTTTATGTTAATATTGTAAAAATATCTTTTAATGTGAATAAAATTACATTAAAAAGTATTACTAAGGAAAAAAGGTAAAAACTCCGTGGAAAAAATCGTGTAAGAAATAATAATCATGGTGTGTATTTCAAAATATATAAGTAGTTTATCAGTTTTCTGGCACCCAGAACAAAAGCTTTGCTTACTTTGGTAAATGGCGCTGTGTGAATTGGCAAAGCATATTTGTTTATTTACATTTACTATAATTACTATCATGGGAACCCTACCACGTTGTCTGAGGTTGATAATTATTCTCTGAATAATTAGGTATTCAAGAGATAGGTTAGGTATTCCCTTGACAAGTCACTGCTATGGACATATGCGATGGATAGCTGTGAATTAATAACCAAACCTGACCTAAACGACCAGAAAACGTCGGGAAACCCCCGATCAAGTACACATATACCTACTCAAATATTTTCTAAACTTATAAAACAATTTTAATAAATCACAGCTAAGAACCACTTCAATTAGACTGACTTTGGAAGCCATGAAGATTTTAATTAAAATCTGCTTATTCTTTTTAACCCAACACGAAATATAACTTATCTGATGGAAAAACGGCGGATAACCCCCGACCAAGGATACATATTCTTCAATATTTCCTGTACTACTAAATAGATTTTAATGAAAAAATCCAAGAACCAGCTCGATTAAACAGGCTTTCAAATAGTAAAAACCGTATCGTAATTGTTCCATCCGTTCGGGAGAAAGAGCCACAGATACACACGTCAAACTTTTAACACCTCTTTTTTAACCTCCGACGAAAGAAGAGGAATGTTATAAGTTTGACGCATGTATAAGTGTATCTGTGTATCTGTGGAGGCATGTATCTGTCTGTGACATCCAATTTCCCGGACGGATGGATCGATTTCGATGCAATTTCTTTCTATTGCTTTGTTTCGTTAAAATCGGTGTAATAGTTAAAAAAGTATTGAAAAATATGTGTACTAGATCGCTGGTTAAAAAATTTAACATCCAGTTTCTGGTACGCTTATAAATGTTAAACTTCGATTAAAACTCTTTCCATCTCTGTCTCCAACTCACCATTATTGATTTATGATTAACAATTAATTAACATACGAGAAACTGGTCGTAAGAAGAAGATTTGAATTAAAATCTGCATGGCAGTTGCGAAACTCCAAAGCCGCGGCGCTCTTGATACTTCACCCTCGCATGTGATTGTAGATAATTTCCAGCCTCTAATCACATGCCGTCTCTTTGTCAGGCTGATTGATGAGGCCCGGTAATCTCGAGTACGGAACAGCTTGCCCCTATGTGCGGGCCCTGGGGCATCCCGGGGCAAAACAATGGGGTTTTATAGGCCTTAGCGCTGGAATTGTTCGGGCATCTCGGTGTGTGAGTGTAGGGATTAGTTATGATTCGGGTGTGGGGTGGTTTGGATTTTTACTGATTTTTGTTTGTTTATAAAATTGATTAGCTTTTGAAAGTGGGAAGAAAATGCTTATTTATTTTTCTTGACATCCACTTTCGCAATTGGTTTTCGTAACCAGTTACGACACGACACTTCTTTCATATTTTCATAATAGTAATAATAACATACTTTCGTAACTGGTTATCAAACAAGAATATTGAATCCACGTTAATAACCCCCATATAGAGACAAAATATATATATATATATATATATGTGCTACATCTCTGCATCACCACTTACCATCGGATGAGATAATTATGGACAAATGCTTGCTAAAAATGAATTTATCAGATTTATCATAAATTTTACAATGTTACAGTGCCATAAGCTTTTAATTAACCGGCTTATTTATCCATCCGGCAGCGACATACGCATCACATGTAACATAAAGTTAACATAGATAAGACGCATACGCGTACAAACGGTCACATAACTACAAGAGGAGCCACGAGCGCTCCCGCGAGCGACCCAATTCGTCTTCCCGAATACTACGTTGCCGGCCTTATAAAAAGTCGACTCCGATTTTGAGCCCACCGTGGGCTATACGTTCCGGGAGTCCCGCAATAAATTAGGACAATCTAATCCGCTGCCGGCAAATCGGGTTGTCTCATTTATTTCATGACTTTACTTTCTTCGGGTTGAAAGTTTCCTTCCGACCGTCGCTGAGAGGCTGCGTGTCGCGGTCCGTTACAGCGGCTAATGATTGGCGTAGAAGCAACGCGGGGCAATAACGTGTTATAACGTTGTGTACTCTAGAAAAGTGCGCGAAAAAAGCAACGACAGATTCTGCGTGGGATCGGTAGCGGAGAGTATGTGTAAGAGAAATGTCTTATTGTTCCACAAATTGAAATCGTTACAAGAAGCTATCTGACCTGACGACCTGGTTGGTTCAGTTGGTTGAAATGCCGGTCTGCTACGCAGAGGTCCCGGGGTCGGTTTCCGGCCGGGTACGAATTGAAATGATATATTTCAATTTCTGTTATGCGATTGGGTTTTTATGCATGTAGGTATTTAAAAATATATAAGTAGTTTATCAGTTTTCTGGCACCCATAACACAAGCGTTGCTTACTTCTAATTGTGTGAATTATTTTTTTCTATTCCACCGAGGTGGCAAACAAGCTTACGGCTTACCTGATGGTAAGCAGTCACCTATTGTCGAAGCATATTTAATATTATTATTTTATTGTATTCATTTCTTTTTTTTATAGGGTAGAACATCCTATCAAGCGGGCCATAACCAAACGTGATAGGAGCTAGCTGTAACACATCATCATAACTGTATCAACGCGGATGTGATGGTCGAAGAAGTCAAGAACCTTATTGTTATCTAGTTCAGGTATAATAAATGATCCAGAAATCCTTCTGCAGGGGTAAATATAGGTCATGTAAGAGACCCTCGTCCTGGCCCCGCGTAGCCTTTATATTGGCTCCATCGTGTGCACTTGTATTTTGAGCAACCAAGCGGATGACACGATTAACACCTACAGAATAAGTCTGCTTTGTTTACTGTCTCAGACTTAAGTTGTTGAAGATGACACCATACCTAGTCCCCGACAGTTAAACAATTGCTACGTCTTTTTATACGGTACCTCTAGCCCCATAATACCATTACGTATGTAGAAGGAAATCACCGTGAGGAAACCTGCACATTCGGGCGACTGAATGTGTAACCATGGTCCAATCTGGTCAGAAGTCAGATGCCAGTCGCTTCATTGTAATTACCTGAACTGCCAAATGCGTGACTGCCTGGATGAGCAAGGCGGACCCCAAGTCCCCCGAGCGCGAAAACACTACCGGAATGGCTTTCGCAGTCAGAATGGGAGCGATTTCAATCAGTAAAAATTGTAACACCTTTAATAAGTTTCCTAGCTCACATAACACAGTTTTCAGTCACTCTGCTGCTGCTGCTGCACGACAACTGTGCGAGTAAAACACGGGCACTACGCGCTTGCTTATAAATTCAATTAAGTTTATGTTTATTAAATTAAGTATTGAATTAATGTCATTAATATAGCAACCAAAGTTGCATAACCATTTGGAACAAATCGTGCAGAAATCGTGTACGACTGTATGAGCTCTGAGTACTACAAAACTCTTTTCTCTATTTCTCTTTAGATCTCACTAAGTACCCATACAAATACAACATTACCAATTCATTTCGCATTGTCATCAAAATGCAAAATGACATAAACGCTCGCCGTCATTCAAATGTAATAATTAAATCAGGATGCCTTCATTGTATAGGCGAGTACGCCACTAGAGCCTTAAACTGTTATGACATGTTCGAATATTCCAGAATATTCAGTGCGGAATTGAGGAGCTAGAATTAAATAATAATGGCGACCGGTTTAAATACATTTTTGAACATCCTGTCTGAAACTTCGAAATGTCTATAAATAAATACAGCCCACAATAGGTAAATATTGAAACAATCTAAGTAAACAAAATCTATGCTTGGTAAAATGGCTACAGTTTGGTATGTCTAAGCAGTAAGGGCAAGGCGCCGTTTGAGTGTAACACGAGTTATTAATGTGATTATAGTATGTATCTTTTTGAAAAAATCATAAAAAATTTGCATATTTGTTTCAATGTTAAATCTGATAATTAAATAGCATGTTTAACCGTCGCGTAACTCGCGTGGGATGCATGGGCTTTTCTGAAAACCAGCGCTGTGACAGGCATGAGCCCTCACAGCATTATGCTGAGACTGGTCCATTTCGATTTCTGTTACATCACTGGCTGGTCTTACGTAATTTTCAATAAATTATAATTTACTGTACTCACCTTAGGTTAACGATGTAATGTGGAACCGAATAAAGTGCTGTCTATGTCTATCTTTAATTAAGTAGATCCAGTAGAAGTACGTTTCCGAAATGACTGTAACTAGAAATTCACTCGTCCCTATCACTTCTTAGACAATATCCTCTTTCAAGGGAATTTTACCGGGTCTAATTATTACTTCTTAGAGTTAGATCAAAGCGTTCCGTATAATTTGGCGTCTTATTACTTTGTATTTAAACATTATTTTTGGCTAGGGATGCTGCTGTTAGCACGATGTATGTATTTTTCATAATAATATATAATTTTTATAATATATCATAGTATAGAAGGCAAACAAGTAAGCGATCCCAGTATTTAAATAATTAAAGTGAATAAGTTTATCAATAGGTACTTCCATTTTTTACTTCTTACTAATTACACATTTCCTACTATTACAAGTCACATGTCTCCATGTCTGTTCGTAATAAAATCTCGCTTATGTTAAATTTGATCCAATTCTCGATTTCCGGTTGAGCTAAAATTTTCAGCTTTGTTCAGGTAAATCAGACTACCTAGAACTACTATCACTCCCCGTCGCTTCTCTAATTATGCTAATACAACCGGAAACATACAAAGTCAACAGAGCAAACAGCCAACACCATTTACATTATATGTATGCTCTTCCACAGAGGTATTTGGTTCCAAGTTCGACATACATACGATGCTTGCTTAACGATGTTGCGGTAAGAATTTCCTAGATAATTTTGTAATACAGTTGATATCCGGTAGGGTAATTATAATGTTAAAGATATAAACCTTTTTTATTCTGTACTAGTAGACAGGTTGCGAGTTCGCTCGCGTGGCATTTCCCCCTACACACACCTACTTCACCGCTGGTCATCTTGGTGTTAATGTCCCGGTTGTGCCCTCGCGAGGGCCCAGGGTCTACCTACTTATTCTACCTACTTTTTTCTTACCTCTCTCTTGAATCACTCTATATATTGTTGAAAACCGCATTCAAATCCGTTGCGTAGTTTAAAAGATTTAAGCGTATATAGAAACATACATAGATACATAGGGACGGACGGCGGGAAGTGACTTTATTTTGTACTATTTCAAGAGAAGAGAAGGTGCGCGACCTTTACCTCCACCTCTAGCGATCAAGGTCATAGGAGGGTGATTGCCAAAAATGTTTATACTGAAAATGTCTATTCATTCTAACGTTGAATGCGGCTAGATTGTATGAGTCGGGAATAATGTATCGGGAGGTCGTTCCACGCCTTAACTGTTCGTTAATGGGTTTTTAGGGTACCGTGCCTCAAAAGAAAAAAACGGAACCCTTAAAGGATCACTTGGTTGTCCGTCTGACTGTCAAGACCAGGAATGCGTAGGGATATCTAGCTGAAATTAATATCAAATACACAGGCCTGCAATTCTTTGGAGCTGTGAAAAATCAAATGTCTAAGTTAACGCAATCAAATACGGATGTTCATGCTCCGTTTATGCGGCATATTTAACCGCTCGCAAGGGAGTCAAAACCTATAGGATACTTCCCGTTGACCTAGAATCATGAAATTTGGCAAGAAGTAATGCCATGTAGCACAAGTAAAGAAAAAAATCCGAAAACCGTAAATTTGTAGTAACATCACAAAAAAATTGTCAACTAACTAAAAAAGTTTGTTTAACCATCGTAGAAAGGGTAGTTGGATCAACAAATATTTCTTAAAAGTTATATAGGAGCTAGGTGCATTTGCAACTGTGTATTAGTATCAAAAAGCCCCTTTTAAGCATGCATACTGACAGGTATCTACGGAACCCTACATTGCACGTGCCATATCACGTCTTGGCCGTTTTTTCCGTAATTACAAACTTGCAGACAGCCTTCATACCAAGCGGTAACTGTCGCCCATAACATCTACGATTCATGCAATTAGGCTGCAGGCAACAAAAATGCCAAACCTCAGGTGTGTTGTCACTGTGAGGACTAAGATGAAATGCATCATGCCTGCATGCGGCTAGTTTGTCGTCGTAGCCGATAATCTTTATCGCACGCGTGCGAGTAAATATATATTTTTATTACCTAGGGCGGCACACGGGAGGACGGTCCACCTGATGGAAAGCGGCCACCGTCGTCCAGGACATCTGCAACCTAAGGGGAGCGGATGCGGTGCCGGCCTTTGATGCACGTGTAGACATGCCTTTTGAAGAACCACATATCATAGTGTAAAAGAAAGACTTCGGGAAAGAGCTCATTCCACATCTTGCACGTGCGCGATAAATAGGCTCGCTATGCACGTAAGTTGGATACCAGGCATCCAAATGATATGGATGAAAAATACCGCTTATCTGTTTGTCTGCTGTTGATATAATTAAAGCCCTTTGGTGTTATACTTAACGCTGCCGAATACTACCCCACCACCAATCACTGAACGTTTTCCAAAACTGCTTCTCGGTGGGAAGCTAAACTATCTGCAAGTGATATAACTTATATTTGATACAAAATTCAGGGACAAAATTCTATGTTGCTCAAGTCTGGAATGCCTTGGAAGTTCAAAACGCAAGGACACAGATGTCGAGCGTGGTTTGATACTTGTACCTTAAAATTGGGGCCGCCTTACGTAGGTACTTTTTTTAAGTTAGACTGAATTCGGAGATGAAATGTTAAAACTGCCTTTAAAAAAATAAAAGGGGTGGATTATTTTAAAAAGGGGATTTTTAAATATTCATATGATTTGATTCATTTTGAATAAGATAATTTTAGTCTATATTTCAATAATTTTAAACAATCCACCAATCACCGCAGCCTATGGATTTTTGCAATACCAGGGGCATCACCCACTCATTGCCGACCCCGTAAAAACTTTTTACCCCTTTCTTGAAGAACTCCATGATGTACTCTCCAGGGAAAACCTCTCCAGGTAGTTCATTCCACAACCTTAGTGTGCGTGGGAAAAAGTTCCTTTGGAACCGCACAGATCGCGACCAATTTGGCTCCAAGGTGAATGAGGATGAACTCCCTGTCGGCGGTGCGATGATAGAATGTAGCTGTAGGCATCATCAAATAGTTCTTCAGAGCAGACACCGTTGTAGAAGCGGTAGAACACACAAAGGGAGGCGAAATCCCTCCGCTGACTTAGCGGCTCAATACCACTTGTGGTAAATGACGATGCGGCCGAAGATAGAGCATGCCTGTCTAAGGACAGCCTATTCACTGAAGCCTTGAAAGCATCCAGATTGAATTGATCAGGGACCACATACGCAGTCAACGTGATCCATTCCCTTGTGCCTGTAAAGTCTGTTCCCTAAGTTATATCACCAGGCATTTTGACGGGTTTGTGCGCATATAATGGACAGTAATTATCATGTTGTAGGTTCTTGGCAAGTTCTGCCTTTCGAAGGACAAAATTAATAATAAAAAAAATCTTGGCGTTAACGTCCCGGTTGTGCTCTCGAGAATGAGGGCCCGGGGTCCGAATTGATCATGATCCAGGATTTGGCGATCAGGTAATTACAGTGGAGCGACTACCATCTGACTTCCGTGACCGTACTACCAGGGGAACCTGACCAGATTGGATCATGGTTATAAATTCAGTTGCCTGAATTTGCAGGTTTCATCACGATGTTTTCCCTTACCGTAAGAGCATCGGTTAGTAATAAACTAATGTACATAACTCAGAAAAGAGTCTCAGGTACATGGTCGCAGCGGACAATACCATCATCATTTGCATGCCCTTATCACCTTCATTTGGGGTGGCACATTAGGCATTCTTTCTCCATTCATCTCGATCCGCTGCCATTTTCACGCTCACCTTTCGCCGGACAATACCATAAACGAACAATGCCAACTGAACGTAAACAGTGCTTCTGTATCAATGCCTATTAGAGACTCTCGCTTGATAAAATATGTTTAAAATTTATTATTATTTTTTAAATTAATTTATTGAACTGTAGAACTGGTATTTCGAAAGAACTAGTTACTGTTTCCTTATTCGTACTTTCTTTTAATCGTATTATTCAAACGATTTCATCTATAATGTGCATTCAAATCCACCAATAAGTCTGGTGTCATAAGTTAGGGAACAAACTGTACAACCATTGCGCACACATTAATTCCACCCGTTGAACTTGGTATTGCATCCACTTGTCGTTCACTTTCTGAACTGTCTCACTAAATGTTCGCTTTCAAACGCTTCACTGAACACTACGTTTAACAATGGCGTGGTATAGTATAGAAGGCAGCACATCAACTTACCCACCACCAGTATAAAATGAGATAGCGTAATTATGCATGCGCGTATAAACCGGAGCCCGCCAAGCGTGGAGATTATGGCAATAACCTCCCCTTTCGTGGGAGAGGCCCTAAGTCCTGCAGTGGACTGTTATGGGCTGTGATGATGATGTACAAACTGGAGACAGGCCAAGGTCTGAACAGGTTAAGTGTTGCCTTCTGTACAATAACTGCCGCTTCAGATTACATCATCATCATAATTATCATCATCATATCAGCCGGAGGACGCCCACTCCCCCAGAGATCCTCACAAAGGCCAGTCTTGTGCGTTCCACATCCAGAGCGTACCTGCGGCCTTTTGGTAACAGCGGCCTGGTGGCCGTCTGTCCTACTAGTCGGAGGCCTACCTACGCTGCGTCTTCTTGTGACGATGCCTTGAAAGTTCGTTTATTGTATTATTTATCTATCACGTCAAGTCTGTGGTGAAGTATAATCAAAATCTGAATGAAGGGGTAATCTACAGGACATTAAATCTTCTGTATAAATGTTACCTACTGTTAGTAGGATAAAATTACTGACATAGTTTATTTCAGGGGGTCTAAAAAGGCCATATTAGCGTTTCATAATATGATTCATATTCATTTGTCACAAACTTATCTGCAGCATCGCTGTTGTTGACATGAACATGACAATTCAAAATGGCGTCACTTAGTTCAGTATTGGACACCGGAACGGATAAGTTTGTGGCACTCTAATATGAATCATAATATGAACTGCAAATGTGTCCTTTTTAGACCCCCAGAACAAAATAAATGACAATAGCGAGATTCTTGAGTATGAAAGAAATAAGATAAATTAGGAGTCACCAAGGAGAATTAAATCATCTCTGTTGGTAAATACGCGTACAACAGTCTTATCCATGGTATATCATGGCTGTCCTCACAGAAAGTACGGATCTATGTTTAATAGTAACAAGCCGGATGTTCTGCTGGACCGAATAAAGAAAGGAGTTTCGTGGAACTCACAAGGTGTACCTTTCCATGAAAACCTCGAGTAATCCTTTGTAACGAGAAGATTAACTGAACCCGGCACACTAGTTACCGATTTATATAAGAGCAGGTATCCCAGAATTTGGGATTTTCTCAAACAATCTGAAACATAGAATATAGCGTTCTAAATTTATAAAAAAAGAAGAGTTAGTTGAGTCAAAATCGCTAAAAGTTACAATATTTAATAAACATCCCTCGATAACAAATCCCAAGTTTTATAATTTTTTCATTCATTTCATTTTATGTATTTGCCTTAAATATGCCTTCAAATTGATCCAAATTGATCCACATATTTAGACAGAGGAAGTGACATGCAAACATTTTGTATTAATAATTTACTTAGAAAATAGATATTAACTGGGCCTCTTACATTAAAAAAATGCTTTAACGGTATAAAAGACGTGCTGCATCAACCACTTGTACAGAGCTCGTTTGAATTTCTGTACAAATTTTTCAATAAAATGACTAAACAGACATTTTACTCGCCTCAGCAGTGTCAATCCATCGCTTGGGTCTTTAGCGGGTCCTCCTTCCAGACATTTCCCACATAATCCTGGGGCTTACGCACCACGTGACGAAATTAGGGCAGACGAGGTGACATAATAGCGAATTACTTAGATAGAATTCAGTTACAACAAACCCTAGTTGTTTACATAGTATTACAGTGTCTATTGGTTTTGTATAGTGTCTCTCTATATACGAAGCAAACAAGTAGATCTGGCGTCCGTGCGAGCGTTCCTAGGCACATTCGAGATATTAAATTGTCTGGGAAGAGATTCCATATACGCCGGAATCCGGGATGCAGGTCGCCTTGTTTACATTACCCGGGACGGCGTTAGTTTGCATTCCATTCCACCAGTCCAATCCCGTTCGATACCGAGGCTTTAGTGCCACAGTTTTGAAACACACAGTATCCTACGTAGCACGATAAGCTTTAACGCGTATGAGAGAGGAAGATGAGTGTAGCTTTCGATTTGTTTTTAAGTAAGCGTTTTACAAGATTTTTTAAAGATTATCTCCTATTATTAGAAAGTAGGAAAGGGTATTCGTAGAGGGCTGTCTCTTTCACACAAAATGGAGCTTATAACATAGGAGGCTGTAAGCCTGTGATATGACAGTCGCATAACGCTATCTGCATCTTTTAAAAATTTCAAACGTTAATATTATTTTCCGGCGTTTGAAGTATTTGGGCAGGTAGTGTCGTTGAATTTGCCAGTGGCTTGTAATGTTGTGTTTCTCGTCGTTGTCAGTTTCTCGTCTCTCTTTCTCTCTCTCCCGTTATACCATCTACAAATCTCGGTCTGTGAATGTTTGATATTGTTAATTTAAATTTAATGTTACTTTTAGTATATTTTCTGTTCTTTTTTGCTGCACCGACTTGTAATTTTTGTTAATGGTCTGGTTGACTGGTAGAAAATGCTAAAAGCTTCAAGTCCACCATTGTACTGTAAATAAATAAATAAAATAAGAATAATAAGTATGTTATTCGTATGGTCTGCGTAAATATTTTCTTATACTAAAATAAAAGTTTTTATATAGTTTTCAAATATATCCTTATTACTCGTATTTCAATAGCCTACTGGACATTTCTGCACTGTGGTAGTGCTAAGGATCACACTATTTGGGAACGTCTGCCTTGTTTTGTTTACCTAGAGTTTTTGTTCGTCCTAACCGATCCGTACTGTCGTGTTTCATCTGATATCGTGATAGTGATTTGGGTGATATTGAAGAGGAATGGATTTGAAATTGTGGAAGGATTTTGTGGCCAAACACTAGAGCGTGTGGACTAGTGGTTAAGGGGTCCGACCCGTATGTGAGAAGTACATGGTACGCAGTAGTTAGTAGCAATGACTCTTTACTGAGTTATGTACATTAGTTGAATACTAACCGATGCTCTTACGGTGAGGGAAAACATCGTGATAAACCTGTATGTGTAACCATGATCCAATCGGGTCAGATTCTCCTGTTAATGGAGTCACGCAGGTCAGACAATTCCCTGATCTTTCAAATCCTGGATCATGGTCCAGGCGAAGCCCGAGCAATCATGCAATTAAATCCATACAATCATCCAAGTAGTTAAGAGAACGAAGTCAGTAGGCACAGCTAGTGTATAAATAAAAATATTTATAAGGGTTTTAATTGAATCAATAAAAAACTTTGCAGTGGCTATTATACTTTAAATACTGAAAACGATCAATAAGATGATGAAAATTTCTACAGGAAGAGTAGTAATTAATCTTGCGGTCACTGATTCTAGCGTTGTTGATTATCTTTTAATGATTGCGTGGAAAATATTTCGTGGAACTAAATATTGTGTAGAAAATACACCTGAAAATTCAATAACTAGACCATATGGACAAGCCGTATGGTGTCCGGCATAGAAGAATCAATCATTCAGTAGCATCCATCATGAAAAGGACGGGTGTCGTCGACCATTGATAGAGGTCGATGCTAGCACCTGCGGTAACCAGAAAATGAGCCGCAGTTTTGTTGACATTTATGGGCTGAAGACAAGCCGCGGACAAAATCTCATTAGATACAGACAGGTGTCGTAGAGAACTGTATACGTTAATTTTATTGTTAGTGTCCCGCCTCGGTTTGTATGGGTAGCAACGGATAGAATCATCCGCTAAAACGAGTATGAAGATGACATACATACATCACATACATAAAGCTCACGCCTGTGTCCCACAGGTGGGCTAGGCAGGGACTATGGACCGCCACTCTGCTCTTTCCTGACTCAACTCGCATATATCCACAACTCATCTTTCTTGCCACTTCGGACCCCACCTTTTATGAGACATTACTATTCTGATTTTTCAAATTCGCGCTGTATACCTCTTTCGTCAATGTTATTTCATCCATCCGCTCTACATGGCCGAGCCATCTCAACATCCCTCTTTCTATTTTAGCCACTACATTATCTTTCATGAACCTTTCATTCACTTTACTCTTCACTCTATCACTCAATTTCACTCCACATACTTTCCTAGGGACCTCATTTCCACCGCATTTACTCTACTGTCATTCCTCTTTTGCCATACCCAACATTCACTACTGTACATTAGTGTGGAAACTAATTCTGCGGTATGCAAAGCGAGACGTGCTTTTTGCCGCAAACTTTTACTTCCCAACACTATTAACGGCTCCATTGACTGCGTTGCCCTTGTATACTGTTCGTTCAATATCCTTCTCATACTTTCCATCACTCATCGTCATCCATATTTTTGTATTTAATATATAGAGATATAGATATGAAATCATATAAATAAATTATTATGAGATATCAATTGTGGCGTCATTGTACTCGTTGTCATTTTGTTCGAGTCCAAGGACACGTAAATATTTAAACTATTTGCTGAGACTAACGGAACACCTATCAAGTACGGCTAGAGATTAAAAAGTCAGCAGTTCAAAACCAAGCAACATTTAACGAATGATCCGCTAAATTGTTGGACGCCGCGAAATATGTCTCCGTCATCAGTTCCAAAGCCTCGTCGAAATCAAATCAAAACCCCTAGACGCAATTAGGAAGTTCAATCGATCACCCGAGCAGGAGAAATGTAAACGCAGTCTAATTAAAGAGCAACGTTGGAAGGAAAACATAGCACAATGGGCCTCAATTACCAACTTTTATAAAGAACCACTGCGCTGTTCACTGGCGCATGAAATTCCCCGGCTTTGTGATGCTTTCAACTTGTTCCTAACTAATCCGGTTACGATATACCTCTGACATGCGCCAGCCACTTACTTGCCAATTTAAATTGAGCCCGCGCACAATGGGTGCCCGACATGATGCTTTATGACGTTAACGAGTATTTATGATACCAGCTTTCGCCCGCGACTTGGTTTGGGCAAGAAATTACAAGGCCCCCATAAAAACTTTCGTTCCATAATTCACCCCCTTCGGATTTAATTTCGGAGAAAATTATGGCCTTTTCCGGGTTGCCTATCTCTGTAAATATAAATCTGCTGAGAAATTGGGCCAAGAATGTAACAGATATATTGACAATCAGACAGAGATACTTTCGCATTTTTCGCCATCTCACCTACGTAAGGATGAGGCCGTCTGTCTAGGAACAGGAGCAGCCGATTCACTTTGACCACTCTGACCTTGAAGGAGTCCAGATTGTATTGTTCAGATTGGGAAAACAGTAGGCAAAGTGTGCCATTCCTTAGCCGTAGGCATAACAAAGGTCCAGCCGAAGCGGCTCCTGCGTATAGCTAGTAGGTATATCTACGACATGATAGTTTGGGTCGATTACCCAAAGCTGACGGGCCACAATACAATTACATAAAATGATTGCGCTTGTATAGTGTCTGTGACGTTCAATTGTAATTTTTTTTGGAGAGCATATTATGCCCGTCTTTTGTGCCTAGGAGGTGGAAGGGTTGGTGGTGGTTTATAGTATGTGTGGTATGTACGTAATAAATTAAACTTTTTGCGTCGCTGGTACACACTCTTGCAATGATGGAACCTAAAAGTGCATAACAAACACAGCAGCTTGGTCGACGCGCGAAGTGAAGCAAGCGACATACCCGGAATCAAACACGAAAGTAATTTATAAAAAGATTTTTCCGACTGGGAACGCCGGATGTGCGACTATCAGACTTTGACCGCGCACGTTCTACCTACGAGCAGGTACTAAAGGATTCTATTTGAGCTACCCATAGATTGCATAAGTATTTCAGGCGGCACAATTCCTCATTCCCCAGCAATACGCTGATAATATTGTGAACGGCTGAGCGCGACGGCCAAACAAGCCGTAATAAGGGAGTGGGGTGCGCGTCGCTGGGAAATTTTGTTGTCGAGGTGGGGGCGGCGAGTTCATCAATCAAGGGGCGCTAGCGCTGGCTGGGGGCGCCATTATGCGGGCGTGTGTGGCTGCGAGCCTGGCCGGAGCAGTGGAGCCAGTCGATCACGCAACGCACCCACGGAGGCGTAAACTCGCCTATTCGCAAATGACAAATGAGTTTCCCTGACATTATTTCCTCTCGCTTTTCGTTGAATTGCGCACCGAAATGATTTCTTAAGACTCGGACGGAATTCCGGCGAGGTTGAGGTGGCGGTGACGCGGCCGAAACGAAAATAATGAATGTTTTAATATCGCAACGACTGTCGGGCAAAAACGTGACGCAAATAGCTTACATTTGTGTTCTACGTTTCCATCCAATTTCCGGTATTGTTTTAATGGACAAATTTTTGACTGTTCCCTCAGCGATTTCTGTAATAAAGTAACGTATTTCGTTACATTATAATAATCGCGACTATATATATATTTATACTACGCAGTGATAAACGACCAGACAACTCACCCGATGTAACAGCCCACCTGATGTAAGTGGTAACTTCAACATTTATCTAGTATAGCATTTACAATTCATGCATTGGAGTGGCAGGCAACAAAAATGCAGAACCGCAGGTGCTTGTCAGGACTAAGATGAAATGCCTCATGCTTGTAATTGCGCTGGCTACCTTATCCTTCAAACCGGAATACGATAATGCAAACATTGTTGCTTGGCGGCTCTAAGAGATAAGGCGATGGTACTCACCCAGCCGTACTCCTCAGGCTTGACAGAGTCCTGTCACCTAATCTCTTATTATCAATTTATTTAACTTGCACTGTTCGTATGTAAGTTGTCCGTCAAATTTTGCAGACCATTTTAGACCGTTTATTCGAATCCGATTGAGCTGAAATTTGGTATACGTATGTTGGATCTTGGATGACTATGCATTAATATGTTAGAATGAAGCTGGTCTAATGATGTAGTCGGTCATAGGAACTAATGAACGCTAATGCTCTTATGAGCTTATGAGTACCATACCGCGCGATAACAGCTTGTTATGCCTTTCATTTGAGAACATATCTGTAAATAACTAAACATTCAGTTGACGCAATAACCATGTATTAGCAAGCAATCCTTCATACTGAAAACACTGTCGGATACGCCTCAGCAATAAATTGATGACGTGAATGGCCTATAAATATTTTTTCCCCAAATATTACAACATACGCGACCTTTTTTCGCTTGAAAAGTCACAGACAGTGGAAGTAGGGCGTTGTATCGAACACTAGGCGACCTAGATTCATAGACCACGAGTGAGTGCCTGATTTACATATTCATTGTCACGCTTAAAATAAGTTCTCAAATTAATATCATTTTTTCATAGCATATGGGTAAATATTTTTTTGTTTATCTTGTGTACAAGTTGTATGAGGATATGTAAGTACTATCGCTACGAAAAGTCGAAGTCTTTCGGGTTTCCTAAACGTCCACTATCACTACAAAGTGAATTTTTCTTTCGATGACGTAGGATAACCTACGGCGCCCTGACAATCTATATTAAATTGGGGAGTCTCTAGCGTTTCCTTGTATCTTGGATTATATCTGCCCTCGTGAGGGAAGATATTACCCCTTGTATCTTCCATTATATCTTCCCTCACGGTTTTACTTTTACAAACCAGGAAAACTCCGCATATTCTCACAAAATTACATTTCTCAGGTGACTTGGTATATTCGACTCATTTACACTTCGCGCCTCGCTCCCATAGGAATAGAGAGGAAAATAGTTTGTCATTTTGTTTCTGTCTCCAAGAGCGGGACGAAGACAAACTTGCTGTGGCCTCGGGCGACCAGAGTTTTTACTTGCTTCCTCGTGCTCTTCCAAGTTCCGTACAGGTATGTATTCAGGGAGTTGTGGACCCGTATTTTTTAACCTTGACGCAAAAATAAATGTTGCAAGTTCCTGAACGAATGTACGATGTAATTATGGATTATCCTTGTTTATCACTTGTTTATAGGAACCTCTTGAGATGTCAAAAGACAAAGATTAACCGGAAGAGTTTGATCGGCATATTATTACTGGAGAGGTTTTAGCTGGAGATTACAACATGGAGTTCTTCAAGAAAGGGTTTGAAAGGGTTTTACGGGTTCATAGACTGCGGTGACAGGCCGTAAGTTTATTTGCTACCTTAGTGGTATAAAAAAATATATAACGTGTATACTTTTAGATTTTTATCGATAAAATTAATGTATTTATGTGTGTAGGGTACAAAGACCAGTTATTTATACATACGACTATTAAAATTGGTAGCGGTCCCGCAAACGAATGTAAGGGTTCCGTACCCATAAACGAAGCCCTATTTCCGTCGCTCATGTGTATGTCCATCACGGGGTACCAATCGACTCCTTTGAAAGAAACGAAAGAAAAATACAATAACCTTAAAAAAAGAAAAGAACACTGAGACGATTATTAGGTTCCCAGTGGTATCGCTCGTGGACATCCAGTGTAAGTGCACCCTTTTTTTAACATTTTCCAACTCCGTCCCAGTCCAATGGTAATGTTAAAGTTGTAACATGGTTATTCCAACGGCTACGGTATTGCTTTGGCCACGCCGCCACTCTTTTCTTTTAATTTCCTTAGAGTTGTCTTAAGAACGTCCACATTAATAATTAAATTCAGAAATGTTATTAAGGACGCAATTTCTCCGTCGCAATTGCCATTCTTGCTAAACAGTTTTTATGAGCAAAAATGTTGGATGATATTTATCTAACATAATATAAAACAACGTAGCTTCCCGCCGTCTGTACATAGGTATCTATGTACGCTTAGATCTTTTAAACTATGCTACGGACTTTGATGCGGTTCATTAACAATAGATTAAAGAGGAAGGTTTATAAGCAAGAAAAGAAGGGTAGGTAGGGGTAAAGTGGGTATTAAAGTATTTTTTTACTTGTTGCAAAACTTCGGCGCGACTTCGTTCGCGTACACTTGTTTTGCAACAAGTAAAAAAATATTATTAGCACCATGTATGTGTCGTCTAATGCCGATGGCGATAAAAGGGTGAATAAGGTATTTCGACCCTGAAACTGGTTGAAAAATCTCGGGAACTATTGGCAAACCGTGATGGTATTTATTTTATTTACACTATTTAAAAAATTGGTCCCTGGACTGTGAGTCTTAATTTACATTAATGTGGGCCCAATGTGTTTGTGATTTTATGGCCCAACCAGGTTAGCTTGGTATGCTGCCGTGTGCCATGTGTGAGATAGGTGTAATAAACGTTTTTTTTTCTTTTTTAGTACTTTTTTTTCTTAATCAAAATTTTTAAGAAATACTCTCTTTTAATTTTATCTGAATACTTGTTTTGTAACTGCTCTGCCCAAGGTATTTCAATACCTTTGAATGTTATATTATTATGTTTTGTGGGAAACGGTGGTGGTTGCATAAAAACTATCATAATTTTACGAAAACATGTTTATTTTACATTATATTGTGTAATCGTTTGTTTAGCTAAATAAATAAAAAATGTGAAGCTTATATGAAGGACTAACAAGAACCCATTAGGCATATCGCTTCAGATATAACATATCCAACGAAATGCAAGAGAAAGGTAGCTCACAACGTACAAAACGGGACCTGTCCAATTCAATATTCAATTCTACAGTGCTGCGGTAGACTCTTTTCGTGACTGAGCACCATTGTATTTGTTTAGCTGGTGTAACAAGATTGTACCTACGAGAAATGCTGTACAATACCGTGGGTTTGTATTGTGACCGTCTCTGTTTTGAGGTAATTGTGTGCCATTATTGTGATTATTTAAACAGGGTATATCGGGGATGGGGATAATGGGTATCACTTATTAACATCTCATATTGCCATTCAGCGGGGCAATGCCGCCAGCATTTTGGGCTCATTGCCTGATGGCAGCGGTTTATCAGATTAGTTTTATTTTCAGTTTTAGATTAATTTAATATTAGATAATAAAGTTTTCGGTACATATCTCATGCCATAGAATACTTGCTCATACGTCAATAGGTAATCGAGTTCCTGTATTTTCAGATTTCAGTAAAAAAAAGTGTCGGCAACCACTGCGCAGTGGAGAAAAGCTTTCCAAGCAATGGATGGACGACTTTATAAATATCGTAGGGAACACTATTCGCAAATATCCGGAAGAGTCGGCGTCCTATGAATGGGTGATACGCCTGAATGAGCAATTTTCCTCCCGATGTTTTCCCTCACCGTAAGAGCATCGGTTAGTGTTCAATTCAGAAACAGTCTCAATCGAACTCGGTACCTCTCACTTAAAAGGCCGACCTGCTAGCCAGGCCAGCGTACGTTCATCTCTGTCGCCAATATTATCTAATCACAAGAAAAAACTTCGTAAAGTATCGCTTAATACGTGTGACAATTTACTGTTTTGTATGCGACTAGTGGACTCGGCGCGACTTCGTTCGCGCATACCTACTTTACCCTTACCTACCCTTTTTCTCTTGCTGATAAACCTTCCTCTTTAATCTATTGTTGAAAACCGCATTAAAATCCGTTGCGTAGTGTAAAAGATCTAAGCCTACAAAGATACACATACGGGCTGACAGCGGGAAGCGATTGTTTTTTACTATCTATAGATGATGTGCAATCTTTCTTATGTCCTATTGTTTATACACATATAATATTGTTATTATAAAAAGGGACAAGTCTCTCGGATAATTTGTAAAGGATAGTATTTTATCTCATTAAAGGGAATGCGAACACGAGGCCGCGAGCTATGACCATAAATATTTCATCGTGAAAAATCAAGGGGTTCGCTAGAGGACTGGGACGGCGGGAGGGAACGCCTCACAGTGCCCCCTCTGGTTATTTATGGAAAATTTATAGCGAGCCAACATTGTAAGTTTATAAACAGTATTTCAGTAAGCCATTTGTTAAAGGCTAAATAAAAGGTATGATGGAGCCAGAAATAGTCAATTGTTCCCAAATCAGCTGTTCGTAGGGTACTTAATAACGGAAAAGTAAAGAGAAAACATGTTAATTTTATAAACAGTACTTTACTTTACTTGTTTATAAAAGTTATAAACTTTTCGTTCTGGAATAATATAAGTAATGTTTCTGTCAATGAATTTTCAAAACCGGTTCCCTCTAATGGCTCGTACAAAAACCTGCCCGGTAAAAACTGAGGCCCCGCCCGAGTCCAGTCCTGTATGAAAGGGCGCCGAGAAAGAATTTGTGGGCGTTACTTCCGCTCATGCGTTATAACGGGAGCACACCGCGAAAATATGCTATCAGCCCTTTGGCCCCCGCTTTATGGCCCCATACGACACCCAATTCGAGTCCATCACTTTTAGGGACACACGGCGAGATGGAAACCGGGCCACACTCTCGATTTTCAATCAATGCTTCCCGGATAAAGATAAAAAGGTCCATATTTTCCGGTTCGGGCGTGCGTAAAACAAACTGTACCAATTCTAAGTTCCTCTCATGCGAGAGATTTCGTATTTTAATTGGATTTTTGTTGGTGTTCCGGTGTTTTTTTATTTGAGGCAACATTTGTTTTAGGTTTATGCTTATAATGGGCAGATGTTTCTATCTATGGGCCGATTTTACAATTCCCAGATAAAACTTATCTGGCTGATAAAGTAATAGATAGTACTAGTGGACCCGGCGCGACTTTGTTCGCGTACACCTACTTTTCCCTACTTACGCCCATTTTATTACTTTAAGCCTTCCTCTTGAATTATTCTATCTATTGTTGAAACCCGCATTAAAATCCGTTGCGTAGTTTAAAAGATCTAAGCGTACATAGATACTTACATAAATATATAAGGACAAACAGCGGGAAGCGACTTTGTTATATACTATGTATAGACTACAAAATTTAAAAAATAATTCGTACTTATTTAATAAGTAATGGCACGATTTTATTTTTGTCACATAATAACTGATAAGTTTTATCTGAGGATTAAAAAATCGACCCTAAATGAAGCACGGATGAAGTCGCAGACAAAATCGAATAAATAAGATAAACAGGCAGTAATATTTCGTTAAAGAAATTTGTGAAATCAAACCCGCAGTAGATTGTGACTTCCAGAAACGTTACTATGATGTCTCACAGTGTCCACGAACGCACATGGTTCCAACTGACAATACTTCAGAGGTGATATCGGCAATAAGCATCCGTCAAAATGAAAGGTACGTGTATTGAACGCAGAGCGTTAACTTAGCAGAGAGCCGGTAAGTTACCGCATAATAAACAAATAATAGGTGACGCCCCTTTTTTATGTCATTCCGCAGGCAAACAGGCAAGCGGACCACCTGATGGTAAGTGAAATAAACTGAACTAAACTAGTGATCACCTCTGCCTATAGACATTAACAACACCAGCTGAATCCACCCCCATAACACGTTGCTCTGGCACAAACAGGCAAATACCCCTCCACTGCCAAAACCACTACTAATAGGTACCTTACTCAGCCCAAATACGGGTGTTAATGTGATAGCAGAGCCGTTATAGCAAATTAAGCACGACATAAGTAGGAAACAAATCACGGAACCCGAACCACAGAAGATAAACCCAAACTCCAGTAAGACAGCTCGGATACCGTCTCTGGGACATACACAAACGTTATTAATAGTCCATTTAAGTTCACAGAGAGGAGCCATCAAAATCCGTTTACGATAGTTTGCGTTATCTCAGAACTGTTGCGGTATTGAGTAGCCCCTTTAGCCTATCGGGTGAATTTACGAGGTATGGCGCCGTCAATGTTTTACGAGCAATCGATTCGGCGAGCTGTACAAGTTTGGCTATTAAAGGTTTTTGAGGTTATGTATTACCGGTTTTTATATGATGCCTACATGGTACAGTGTAAATAATAGTCATATTGGTGTCAGTATCCAGGTTGTGCTCTCGTGCGCGAGGGTCTGGGGTCCGCCTTGATCCAGGATTTGGCAGATCAGAAGTGGTCACCGTCGTCCAAGACATCTGCAACGTATGAGAAGCGGATGCGGTGCCGGCCTTTGAGGTAGCTGTAGACATGCCTTTTGAAGAACCCCATGTTATAGTGCAAAGGAAAGACTTCTAGGGTGTTCAAAGCTATCAAAAATTGGGAATTTCCTCTTAGATTTCCTCGCAGTATACTCGTTTCAAACAATTCATCTCAGTCGCAATTGGGTCTCAATTTAATATCAGTAGCATGTGAATTAAATACAATTAGCAGACTTGGACGTACCCTCCAACGAACTCCTAATGGCGACTGCATCGATCCACGACGGTTGGCTGGCAAAAATAACACCATTAATTTCGTACGGAACACAATCTTTCCCTGGCATTAGCTACGTGTGTTCAGTACACACGACAGAAGATCCGATTACACGTTTATTGTAACTTTTTAGGGTTCCGTACCGGAAGCGTAAAAAAGGAACCCTGTTACCAAGCCGCCGCTGTCTGTACGTCCGTCCGTCTGTGTGCCTGTCTGTCACAGGCCTGTATGTTTTGAACCGTGACGGCCAGGTACTTGAAATTTTAATTTATACTAATATTCCAAAGAGGAAAGATTTTATTGCTTGTCGGTTTGTTTGTATGTTAGTTTGTAAAGTTTTTAAAAATTATTGCACCTGTAGAAAGCTTTATTATCAGCGGGTAACATAGGCTATAGTTTCTCCCGAAATTGAATGTGGTTCCAACGAGAACGGGCCCGGAATGTAGTAAGCGTAACTGCTAGCTACTAACTAAATAATTTATATCATCATCATCATCATCACAGCCCGTAACAGTCCACTGCAGGACTTAGGGCCTCTCCCGCGGAAGGGGAGGTTATTGCCATAATCTCCACGCTTGGCAGGCGGGTTGGAGATCGCAGTGTTTAAATATAATAATGGAAAATGTTGCTGCCCGTTTTCCAAACTACGGAGACTCTTGATCTTTTGCCTCGAAAACATTAGTCGCCTTGTACGACACCCATGAAAGTAAGGGGTTGGTGCTATTCTACTCTGCCGGACACCACACGGCCAATAATTTATATAGGTAGGGAAAATTAGAATTTCATTGAAGCTCCTCTGTATTCGATAGTAAATATAACACTATTTGTAGAATTTTAATGTTATTAGAGTCGGCATCCTGTTTGAATTCTAGTTTTAAAATAAACTGCAGCTCTCGTGTGGGCATTCATTAATCTCAATTGTACGCTTTTCGATGCACTGGATGCATTTCGAGATTCAGATGATATTTATTATTTATGTCTTTTTTAACATTTATACCTTTGAGAGGGATGTTTAGTATTTAAGCTATATCTGTAAAATCTTGTTTGTATTTTTCACATTGATTTTGGGTTCGATTCCCGGCTGGGCAGAAATTGAAATTATGAATTTTAATTTCTGTTACGTGTCTGGTATTGTATGTAGGTATAATAAGTAGGTATGAATTTAAAAATGTATTTGAGCTTTGTTTACTTTGGGGCTAGATGGCGCGGTCTGAATTATCCAAGCCATATTTGTATTATTGGTTAAATGCAAATATGCCTTTTGAGATACAATTCAACTCGTCTGAGGTCCATAGAGACCTTAATTAAAAAACAAAAAAAAATAAACAATAAAAAAGTTTTAAAATTAACTCCTCCCTCCTACCCTCACACTTACGTGCAAACCCATTATATGCCATCCGTAAATAAGCATAAAGTTCAGAGTTACATAAATCCAAGCACCTTTACGCCGTTCGTAATGTTGAAATACCAAAATTGATGACAGAAACGTGACTAAGCCCTTGCAAGATATGAAACGTAAACATCGACATACTAACTTCGGCTGCGGCTCTGCTTGAATTCTCTATTCTTGAAGGCTACTTACGATCGAAAATATTTCCGTAAATACATTAATCATAAATAAGTTATTAAATGAAAAATGGAGCGACGATGGCCGAGATACTGGGTTCAAATTCCACTGCAACCATGTATCAATGACTCTTTTCTGAGTTATGGACATTAGTTGAATGCTAACTGATGCTATTACGGTGAGGGAAAACCTGCATATTCAGGCGACTGATGTGTAACCATGATCCAATCTGGTCATGTTCCCCTTGCTCACAAGTCACGGCGGTCAAGGCGAACCCAGAGCCCTTGTGCACGAGACTTTGTAACAATTTTTATGAATATTCAAACAAAATTATAGTTCACAGAAGTTATAATAATTTGAGGTTTTGAAGAACTCCAAGTTGTAGTGCAAAGGAAAGACGGGACGAGCATCGCTCCACATCTTGCACGCGCGCGCTAAGGCTTGCGATTCATCCGCACTATCTACGCATTAATTGGACTCCAGATATCGATTAGATATTATTTTCCATGCAAGGAAAACATGCAATCAATAGTACCAAAATAAACATCCGGAAAATCGGATTCCCCTTCATAATAATATTTAGGTCGGGTGGCCGAGTGGTTAGGGTTTCCGACTCGTAAGCGAGAGGTCTCGAGTTTGATCCCCGTTGCGATCATATAATAATGACTCTTTTCTGAGTTATTTACTATTAATAACTAGTGGACTACTAACGCATACCTACTTAACCCCTACCTACCCTTTTTTCTGGCTTATAAATGTTCCACTTAAATCACTCTATCTATTGTTGGTAACCACATTAAAATCTGTTGCGTAGTTTAAAAGATCTAAGCGAACATTGATACATAGGGACAGACGGCGGGAAGCATCTTTGTTTTATACCAATCGAGCCTATTTATTACTTCAGACTTCGCTCTTACATCGCTGCTAAAAGTTATAAATTATCATCGTTATGTTTTCTTCAAACAGCATTCTTTTTCACATTCCGGTTGCGACACATTCCTCGCTCTAAACTACGAAACCACACAGATATTTATAGGCATAGGAAGCGTGTTGACCCACAGCAGTGATAGGACCGAACCCTTGTAATGAGGCTTCATTTGTTATCTCCTAGGAGTTACGAGCTGTGATCATGGGTATGAGCTAAGTTCTGACTATTTACTATACCTATTTATAGGTAGTAAAAAGAGCTGAGTTATATTGGGCTATATATGACGAAATTAGTGGTTCAGTTGGTTAACATGCCGGTCTGCTACACAGAGGTCCCGGGTTCGATTCCTGGCCGAGCAGAAATTGAAATGATATATTTTATTTTAAAGTTTTTAATTTTAATAATTATTTATTTTTATATATTTCCCAAACCACTGAACTGCTAATAAGACAAAGTTAACTGGGTTTCAGGAAAGAAAACTGCATCGAAATCGTTCCACGTTTGGGAGATACGATGTCACAGGCAGAAACACAGATACACAGATTAGATAGACATACAAGTCTAGCACCCCTATTCTGTTTAAAAAAGGAATATCCGAAGGTTATACGCGTAGCAGAGAAATTATTTTCCGAATACAGACAAAAGTTGTTAAATAATTTGGCATACTACAGTAATTTGACAGCCGCCTTCTTGATACAACAATAGGCGAGATAGGTTAGGTTAGCCCGAAGTGAACACAATACACTCGCAGACAATGTGAACGTCAGATCGCAGGTTTTCGCCTAGTAGGTATGATAATAGCTGTCTAGTATATACTAAACCTAAATAGTTCGCTACCTAAATGTTTGGTGGGCGACTGCTGTGCGGAGTACGACACGGCTGACGCGACTGGTCAAGTCGTAAAGAGTATATCCGTAGCAGCCTTGGCGTGAGGAAAATCGATTGAAGAGGTTGCGCTGGTTTCTTTTTTATTTTTTCTTTAGACTAGCCAGACATTGGACCGCCGTTTTACCTGGTGGTAAGTGACGATGCTGCCGAAGATGGAGCTTGACGAAGTTTCGTCACGTGTTGACTTCAATGAGATTTAAATTGAGAGAGATTGAAAGGAAGGTATCAGGATCAGGTTAAGCTTAGGTACCCTAAACTGACGAGCATTCATGAAAAGGTTGATGAATGTGGAAGATGCGAGAGAGATTTGGCTGGACGACAATAACAATGTAATCTTTACCTACTATGCGTGACGTCACGAAGGTACCTATGTATGTAGTTATGTACTAGCTTTTGCCCGAGGCTTTGACCGCGTGGAAATAGTTATTATAACAGTTGGCTTTTGCCCGCGTACCATTTAAAATGACCTCCGTATTGTATGAATGCTAGTCAGTGGCCGAGCGGTTACAGTATCCGACTCGTAAGCCAGAGGTCCCGGGTTCGAATCCCGCTCCGGCCATGTACCAATGACTGTTTTCTGAGTTATGTACATTAGTTGAATACTAACAGATGTTCTTACGATGAGGGAAAACATCGTGATGAAACCTGCACATTCAGGCGACTGGATGTGTAACCATGATCCAATCTGGTCCGCTGATAGCAGGGTCATGAAGGTCAGATGGCCGTCGCTCCACTTGAACTACCTGACCTGCCAAATCCTGGATCATGGTCAAGGCGGACCCTGGGCTCTCGTTCTCGAGAGCACAACCGGGACATTAACGCCAAGATGATTATTATTATTTTTTATTGTATGAATGCTAGTACTCCAGGGAAGTCAAGCTATGTCTCTGGTTCTACCTAACCGACTAGATGAAATATGGCTTTGATTGTAATCTGGACGTCAAGCTACCAAATCATCAAAACCGAATCAAAGTCCGTTCAGTAGTTTTTGTATGATGAGGAATTTTGAACTAACAGGCAGGCAGAGAGACCGACAAGAAATATCTTCAATGTAGTAGAATGTCAATGGAGGTACACGTCTTTTTTACAGTTTTACAGTAGTATAGATAGATAGATGTATGTATACATTTACATACATACATGTATGTAAATGTACGATCACGTTAAGAGAGATTAATTTATGCCGCAAGTACCAACGTCTGAGTTCTATTCTAGTATGAAAACAGTAACCAGCCATCGCAGACTTATATAAACCTAACTCTATGTCATGCGTGAGCGATATTTATGCGCAATCCATCAACCAAGCTGTCTGCTCGTTAGGCACAACGGCTGTATAAAAATAAAATGGATAAACAACGCAAAAAGCAATCCAGGTGGGATTGCTTCGGGGATATGTTTTAGGAATTTTGTTGAATTCACCACTTTTTGCACTGGATCTCTATCATAGTCTGAGTGCAAAGATAAAATCTACGATGGAACGAGCTTACCTAGTAGATAACTACTCGTTTACCAGTTTACGTATTATTTGTTTAGTTTTTTATGAAAGTGTGTATTTGATCTTTACCCCTACCTACCCTTTTTTCTTGCTTTGTAAATCTTTCTCTTGAATCACTCTATCTGTTGCTGAAAACAGCATTAAATCCATTGCGTAGTCTAAAATATGTAAGCGTACCTATGTATCCCCCTATGTATCTATATTATATACATAGGAACAGACGGCGGAAAGCGACTTTGTTGTAGATACATGTATTTTATCTTTTATATGTATTGTACATACTTTGTTTTGTCATTGTGTCTATGTAAAAAAATAATTTTTGTCCACTTTCTTTTAGAGTAACCTTTTGCTTTTAGCCTTTTTAAGCATCCAAATTGATTGGAAGATCTCTCAAAGGCTGGCAATGCATCTGCGATAGACCGGGAGTCGCGGGTTTTATTAGGAATTATCTTATGTTATATATAAGTGCTTATTTTATGATTAAGTAATGACATATTTTTTAATGATAACCCGCCTGCCCGCATACTTCCCTCAATAGGGTACTTTTATTATCCTTACGGTCTCGGAAAACATAGGAAAATCATAGGGTAGAATAAAATATTTTCTATTTGGTGAAATGCGGTTACATCAATATGTTACATTTTCAAATACAGTTGGTACAATGCCTACACATTCATTGCACATTCAGGCGACTGAATGTGATCAGATCTGGTCCTGTTAACGGGGTCACGGAGGCTAGACGGCAGGCGCTCTACTATAATTATCTGATTGCCTAATCCTGGAACATGGTCCAAGCGGAGACGAATCAATCATCATCATCATCATCTTGACGTTAACGTCCCGGTTATGCTCTCGAGAACGAGGGCCCGAGGTCCGCCTTGACCATGATCCAGGATTTGGCAGGTCAGGTAATTACAGTGGAGCGACTGCCATCTGACCTCCATGACCCTGCTGCCAGGGGAACCTGACCAGATTGGATCATGGTTACACATCCAGTCGCCTGAATGTGCAGGTTTCATCACGATGTTTTCCCTCACCGCAAGAGCATCGGTTAGTATTCAACTAATGTACATAACTCAGAAAATAGTCATTGGTACATGGCCGGAGCGGGATTCGAACCCGGGACCTCTGGCTTACGAGTCGGATATTGTAACCGCTCGGCCACCGACGCTCTCTATCGGAGACTAATCAATATTCGATAAAAATGGTTTCTCAATGACATAGGAATTGCTACAGAAAGCTATATTAAATAATCTTGGCGTTAATGTCCCGGTTGTGTTCTCGCGCACGAGAGCCAGGGGTACGCCTTGACCATGATCCAGGATTTCAGTTAGATCAGGTAATTACAGTGGAGCGACTGCTATCTGACTTGCGTTTCTCTGTTAACAGGGGAACCTGACGCGGTTAATGAATTGATACATCAAGCAAATCCATTACCTATCTTGCTAACGGGTTTGTCAACGTCATTCGCTTTAACCGCAAAATATTACATTCCCGCTTGAATGGAATAAATCGATTGCACAGCCAACTAGCCTGTCAGGCTTAGTTGCACGTCATAAGTAGGTACCTACTTTGTGTAACTCGCTCACGTCAATGCAAAAAGCAAGAGAGCTATAGTTATCTCGATCTCGACAATGGCCGTCATCATAGCCTCCTTATGAAAGAGTGCCACGGTATATCTAACAATATTCTATCTCCATACAAACTGTTGGAACGCGTCATACTACGCGCCTCGGAGTTCGGTACACACTCGGTACACAACAGTCGCGGATCCGCCGCTGTGACCAACGAATGTGTGGTGGTTTTGTAAGCAGTATGCGGGCGATTTGTGAACTTTATAATGTTTGAACAAGTACAAGTACTCACATTCACTACTATTTTCGTGGAATAATAATATGGCAAAACATAGACTGTAAAAAACACAACATGTATTTTTATTGAACGCTTCCATTTTTTCATGACGAATTTCTTTTCTTTATTTTTTGATAGAGCTAGCATAATTTAACAACCACAAAAATTGAAAGAAATTTTTTATCAGATGGTAGGACTCTGTCAAGCCTGAGGAGCCCGCCTGGGTGAGTACCACCGCCTTATCTATTTCGGCCGCCAAGCAACAATGCTTGCATTTGCTTGTTGTATTCCGGTTTGAAGGATAGGTAGCCAGCGAAATTACAGGCATTATGTCCTCGCAGTGGCAACGCCCATGCGGTCCTGCATTTTTGTTACCTGCAACCTAAATGTATGAATTGTAGATGTTATGGGCGAAAGTTATCACTTACCATCACGTGGGCTGTCTGGTAATTTATTACTGAATTGCTTAAAAAAACTCAAGTAGGTAGGTTAATTAAAAATAGGCGGGCAGCTCTAGCGCGTATTTACGTACCGCGTGGTAACGCTGCAGGTATTTATTTCAAGAACAGGGCCGAGTTGCAGTACTGTATAGATTACATTACCGTGGCTATGCAATCACGCTACGTAGCCAGGTACCGTACACTAATAAAGCAATCCCCAGACAGATCCACTTCGGTATTCAAGCGAATACTACTCTGTTAGTATTAATGTATTGTGATTCTGTGGTTAGATTGCGTAACTGTAAGGTAATCTGATGGTTTTCCTATCTTTATCGATATGTTGTATGGTCGATTGTTGAATTGATGGAGATCTGGTTAAGTGTCTCATTTCGGTACGTCGACAATGTACCACGACAATGGGAACCTAATATTACACACGCAAAAAGTGTGGGTGGCCTAGTAGTTAAGGTATCCGACTCGTAAGCGTGAGGTTCTTTGATAACTATTTTCCGAGTTATGTACATTCATTGAATATTAGCCGATGCTCTTACAGTGACGGAAAATATCGTGATGAAACCAGCACATTGAAGCGACTGAAAATGTAATCATAATCCAATCTGGTCAGGTTCCCCTGGTAGCAGGGTCACGGAGGTCAGATTACCGTCGCTCCACAGTAATTACCTTATCTGCCAATCCCAGGATCGTGGTCAAAGCAGACTCCGGGCCCTCGTACACAACTAGGCCATTAATACCAATTATTATTCCACACGCTTCAGTCCCGAATAATGTTATACTTAACCTATTGATTATTGAAACGATAAGAAGAAGAAGTCCCGACAAATCCTGCCCGCATCTTCCACATTTACCAACGTTTTCACGTCTATCTTCAACCCCTTAAGGTAATAAATAGAATCACAAATCGATCTCAAAACGTTCCAACTTCATACTAAACAATCGCTCCACTGGGATGTGATTAAATCCACGACGATAGCTGTTAGGGATTGCCTCGTGCTGCTGCGTACCGTAAACAAAGGATAATCCATGACACGTTGTTAGCCTGAGGCGGCTGGTGGATTAAGTATGCCTCGCTGTAAGTCCAATTTTAACCTGCTCTGCGTAATAGAGTAGATAAGAATTGGTAAGCTGCTTCGTGCAATATCGTGTAGGCGTTTAGGCTTTGCATATGTGGAATTTTTTGAATATAATAAGCATGATCATCATTATATCAGCCGAAAGACTGCTGGGCATAGGCCTCCCCCACAGAGATCCACAAAAACCGGTCCTATGCCTTCGATCCGATCGTACCTGCGATCTTTACCAGCTCGTCGGTCCACCTTGTGCAAAGCCTACCCACGCTACGTCATTCGAAAACTTTATTGCCCCAGATCTAAAATGTTGCACTTTGTAAATATAAACGACCTCAGTTGTTCAGTTGGCAATCATGCCGGTGTGCCACGCAGAGGTCCCGGGTTCGATTCCCGGCCGGGCAGAAAATGAAATGATGAATTTTAATTTCTGTTACGGGTGTGGGTGTTATATATAATAAGTATGTATTTAAAAGTATATTAGTAGTTTATCAATTATCTAACACCCATAACACAAACTTCGCTTACTTTGTAGCTAGATGGTGCTGTGTGAATAGTCCAAGCGTTTATTTATTTATTTATTTTAAATTGCACGGAAAGCCATTCGTAGCTAAAGCTACGACCGCGTAGCACGTGACAGTCATTATCCAAACACAGTTTCATCATGGTATACATATTGTACAGGGCTGCATACCATTCCGTTAAATTGTGTAAGAGTTGTAAGATATTGCGGGAAAAATTATGCGTTATAATACGCTACGAAGTGCTACGACCTTGTATTTCCACCTTGTCAGCCTGCCCACGCTGCGTCTTTTGGTAAATGGTCGCCACTCGAGAACTTTACTGCCCCATCGGCCATCTATTCTTAGGCATGATGTTTGAATTCTTTTATTACTTTATTTGGATAGAGTTTTGCTTAGCGAATAACAAAGTACAACCAGTTTTGGAATACGCGCGACCTCAGACCAAATGAGAAATAAAGACAGAATCCTGCGAACAACATGCTGACGCATGCAAAACATGCTGTATACGTACACAGTCACACGCTCACACTGACAACCAAACTAGGCCTGGGCCTATTGACAATCAAACTACGCCATTGCACACATGATTACGCAACCGACCTCATGTCACTGTTGACAGCGCGCCATCTTTATTTTACATTTGAGCTGAATGCGCGACAAGTAGATAATGTTAAAAGACCTGCGACTCAATCGATGTAAAGACTCGCGACTGCATCACTAAAAAACGTCGCAGTGGGTGGTCGCCTTTAGAGCCCTAATCTACGCTTGTTACGCACTCTATATTCGGCGCTGCTGAGATCGCGGAAACCGCCAAAAACGCGGAATTCGATTTCCTCTAGCCAAAAAACTGTATTAAAACGTCACTGAAATTGATCTTCAACAATAAGTTAAATACTGTCGAAGGTAGTTGAGAAACTATTTTATGGCTGCAATAGACATTTCAATGTCAATATTAATGAAGATATGTGTCTAGAAAAAATGTCGAATTCGAGATGTTAGGCCCCTGCATGTACTCTTGGAAATCACGGAATGCTCTGCGCTACGTGATGTAGTCATTCATCATCATCTTGTCCCGGTTGTGCTCTCGAGAACGAGGGCCCGAGGTCCGCCTTGACCATGATCCAGGATTTGGCAGGTCAGGTAATTACAGTGGAGCGACTGCCATCTGACCTCCATGACCCTGCTACCAGGGGAACCTGACCAGATTGGATCATGGTTACACATCCAGTCGCCTGAATGTGCAGGTTTTCCCTCACCGCAAGAGCATCGGTTAGTATTCAACTAATGTACATAACTCAGAAAACAGTCATTGGTACATGGCCGGAGCGGAAGTCGAACCCGGGACCTCTGGCTTACGAGTCGGATACTGTAACCGCTCGGCAACCGACGTTCTTACCTATGTAGTCATTACGTGCACTAATTATTAATAACGCGATATGGGAATCGTATATAAGATTGATTTCCATCTCATTTATTTAGTGCAGTCCATAGTACAACATTGGACTGCTACACGCTAGGTTAGACAAGTAGTAGGTCAATCAGTATTAAGCATAGTTGAAATGTAATTCCCAAAATTAAATTCTTTTTAGTTTATAAATTGCCTTTTTTTGGTTTTTCTTGATCCGCTGGTTGCAGTCATCGTAACTCGCTTAATATCTTTTCTTTTTTTGTTATACGGCAGACAAACAGGCAAACGGACCACCTGTACGTGCGTGGTCACCGCCGCCTGAGGACATCAGCAACACCAGGGGCGCCAAAAATGCATTGTCCGCCTCTAAGAAGACCTCTAATATACCTCTTGAACGATCCCATGTCATAGTCCAAAGGAAACACTGTGGCTAGGATTATCTGCGCCAATTCCAATTAAGTACTAGGTGTAGGCACCTAAATGCTAGGTACTATATGCTTATCACTCACCTATTTTAGCTTGAGTGCACGCGAACAGGATCACACTGAGTGTCAGTACCAGGTTAGCGGACCCCATTTTGAGCAGCACTAAGTCATCGGCATTTTTACCATTTCCCACCACTATTGTTATATCTGGAAAAAGAAAATGTTATTATTGTAGACATTAAACACGTACAAAAGCCGTTAACAACAATAAAAAATGTTGTGGAATGCTCCGTTGTTGGGTTTATACTCTTTAGCCTCTCACAATGGGCGCTATGAAAAGGAAATCCTAGCAAGTTACGTGCATTTACAACAAAAGGATATGAATTACGGATTTGTAGGCTTGTTACGGCTATTTTATTGAGTGGTTTTGTAAAGATTGTGGTGACACGGCTTCGTACAACTGTACTAATCCTAATACTATTATTACTAATATTATTAAGAGAAAATATTTCATTATTTGTCGGTTTGTTTGTAATAGATAAACTCACAAACTACTTAACGGACTTTAAAAATTCTTTCATATATAGAAAGCTACATTATCAGCGGGTAACATAGGCTATATTTTATCTTAAAAAAATTGAGTTTAATAGGCAATATGCAATAATATAACAGTGGTTATAAGGATCGAAAACTTACATAGATACATAGGGACAGACAGCAGAAAGCGACTTTGTTTTATACTATGTATAAAACATATAAGAGAGTTCAAATGTTCAACAAATAAACTTGTTCATATCTAATACACACATACAACTAATTAAATTATGATTATACACACATCTAACGGTATTAACGTATTCACAAAGCAACATTCACGTCTCATTTGACTGTGTAACTAACGAAACGTAATAGTTTTAAGTCAGCCACTAAGCCCTTTATGTTTTCTACAAGCAAAGTACTCATTAAAGCATCCATGATTATGCTTTTGTCTAGAACGTAACCAAATGTAATTCATAAGGTATTTTATCTACACTCATAGCGTAATGTTCCAATTACATATTCGAAAACAGTTGTTTAAGGATACATTTTTTTCACGCCAGTCTATAAAAAATTACTTTTCGATACAGCATTTCCCACACCATTTTCATTACAGCTGTATCGAAAAATAACTTTTTTTAACATTATGCAACACCTTTCTTTTTTAAATTTTTGTCGGGCGCCGGGAAACGGCTAAATGTAGGCTGAATACCTAAATGTCTTCAACAAATTCAAAATTCCTGTTTATATTTGTGATCAGTTCATAGTCTGTGGTTGTGATTGTGTACATTTGGAATTATTTTCCCCCTAAACAGAATATTTTTTCTAATTGTTGTAATTTGTGTTTGTGAATGTTTTTTCTTGTTTGAAGCAAATAAATAGATAAATGTGAAAGTAGTGAAGTGAATTTCACTTGATATCCTCGACGCGTAGATACAACAGAAATGAGTCGCAGTTACTTCCAGCAGAGTTAAAAAAATTATAGGTACGAAATTTTAACATGAAAATATGAGTGTAAATAAAGTTGTGTATGCAACTGCATATAATTAGGTATTATATGACAGTTGCATATTAGTAGTTTATGCAACTGGATATAACTGCGAGTCAGTTCTATTGTATCTACGCGTCGAGGATATCAAGCCGCGGGATATTCACTTCACTACTTTTACATTTATCTATTTATTTGCTTCAAACAAGATAAAACATTCACAAACACAAAATACAACAATTAGAAAAAATATTCTGTTTAGCGGGAAAATAATTCCAAATGTACACAATCACAACCACAGACTATGAACTGATCACAAATATAAACAGGAATTTTGAATTTGTTGAAGACATTTAGGTATTCAGCCTACATTTAGCCGTGTCCCGGCGCCCGACAAAAATTTAAAAAAGAAAAGTGTTGCATAATGATTAAAAAGTAATTTTTCGATACAGCTGTAATGAAAATGGTGTGGGAAATGCTGTATCGAAAAGTAATTTTTTAAAATTTTATAGACTGGCGTGAAAAAAGTGTATCCTTAAACAACTATTTTCGACTATGTAATTGGAACATTACGCTATGAGTGTAGATAAACTACTATTATATCAGAAAATCTCATGTAGATTCTGATCATTATGAACCGTACTAAAGACTACCCATCAAGTTAGTAGGTGTAGGTTCCGCTAGGTATACGACGAGAAAAGACAAAACAATCGAGTAAGACAACGGTAATACCAAGGAAATAATAAGTATACTTATACTGAATATGGCGTAAGAAGCGTCGGTGGCCGAGTGGTTAAGGTATCCGACTCGTAAGCGAGAGGTACCGGATTCGAATCGCACTGCGGCCATGTACCAATTACTCTTCTGAGTTATGTATATTAGTTGAATGCAAACCGATGCTCTTACGGTGAGGGAAAACATCGTGATGAAACCTGTACATTCAGACGACTAAATGTATAACCATAATCCAATCTGGTCAGGTTCCCCTGGTAGCAGGGCCACGGAACTCAGATGGTAGTCGCTTTACTGTAATTATCTGATCTGCCAAATCCTGGATCATGGTAAAATGGACCCCGGGTCGTGCGCGAGAGCATAACCGGGACATTAACGCCAAGTGGATTATATATACCGAATGTGGCATGAAAAGGAACAATATTCAGCCAGCCGCCGCAGCAAAAATGCACCGGAAGTCTCGGTGAAAAGCTAACAAGAAATTAAAAGGTTGATAAGTTAGAATGGTACAAATGGATTTTAGCTAGGGCTGCGTCCAGAGAAGACGCATCCTCATCGAACGACGGCCACTCTGTCAAGAGTATTATCAACTGAGGAGGAATGTACTACTAATTGTATTACTAAAATTGATAATTTATTCAAACCTTTATTTAGGGAGGTTTATCACATTAAAGCGACCATGCCGCTCCAGTTTGTTATACTTTTATAAAAATATGTTTGAGCGCAGTTACCTTCAGTCTACCCTAACCAATTTATGTAGTTCTCGGGCCTCCCTCGACAGAGGAGACGCCAGAGCGCTATTACATCCATCCGACTGTCCAAATATTATGCATGTTATCTCTAAGTTGAGTGTAAGTATAAATAACTTTTAGTTCCAAACCTTTTTTCTTCCCATTCTGACATTCCTTTCCTATAATATTATGGCTGCTCCTAGCGTTGAATTGTGTGTACACGGTAAGCCCTGATATTTACCCTTCAACTCATCTTTGGTGGCCATCGATCATCATTGTCGGAGCTCCCCCCCCCCTCCCCTACGCCGACCCTGCTCCGCCTCCCTGTTGTTAATAATATCAGTGAAATGTCAACTTGGAGCACCCAGCGTACGAAACGGTGCTCTGCTATGCATTGCGTGGTGAAGACGTACTGTAGAAACTTTATTGTCTTCCCACATTCATTTATCGAGGGAATTAATTTGTACGAGTTTCTTTTTGTTTTGGGTTTCTTTTGGGCCGTAATTGAGAGGTTATTTCGGTCCTCCTTTAGAACTGTTTTAGGTAATTGTTACTTGTAGGTATAGGCATATTTTTAGGGCTCTGATTCCGAACCTCATAAAGAATTAAAATACTAAACCTTTATAGATGCTGAAAACGGTCTATCGCGATTATCAATCACGTAAACATTTTTACATGATTGACGCTGATAGAAATGAGGATATCCGCAAGCAAACCGACATAGCCCGAAGGATTGCACAGCTCGAAGAACAGATGGCCGATGAGACAGTAAAGTTTTCTGGTATCGACCATGAACCGGAAGACTCAGCGTGGGTAGGCCTCCTACAAGGTGGACCGACGACCTGACAAAGATCGCAGGTACCAGCTGGATGCGGAAGGCAGAGGATCGGCTTTTGTGGAGATCTCTGGGGGAGATCTATGCCCAGCAGTAGGCGTATTTCGATTGATATGATGATGATAATAAAGCTAATTGATTCGAAAATTGGTTGTTTATAATCAGTTTCAGCATTTACGCCTATGAAGACGGCACTGTTGTCTCTAGCCTAGGTACTTATAATAATGTTTGTAGTTCCACTGATTACCACGGGACTTTAAAGATAAAATGCTTGTTCAAGCTATTGTCAAGCTCTATGTGATTGATAATCGCGATTGAACGTTTTCAGTATCCATTATAGGATCCCATTTGTTGTCTGCCTGTCGGACACTCACGACTCTTTTTCTCAGGAACGGGTAAAGTGTATTGTTCAATATCGTGTTAACGTGGCGTTCTTAATCTTTCAATATTTTTGCATCAGTAATCATGTTTGTTAACAATATAAAATAATCATCTTGGCGTTAATGTCCCGGTTATGATCTCGCGCACGAGGGTCCAGGGTTAGCCTTGACCATGATCCGGGCTTTGGCAGCCATTAGCGACTGCCATTACGCCCTCCGTGCCCCACTAACAGGGGAATCTGACCAAATTGGATCATGGTTACACTGGCGAATGTGCAGCTTTCATCACGATGTTTTCCCTCACCGTAAGAGCATCGGCTAGCATTCAGCTTTTTACATAACTCAGTTATTGGTACATGGCGCTTACGAGTTGGACACCCTAACGACTCGGCCACCGACGCTCCACATAGCAACCACATAAGTTACCTCCTCAAATTAACCGTCCCAAACACGAAGCACCTTGTTGCTTAATTCACAACTTTATTATTGAGTCATATAATTTGGCCCTCTGCGCTTCAAGCGCGGCCATGGCCCTTATTACACGGGTGTTTTGGGCTGGGTTGGGCTTATTGTTGTTGCTGGCATTACAGTACGGCCCACCGCAATGAACTAGCCACTAACTCTTGCACCTTTGTAATTGAGGTGAAAATTAATCAAAACTAATGCTCCTAACTCTGCTACGTTAATAAATGAGTGCAGTTTCAATGCTTTTAAGAGCATTATGGTGTTGTTGAGTGTGTGGATGTCAAGTTCGCGTTATTACGCAGATACCCAGATGGTGTTTTACGCGAACGTAAACTGAAAATTGTATTTTATGCATGAAATTATTCTCTGTACACAAGCCAAAGTGACAGTTTCATCCTATTTTCATATTTGGTTCACATTGTTGACAAACATCCGGCGCGTCGGTGGCCGAGTGATTAGGGTATCGGAATCGTAAGCGGGAGGTACCGGCTTCGAATCCCACCGCGGCTATGTAATAATGACTCTTTTCTGAGTTATGTACATTAGTTCAATACTAACCGACAGACTTGCGGTGAGGGAAAACATCGTGATGAAACCTGCACATTCAGGCGACTGAATGTATAACCATGATACAATCTGGTCAGGTTCCCCGAGCAGGGTCATGGAGGTCAGATGCCAGTCACTCCACTGTAATTACATAGACAGCGCTTTGTTCGGTTCCACATTACATCCTTAAACCTAAGGAGAGTACAGTAAATTACCTGATCTGCCAAATCCTGGATCATAATCAAATCGGACCCCGGGCCCTCGTGCGCGGAGCACAACCGGGACATTAACGCCGAGATTGTTATTATGTTTATTAATAAAGTTATGAATTAAGCAACAAGGTACTATGTATTTGGGAAGGTTAATTTGAGAAGGTAACTTATGTAGGTCATGGGAAATGTGCGAGCCGGGTGATGTAGTGGGGGAATCAAAATAGACACACGGGTCTGTAATAACAGACCCTGCTTTATAATTAAGTGTTCAGTTGTAATAATAGGCTGTGTTGCGTGTAAGACAATGGCTCTGGAAATATGAGAATATTTTATTGGAGCCCATTGTCCAATTTGCGCCTCAGAATGAGAAGGACAACTTGAAGTACTTGAACAATATTTTGTTCAAGTACTTCAATATTAAAAATAAATGAATTGAACTTTTTTTTGTCAAGACCCACTGCAGGGTAAAGGCCTCTAAACGAAATTGTTACTGTATTAATTTCTCGGATATTTTCGCTCTTCAGTATCAAAGCTATTTCGATAAAGACTCGTATTACAAAAAAAAAATTCTTAAACTTCTTCCTCGGATATTTTAGCTCTACAATATTTTTAAGAAAGATCTTGGCAAAGATTATTGTAAAAGCTATTTAAATGGATACATAGTAAATCCAATAGATTTCCGTAAGCTTCTGAGGGTGTTGCCAATGATACTCTTATCCGTTTCAACACTTTCAACTTTGAAGAAAAGCAAACAAGCATTAATCGATTTCACTTTTTAGCTCCAGGCTAAGAAAGAGGGGTATTATAAGTATCTGATACTTCAGTAGCTGTGAATCTGTGTATCTGTGGAGGTATGTATCCAAAAATATTGGAAAGTTAGCTACATTCACGGCTGACACATTTTTTTTATCTGTGTATCTGTATGTGGCATTCTAGCTCCCGAACAGATAGACCAAATTTCGGTGTAGTTTTCTGTATTTGAAAGCCAGTTCAATCAACAAAGTTCTTAGCTTATTCGTTAAAATCGGTTTTGTAGCTTAGAAAATATTACAGAACATCTAACATTTGTAGTCACAAATAATCTTCGAAATACATCCAGCTCAGTATTCGGATTCCTAGTAATGTAGAATACTCACGTCGGAGCCCCTCAGAGGCAAACAAACGAGGGGATTTGCTTACAACACAATCCGTTTATCTGGACCTTGGGGGATCCAATTTCCCGTTCAAAAACATGCAGGATGGACTGGACCCCGAATTAAATCGAATAAGCCGCTTGGTGACTTAATACGGAACGTCTTAGAATATTCCACGCATATTTTCGTGGAAGATGTTTTCGTCTCAACGTATATAATAATAAATATACTTGGACAATTCACACAGCGCCATCTAGCCCCAAAGTAAGCATAGCTTGTGTTATGGGTGCTAGGTACCTGATAAATTACTGATATACTTTTAAATATATACTTATTCTACATCTAACACCCACACTCGGAATACAAATTAAATTTCGACTGTTAAATTTTTGCTCGGCCGGGAATCGAACCCGGGACCTCTGCGTGGCGACCGGTATGTATCCAACAGAACCATTCAGGTCGTCAATTAATATAACGTATGCGTAACTAAACCCGTAGCGCTGATAGTATTTAAGAAAGCTGCTAATATTGTTATCTAGGACTTTGTAAGCCAAAGTATATGCAAATGCGTCAAAATGTGAAACTTGTTCCCTAGAGGTTTTCATACGTACAAAATCTTTATAACCTAACCTACAGGAAAAGTCGGACAACGACCAAGTGTACAAACACCAAAATATTTACTAAACTACTGAACCAATTTTAATGAAATTTTTTAGTTCTTACTTTGTAAGAACCGCTCACAAAGTAGAAGAACACCGCATCCAAATCGATCCATCTGTTCGGGAGCTACAATGACACAGACAAACACACAGACGCACCGATCGACAGAAACACACGTCAAACTTAAAACACGCCGTTTCGTAGGGGGTTAAAAATTAAATTCTTATTTTCCGGTCTGCGGAAATCTTCAAAATATTCAGGACGAGAATAATGTAAAAGTCATCATTAGAGCGTCGGTGGCCGAGCGGTTACAGTATCCGACTCGTAAACCAGAAGTCCCGGGTTCGAATCTCGCTCCGGCCATGTACCAATGACTGTTTTCTGAGTTATGTACATTAGTTGAATACTAACCGATGCTCTTACGGTGAGGGAAAACATCGTGATGAAACCTGCACATTTAGGCGACTGGATGTGTAACCATGATCCAATCTGGTCAGGTTCCCCTGGTAGCAGGGTCATGGAGGTCAGATGGCAGTCGCTCCACTGTAATTACCTGACCCGCCAAATCCTGGATCATGGTCAAGGCGGACCCCGGGCCCTCGTTCTCGAGAGCACAACCGGGATAGTAACGCCAAGATGACTACATGACTACTACATCAGTATTAAAAGGCTTTCCTATCCTTTCCTGCTTACTCAATAAATAAAATATACAGGTACAGCATTTTACCCAAAGCTCAAAAGCTAACGTTGGTAAATCACAGCTAGGAAGAGGATTACGTTAGCTTAACGCACTGTCGGTACAATCGATTTCTTTCAAGAAGTTCCCCATTCCACATCTCGAAGTATGTACAGTCTGTTCCCTGATTTTATGTCACCCGGCATTTTGGTGGTTTGAACGCACATTACGGACGTGTAGTGTCCGGCAGAGTAGAATAGCAAAACCCCCTTACACTCGTGGGTGTCGTACAAGGCGATTAATGTTTCCGAGGCAAAACTTCTAGAGTCTCCTTAGGCTGGAAAATGGGTAGCAGAGTTTCCCATTGTCGTAATTTTTTGTAACCTTCCCTTTCGTGGGAGAGCTATGAGCTATGGCTATGATAATGCCTAAGAGGTCCGTTTCTCCCTGGCATTGTCACCGGCTCTGTCTGGTAATTATCGGACACGGTCCAGCCTTTGCCGGCGTGGGCCGGATGTGCTCCGGCCCTGGGGCGACCAATTTGTCACTGTGTGTTTCCTTTCTACTTTTCTGACCCCCTTTAATACACAGTTCACTTAATATATTATGCTATTAATATAATGTTTCAATCTGGAAACAGGTGCCATTCATTTATCCTTTAGTATTAGGAAAGTAGAAAATAAAAACAAGCCGACATGATGGGATAGTGGGAAGAGCTTTCAAGGTTTCTGTAGAAACCCTAAAGTTTAAGAGAAAGTAGAGAGTGGAATTCCTAGGTAAGTATCTATTCATAATAAAGCCAGTTGAAGCACCATTGAGCCACAGAAGCTGTCTACATATCGGATATAGGTTATTATTTATTATTATTATTTTAATTTGGCTATTAGATTTTGTCTGTGATGTGCATTCGAAACCACCAATATGCCTGGGTCTCGAATCCGCAAATTTACTTGGCTCGATTGCATTGTAATTAGATCGCGATCGCAGCTCAAAAGCAGGTTGATACATTTTTGATATTCTACTTCTATATAGTAAATTAGAGGACTTAAGGCCCTGGGGCCCTGTTTTTGAACAGCTCGCATACACGCGTGCGCTATCTATCTCTTTCACATATGTAGTAAGTTGCTAGAGATACAAAGGCAGGCATTAGAAGAGCGGTTCAAAAATACGGCCCCTGGTGACATAAATAAAGAAACTGACTGTACGTACTCCGGCAAAACATAATGAAAGTAGGTATGTATGTACCCCGTAAAAGCAGGGAGCGTTCAGCAGCTAGGATCGCTCGCATAAATTCCCATCCGTCACACCGCAGCGCTCACTTTGGTACACATATGATTGATCTCAGGGAAATATTTGAGGGATTGTTTTCCGTTCGCTTTCTCTCGGTGTTCCTCATCCTTTGTACGGGTGCGGTTGTGCTGTTTGATTTGAGACGCGCGTTCGAATGGCGGTTCGTTGGAATTCGGTTTGGATATTGAAGGTCCTCTTAACGCTGATGCAAATAATAATAATTCTAAACCGGTTTTGTTTCAGGCATTACAAATTACAAGTAATAAACAATGTAAATAAGCCCATATTCTGTTCAAAAAGAGGGGTATTATAATGTTGATATATGTATTCTGTAACTGAGTGTTGTGTCTGTCTGTAGCATCGTAGCTTCCGAACGGATGGATGGATTTCGATGCAGTTTTCTTTCTTTGAAAGCTTTTTTAGTTTTATCGAGATTGTTCTTAGCCTCGATTCATTAAAATCCGTCCAATACTTGAGAAAATATTGAAGTATAGGTATTCTACCGACGTGTATCTGGGTATTAGCTCTAAAACACTGGTAGGGAAAGCATTCCGGGCCACTGGGCGAAGACAGGGTGAAAAGATATTCTCCTTGTAAAGGAGCCGCGCAATTACAGACCTCAGGCATAGCAGTTTAGCAAAAAACCTTTATAAGGAAACACGAAGATCCCAACAACAACCCTTGACCTAAATGATAAAGTTTTTTCCATCATCAGAGTTTGCCTATCTCCATTTAAGGTTAAATTAATAATGTCGAATGTAAATCATGGTGGCGCGGAGTGAGGCCGGGCTTTTGATAAATTTGTGTGCATTACCGGGACATCAAACTTTTACGATCAAAGCCGACCTGTAGGGTGACAACGATTAACGGCGATTTACAGGAATTGTCTTAAGAAGTTGTTGTGGCAAGAAAACGAACTAACTTTGTTAATGCTGTATTTAAAGCATTAAGGATGAACCATATTGTATGTTGAAGTTGCCACCATTGGAATGTCAACTTATATTTGACTATATTCTATTGTTCCGTATTCTGTTGACTTAGACAATACTAACTTACCGCTTCGGCTTTTCCCGGGTTTTTTCGGGTTTTCTCTACAATAATAGACACGTATTATTTTATATTCCTTCCGGAAGAAAATCTGTAACTGATAGTGCGAACCACATCAAAATCCATTACGTGGCATAGAGAGGCAGACAGTTAGACAGACAGATGCAGAGAGCGACTTTAATTTATACTATGGATAGATAGAAGAAGCTGTAAAGCTAATTAATAATTATAATATAAGCTAATTCGGCTAATTTCGAATCGTCTGATGTATGTCACTTGGCCGTGGTGTCCGGAAAATAGAATAGCACCAATCCCTTACACTCGTGAGTGTCGTACAAGGCGACTAATCCTTTCGAAATATCTAAGAGTCTCCGTAGGCTGGGAAATGGGCAGCAGCGTTTTCCATTGTTATATTCATAACACTGCGATCTCCAACCCGCCTGCCAAGCGTGGAGATTATGGCAATAACCTCCCCTTTCATGGGAGAGGCCCTTAGTCCTGCAGTGGACTGTAATGGGCTGTGATGATAATTATGTCACTTCTAGTATTAGTCGACTAAAACTTCTAGACAAAATGAAATTTATCTTTAGGGAATAATTTGGAAAAAGGTCAAACGTAGAAAGATGGTAGGACAGCAGCAGGATGTGTGTCGTTGTCCTGCATGAAGTTCAAATAAATGTACATCATCATTATATCAACCGGAAGACGCCCATTGCTGGCCTCTCCCAGAGATATCCACAAAGACCGCTGCTGTGCCTTTCGCATCTAGTTAGTACCTGCACTCTTTACAAGGTCGTCGGTCCTCCTGCCTACCCACGCTGCGTCTTCCGATACGTGATTGTCACTCTAGAACTTTACTGCCCCGTCTACCATTTAAATAAATAATACCTAACAGTGAAAGTGACTAATAATCCCTACTAATATTATAACAAAACCTACATTCGCTTGACTTTGACATTATCATTACCAGGTTTGGCGTTACTTGATCGATAAATAATAAATGGCGAGGACTTGATCAATAAACAATAAACAAAGCATCGAATTCCACAACTCTATAGTTACCACGAGTTACACTGACCAACATACATACATAAAGCGCATGCCTCTGTCCCACAGATTGGACCAACTTACTATGAAATGGCGAAATTTTGAACTACGGTCGCTAAGTTTAGTTGTCATTAGACTATCAGTGTTTATGATGTATTTGTACGTTTGAATGCGACGGTGGCGACAAATGTCGTTCACAGAATAGATTTTATACATATTTTTAGTTTTCCTGTTTCCAAAGAGGTTTTTTTTCTATTTATATAGGAGAGTTGGGACTATTAACTCTTAACGGTCACATTCTCTTTCACGTTCACTTAAAAGCAATTTCGTACGCTTTCGCCATTCGTCAGTCCCCGCCGTTCGGTTCCTATTTCTGCCCCTTCATTTACAGAAGAGCTTTGATTAATTTTTATTTATAGACGAGCTCGCGATTGTCGCGTCCTATTCCACGTGCCACGACATGGCCACCCCGTAATAAGGTCTGCCACGGTAATGACGCGCGATTTAATAAAGCGATCGGTTGAACGCCATTTTAAAACTTTTAATGGATCGCCGATATTTTTGCAGAGAAGCGTTTCGGAGTGTCGTGTGGCGTTGTCGCTTTGGCGGCAGGGCGCGGCTATTGAAAGGATATTTTTACGAAATAGACCCATTTAGGAGCGTTAACCGTTTTCCATAAGGTCATAAAATATTAATATTTTGTGACAGGTGTTTAAAAAAGGTATATCAAAATTAGGGTTAAGGCTTAATATAAATATGCTTGGACAGTTCAGACAGCGCACACAAAGCCCCAAAGTAAGCAACGCTTCTGTTATGGGTGCTAGATAGCTGATAAACTAATACTATTATTACACAAGACCCAGACCCGTAACCTCTCTAAACGACTGAAATCTTGCAGCCGTCATAGCTTATGACGTCAGTGAGTATTCCTTGTCTGACAACTTTGTAATTTGGTACCAACGAGGTAATTTGAACCATTTGGACCCCATGTATAAAAACTCCTTCACGTTCTTGAATTCAAATAAATAAACATTTTAACCATTACTTTAAAACTCATGCACACTATTGTTATGTCGGAAAGGAAAATTATCCGTTGGGAGGTTTCCGATCAACTCTGGCATAATACTATAATTTCTCTTAATTTTTCGTAAATAACGTTTAAGTTGTTTACAGTTTTCGTTTCTTGGCGGTTGGCGCCAACAACACGTGTTGGCTACCATTTTGAAGTCATCACATATCAATAACCCACAGCAGGACCTTAGGATCGTCCACTTCCAAATCTCTATTATACGCCTATCACCATCATCATCAGCCTATATTAGTCCACTGCTGGACATAAGCCTGTCCTAGCTTGCCGCATCCAGCATCCACCTGCCATCGCCCGCAAATCTTCACACTATGCGTGCCGATCCACAGTCTCCACTCAAGCACTCCTTCACCCCAGCATTTCTTCCAACCCCATAGACACCCGGGGGTTCTAAGAAAAATATGTTCCACGTCTGTAATTCCGCTCGCAACTAATTCCGAGACACGCATCCGAGGAACGCCGTAAATTCAGGTAAAACTTTCCCGGCCGAAACACATCGCGTGGATGCCGTAAGCCGCTTATCTTTTCTCGAGGAAAAAATTGGGAGAAATTCCCATTGCCCCTATTTCATAAGTAATTGCCATATTGGATTTGAAAGCCTTATTGCTTGGAGGACATTTGTACGACGTAATCGCGTTCCTTTTGAATGCTTGTTTTGCTGAGGCCCGCTAAATGGATGCCGGCATGACTGGCTACACGGGTATGCCCAGGTTGTGTGGATTCTTACCTATAATGTTTCTAATATACCTACGCAATCTATACATACATAGTATAACATGAAGTCGTTCCGCCGTCTGTTCCTATGTATCTGTGTGTGTATCTATGTACGCTTAGAATTTAATGTGATTTTCAACAATAGATAGAATGATTCAAGAGTTTAAAAGTACGAAAAAAGGGAAGGTAGGGGTAAAATAGGTATAGGGTAGGCGTAGAGTAGGTGATGGGTAGGTGAGGTAGATGTAGGGTCCACTAGTTCTATAAAAACTAATATTATACATGTGTATCTGTCTACTTGACAGGTTTTCACAGATAACTGTAGAGAGAACGAAAAATGGTATGGATGTATAGTTTGAACTAAAATAAAGTCCTTTCTTTAACTAACTTTCGAACTCTGTGTGATGTATGATGCCGTGTTGGCGAAGATTAATGTACCATTATTGAAATGAAACGGGTTTGGTCATAAATAAATTATCATCATCTTGGCGTTGGTGTCCCGGTTGTGCTCTCCTGTGCGAGGGCCCGGGGAATTTGGCAGATCAGGTAATTACAGTAAAGCGATGGCCATCTGACCCTCCGTGACCCTGTTTACACGGGAACCTGACCAGATTGGATCATGGTTACACATTCAGTCGCCTGAATGTGCAGGTTTCATCACAATGTTTTCCCTCACAGTAAGAGCGTCGCTTAGTATTCAACTAATGTAACATACATTGTAACTCAGAAAAGAGTCATAGGTACATGGCGGCACTGGGACTTCCACGTCCAGTCATTAAAATCATTTGATCGTCTTAATGATCAATCCCGATTTCGACTGATAGATAAAGCTATTCAGCTATAAGTTCACCTTTGTACCATTTTGTGCATAAGTTATAAATACATAAGTAAATAAATTTCGCCAAGGTCTGCTTTCTTACTGTTCTTCTTCCACGTTGCCCAGCCTTCACGATTCTGCCATTGGCTCTCGCAGTCATCTTAACGATGTCAATTCATAAGCCCCAGGGATATGTGGAGTTATTTTCCACGTTTCCCTGGGGCTTACGAAGCACGTGGCCAAACCAGCGCCAAGCCTCTTCTAGTCTTTTCCGCTACATCTCACATGCCAACGCTGGTGGAGTTATAAAGTCGAGTATTGGATTCAAAATTAAAATTACCAATGTATAAAAAGTCCTAGTATTTATAAGACCGACTTATCTAGACATATAATAAAACAGTAATACGTGTGGCACTCGGGGACTGCCGCGGTAAAGCTATTGCATAGCATTTTTTATCAACTTATGCAATTATAATTATTTATTTATTTTATTTTTGCAGTATTTTTTTTTCTTTGATATTAATTCAAGTTACACTTTTTGAGCGTGGTGACCGATAAGAAAGCAATTTTTTACTTTTATTGAATAAATGAGAAGTTAATATTGTTTGAAAGCACGCTGTCTCATCTAGCATTGTGTCTAAAAGAGATAGAATCAGTTATGAGCAGTTAGCAGCTAGTCTACACGCATACGTCTAGTCGCACTCACACAAACACCGTGCCGAAGTCTGCCGAACTGAAACGATGTTAGACGATGCACGGCTTTCAACGCCGCACCGTTGTGCCGGTCGGAATGGGAGGTGTTAGGTTTTTTTCGTTACGGAATTTCTTGATTCGGTCGCCGCGCTCAAAGCCCGCGATAAAAGCTCTGCAATATCTTAAAAGTGTGTCCGTACATTGAATATATTTACAAAGACTTTAGAGCGATGAAAAGATAGTAAGAAAAAAGAAACCAACAAAAATTTTAAAAATTTTGGTCTCTCTGTTTGTGCACGCTAATCTCCGGAGCTACTGGACGGATTTGAATGAAAGATTTTTTGTTGTGAAGCTATTAAGCCTAGGCTGTATATAGGTGTAATAAATTTTGGAAACTGGAACTCCTGATGTAGAACCATAATAAACCAAGTAACCACAATAAGTAGTGCCTGTTGTGTCGTCTATATGTATGATGTTTCTCTATGTATTTTACTGTGTGCAATAAACTGTTAAATAAATAAATAAATAAAATAAACCAGCTAAACTAAAAGAAATATGGAAATGGCGAAGATCGAATTGTTATGGAATTTTCTGAATTTTGTAGTTTGGGGTCCACTTAAAATCTAAGCCACGTTTCATCTAATTCGATTCGAACCGGAGATACAGCTTGACCTCTCCGTTGTACTAGCTTTCATACAAATACAAATACTTTATTGGTAACAGTGTTACAAGTCAATTGATAATGAATTATATAAGTATTACACTTTCATAATATTTTCAAAATGTCACGAAATCATAACATCTATTACATAAAACAATCGTTACTTATTACAATTATAACAATAAATAAAAATAAACCGGTTTTACGGCAACAAAAATAAATTAAACTACACATTTTGGTGTGTACATTTTAAATTAACAAATTCGTCAAAGTCGTAAAAGCATTGATCCAGTAACCACTTCTTTAGTTTAAATTTAAAGCTATTGATGGTAGTTGCATTCTTAACGTGTTCCGGGAGTTTATTGAAGACAGTAGGCCCCAAAACATACACCGACCGTTCGGATTTTGTAAGCTTATGGAGCAATGGGAGAAGTTGGCCCTCGTCTTTGTTGCTTCTTAAGGCGCGCGACAATACATGCTTCCGATTGAACATACCTACATTCCGGTAGGTGAATATCGCAATCCGATATAAATACTCACATGGTAGTGTGAGTATGCCTAATTTTTTAAATAAAGGTCTGCAGGATTCCTCCTGGTCAGTGATGCCGAAAACGGCACGTACCGCCCGCTATTAGGCCACAAAAGCGCGGTGCCACCCGGAGGCGCGCGCCCATATTTCCGCCCCGTAAGACAGTACCGAGTGGACAGTGGCGAAATAACACGATCGCAGTACACCGCGCTCAGCGGTGCCTCTGAGGCGACGCAACGCGAAAGAGGCACGGCCAAGCTTCCCGCATACCTCGTCAATATGAGATTCCCAAATGAGAGCATTGTCTACGTGAAAACCCAACAGTTTAGTGGTTTTCACTTGTTGTAGCGGTGCTCTGCCAATATTCACCTGCAATGGACGTGCACCTCTGCCATTTAGTGGAAACCTCATAAAGCAAGTCTTGTCTTTGTTCAGTGCTAACCTATTGGCACTGAACCATCCATCGAGCTGCCGAATTACGTCGTTCAGGCTCTCTTCAAGTTGCGCCTCCGTCGGCGCGGTGACCACCACCACGACGTCATCCGCGTACACATATATGTCCACGCCTCCTAGCGACCCCGGTAGGTCATTAAATAGGAGGCTGAACAACGAATTAGAGAGGCACGAACCTTGAGGAACCCCCATCACGTTGCTCATCTCTGCCGAATCCACTCCACCCCCCGCGCTGACTAGGACCTGTGACCTGCTGCTCATGAAGGACAGTAGCAGTGACAAAGTTGGCCCACGAATCCCGTAGTGCTGCAATTTGTTTGCTATCAGTCCGTGGTCTGCGGTATCGAAGGCGCGCGAGAGATCGCAACACACGACTGCGACCTGACGGCCCTCCTCGCGGGCGCTCAGCACCTTCCAAATTACCTCACGCACTAGGTCTGTCGTCGCGCGGCCAGGCCTGTACGCGTATTGCCGGTCGGACAACACTCGGCTACTCGATAGATAGGACAATAATCTCTCATTTATCCCTACCTCAAAGACTTTGCTGATCACGGGTACTAGAGATATCGGACGATATGACTTTAAGACCGACTTTTTCCCTTTCCCTTTATAGATTGGGGATATTTTTACTTTCTTTAACGCTGTAGGGTATATCCCCTTTCGGCTACATTCGTTAAATAGATAGCCCACGACATGACCTATTGATGACATAATGTTCGAAAGCAGGCTAGACGGCAGGCCGTATAAGTCTGTACTCTTTTTGGGCGTGATGTTAGTTCGTACTAGACGCTGCAGTTCTTCGGGCGTGAAGGGTCGCAGTCACATCGAGACGTCGCCCGCGCCGAGCAGGCTGGCCGCCGCGGACGCGTCGGCAGCCGGCGCCCCGCAGCGCTCCGCCGCAGTCACAAATTCTAAGTTGAGCGCGTCCACCAGCGCTTGCTTAGAAGGGAAAGGTGACCCGTCTTCCTGACGTAATAGGACTGTGAAGTCGGTTCGTTCCCGGGTTCCACGGCCTAGTTCCCTATTTATGAATTGCCACATACATTTAGATTTGTCGGGGCTTCATTAATTAACTTATTATAAAAGTGTGTGCGTTTTCTTTTTAATATTACGTCATATTTGGTGCTCAGGCTACTTACTATTTCAGTTAAAAAATCATTATTAGGTAATTCATTGGATAATTTAATCATGTCAAATAATAAAAATTTTAAGTTATTTACTTCGTCGTCAATCCACACTTTCCGGTTCTGAAAAGTGGGACGCCGTTTGTATGGGAAACATATGTCAAACTTATTCAATAAAATATTTATAATTGCGTCACAGAGGTCATTGCAATCATCATTACAATTTCGAACAATTGCGCCCCAGTCTACCGACTCAAGGGCTGTTTCGAAACTAGCCTTGTTGGCGCGGCTGTACGTGCGGGTGCGCACGGTCGGCGGCGGCGCCGCGGCGCCGGCGGGCCCGCCCGCGCCCGCGCCAGGCACAGCCGCTGCGCGCCGTGGTCGCTCAGCTGAGTGTCCACGGCGCGCACCGACAGCACCCGCGACGCGGGCAGGTTTGTGTAGACGTGATCTAGTAACGTTGCACTGTCACCCTCCACTCGAGTCGGAAAGTTCACAAATTGTTCGAAATTGTAACTCGTCAAAAGATCGACAAGACTCCGTTTGATAGGAGTATTATCCAATAAATTAATATTTATGTCACCCATAATTACAGCATACAAATTGTCGTCGCAAATTTTAGTCAAAAGTTTTTCAAATAAGGTCAGATATTCAGTATGACTAGTTTGGTTGGAGTGGTAAACCGCGACAAGTAATATGTTATCGTTCACCAAATGCACGGCAGACATATCAAAGATCTGTTCGCGGAATAGATCACAATAGTCTTGTCTGTTAACTGCTCCAACTCCAGAACGAACGTAAATGCAACTACCCCCATGGGCTATTTGCGACCTAAAATTTAACGAAATAAGATCGTAATTACACAATGTAACCGATACTTGTTCCTCGTTACGGAGCCAATGTTCCGTAATAAACAACGCGTCACAATTTAATTCGTCCGACATTAGGGAGGTCATTTAAAATGGTCATTAGGGAAAAAGATAAACTGCTCTAAAACTATTTCCACGGACGAAATCGCAGGCAAAAGCTAGTACGAAGTATTGGTAAAGTCCTCAACCACCGCGCCGGCCTCCCAAACGGCCGGTAGTTTCCAAACAATCACCTTGGCAACAACTGCAATACAAATAAACTTCTCAGGCATTCTCCCCATAGAAATCAGTCAAAGGGCCATTATTATGAAAGCATTACTTCCAGAGGGTGACCGTAAAAAGCGTCTGAAAAGGAAATGTTTTTCCTTTGATTAATGTTCCAACTGCCGCCGCGACGTTGACGAGTTAATCGAACCCAAAACGTTGAATTATTAAATGGCAACATCCTCTAGAGTTTAATCCGGACAGGGAATAACGTCGATCGGCCCGACTGTTACCTGCTCGCTTGTCAGGAACGGCAGAATTAATAAGTATCCGAGTTATTGATTGCTGACCCCTGGAAATGTCGATTCGTCCCACGGATTTGGACATTCAAAAAGTTTTCGGTGATTTAGGAGAGCTGGACTTTCAGTTTTTGAATCTTTTATTGATATTGGAGGGAAGCTGACGAGAAAACGCATCACTGATCACATCAAGGATTCTGATCACTATCTAAACACACCCAGGGTCGCAGATGCGTCTTAGAAAATGGTTTACCTACGCTTGTCGTCGTATACCTAGAGTCTACATTTCTTACGAGTGTGGCCTATAATTTCCGAAAATCAGAGTAAAACTTTTATCACTCGGATGACTAATATAGGCTGAGGAAGATGGACAGGACAGATACTGATGTGAGTGACGATTACAACAATCATCATCAGAAGTTTTAAAATAGCTAAGAATGTGAGCTTTGACTTTTTCTCTTTGCCGTCACAGCCACGTCAAAAAAATAAACCTAACATAAAAAGTAACTATGAGTCTTAATAATCAGACGGCGGCGCTGTAGGCTTGACGTTGTAAATTATGTGTATTATAATTCAGACTATGGCGGTTAAAAGGTTAAACACAATGTCGATGCGATTCTATATGAGTATGCATCTGTAATAACTAAAAACTTACGGAGCGTCGGTAGTGGAGCGGTTACGGTATCCGACTCATAAGCGAGAGGTACCGGGTTCGAATCTCGGTGCGGCCAGTGACGGCTGTACCAATGACGCTTTTCTGAGTTATGTACATTAGCTGAAATCTAACCGATGCTCTTATGGTGAGTGAATACATCGTGATGAAACCTGCACTTTCAAGCGACTAAATGTGTAACCATGATCCAATCTGATCAGGTTCCCCTGGTAGCAGGGTCTCGGAGGTCAGGTGGCAGTCGTTCCACTATAATTACATGATCTACCAAATCCTGGATCACGGTCAAGGCGGACCCCAGACCCACGTACGCGAGAGCACAACCGGGACATTAACGCCAAGACGATTATCTCTTATTTTTTATCAACTAAAAACTTAGATCACATTTTGCTGCCGCAAAACTTCGCGTGTCTGCTAAAAACATCGCATAAAAGCAAAAACAAGGCACATTCTCCCACATTATGTGTGGAAAAATCACTTTAGCCGTCGCCCGTCAGATTCTCTTAGCGCAAAATAGATTTTGCAAGCTCATAATGCCACAAGGAGGTTCGCAGGTTCGCGGGTAACGGGAGGGGCGCGGCTGACAATGTTGTTGTGGGGGCAGAATCGTCGCGAGAATGTGGGTGCACGCATTGCTTCACGTTCGGGGAACTAGTAAATGGGAATAACGCAGCTTATGAATTCATGTGAACCCCCGACGAAAAAGAGTGGTGTTATGAGTGACGTGTGTATTAGTGGAGGTGTTTATTCAGGTGAGGTGTGAATTCACCTATTTTGATGTGATTTTCTTTATTTGAAAGGCAGTTTCGATATGTCAAGGACATCTGCGGTCTAAGGTGAGAGCGGATGCGCTGCCGGCCTTTGAGGCTTTTTTTTAGATTTTGTTAGTTGACTATAATAAGAGATACCTATTTAAATAATAGGCAGCGGTAACCACTTTTCATCAGCTTACTTGTTTACTCAACGTATGATAATTTTCTTGAAGTAATATTTCAATGTGTTAAAACTAAAATCTTAATAGTAAGTAATAGCTATCCAGACATCCGAAGTTCTAGAATTTCAACATCTCTCCCATTATGCTAAGAAAGGCACGCCAGACGACACCAAAGAAATTACGGAGCAAGGAATTTAATCGTGATTCTCAACTTTTTGAGTTATTTCATATTTTTACTCACGACGACGGACGGAACGGCGGTATATGTGTTTGGGGTTGTGTGTATGTTTGTATGTCTGTTAGGTATAGTTTTCTTTTCAGTAAACAACTAAAGGATTAAGAGACAGAAGGATTACAGAGTAGTACCAACAAGGTGACCTCAGTACGTACTGTAACGGCTGGGATCTCCACTTCTGTAGATAAGAAAACTGGCTGCAGGATTTCATAAAAAATGGCCATGCGACAGAGTAGTACCAACAATAGATAAGAAAGCTATAAACTGTAGACTATAGATAAGAAAACAGGCTTCAGGATCCTGCCAATCGTGAAGAATATGGTAGAACCTTCCACCAATCTGGAGGAGGCTCAGTGTAGCGGTGGATTATGATCTGGCTGGTACCATACATAATACATACATACCGTCATGCCTATTTCCCAAAGACCACATAATTCCACTTGCTACGGCCCTGCCAACCATCTCTCATTCAAAATCATCGCAGCCCATAACAGTCCACTGCAGGACTAAGGGCCTCTCCCACAAAAGGAGAGGTTATTGCCATAATCTCCACGCTTGGCCGGCCGGTTGGAGATCGCAGTGATATAAATATTACAATGGAAAACGCTGCTGCCCATTTTCCAGCCTACGGAGACTAGATCACTTGCCTCGAAAACATTAGTCGCCTTGTACGACACCTACGAGTGTAAGGGGTTGGTGCTATTCTACTCTGCACAACACCACACGGCCACCCTCTCTCGATTCTTCCATATTCATCCCCCTGCCAAGTCGAGCAAACAAGCACGGCCGTCCACCCTTTTCTCGAAGCACCTCAATTTTAAAGCTCTTTATATCTTTGTTAGGGTCTGAAGAAACTGCTTGAATTTTGTGATTGCCAAGGCATAAAAATATCTTTATAAAAGAGATCAAATAAAGTTCTAGACAATAAAGATGTAATAAATATAATGATCAAACGTTTTAGAATTATTATTTATTCAGTATGTTTAAAAGATAACTATAGGCAATTTGCAAAATTGTCAAACTTGGCTCCACCTTAGGTCTCATATATTTTTACGGTACAGTCACAAGACTTGGCGAATTTTCATATAAAAATATTTTTGAAAGAATCAATATTTTCCTACATACTCGTCGGTTTGGAGTACCTTCTCTTGAATTGAACTTTTAAAAATATTTTCCACTAAATAAACCATCACGGGCTGAAAATGGGCTTTATAGACTGTTTAACCAATCTTCAGGATTCCCAGACTCTTAAATAAAATAAATAAATGTTCATGGACAAATTCCCACAGCGCTATCTAGCCCCAAACTAAGCAAAGCTTGTACTATGGTGCTAGATAACTGATATACTACTTAAATACTTTTATAAATACAAACTTATTATACATAGAACACCCAGACCCGTAACAGAAATTAAAATTCATCATTTCAATTTCTGCCCGGCCGGGAATCGAATCCGGGTCCTCTTGCGTGGCAGACCGGCATGTTGACCATTGAACCACTCAGGTCGCCTCAAAGTACGAAACTGTCATAATTTCAGCTGCCAGACTCTAAGTGCGTTGCTTAACTTTGTTTATTACTAGACCAGGCTCATACTTATTTGATACAAGCTTTTGCCCGCAACGGATTTCGTGTTTCAATTATTATGTTCTGGTTCCGTTCCCGAGGGAACCACATTGAACTGTCGAATAAATTATTTGTGCCTATATTAATGCGTACATTACTACAAAATTTTATCACTATTCGTTCATTTCTTTTTGCATGAAGGAGTAACAAATATCCATCCATGCTTACAAACTTTCACTTTTACAAAATTAAAATAAGTTAAATGAAGGCCGCCATAAAAATGAAAAGAAACATATGTGTACCGACACTCGCTATATCGTATAATTTTCAACGTCGTAGTCATCCCTCCCCGCCCTCCTCGTAAATTAAATTTATAGTTGCAGAATCAAAAGTTGGCGAAGTGCAAAATTCAGGCAGCACTCGACTTATAAACTTCGCTGCGCCGGCCGGTTGAAACTTTGATTTATGTAACTTTCACTGATTGGATGGCCACTACGAAAAACCGTAGCTGTGAAAGGATACACTGAGTGAATGAGTGATTTTTTCAATATACATACATCATACATACATACATACAAAGCTCACGCCTCTGTCCCACAGGTGGGGTAGGCAGAAACTATGGACGGCGGACTTTGCTCTGTCCTAACACATCCACCTAGCCTCGCCTCCTATATATCCACAATTCTTTTCATACATCTCTTTTTATTCTACACCTACTTAACCCCTACTTACCCTTGCAAACCTTTCTCTTGAATCACTCTATCTATTATTGAAAACCGCATTAAAATCCGTTGTATAGTTTAAGATCTAAGCGTACATAGATACATAGGGACAGACGGCGGGAAGCAACTTTGTTTTATACTACGTATTTATATAATTCATTTTACTGCGTTGACTTATTATTTACAAATGTAATGTACTTCTTTTAAGGTCAGTTAGGTACCAACTTGATACTCGGACATGTATCTGTTACTAATAAATAATTTGTATCTGTAATACTGCTAACTACCACACTAAGGTGGCAAACAAGCTTACAGCCTGCCTGATGGAAAGCAGTCACCGCAGACGTTTGCAATACCAGGGATACCCACGCGTTGCCAACCCCGTAAAACCTTTGTAACAAAAGTCGTCATAACACGAAAAAAAAACTTACACAAAACGGTAATTGCACACACAGACGCTTTGTTACAGAAATTCGATTAAAACTTGCCCGGAACGGCCGCTTGTCCGACTTCGGCAGACGATAAGTAATCCGCGTGATAATCCGAAAAAAAGTTACTTTAATCACATAAGTTCGGTGTATCGGTGGTGCGGACGAGCTTGTACCGGGTGGGCCACGGAACGTATTAGTACAATCATTCTTCGGGCCTATATAAGAATTGATTAGACTGTAAGGGCGCTGTAGGTTATCCCATGTCATCTAGTACAAAAAAAAAACACTTTATAGCGATAATAAAGGTCCACAAAACAAAATCCACAAAACGTAGGTCCGCCCGTGCACAAATTGAAACAAAAAAATATCGAGAAAGTAGCAAGTGGAACAATATTGTTTGTACCATTTATCGCAAATGGAAACTCAAAATACGAGTTAGCTGAAAGCCAGAATGGAAATTACCAGATTCGCACAAAGCTAGAAACGCAAAATGCCAGAATTGTTGTTGTGGAATGTCTCGTCACTGCTAACTTACTTACTTATTGCGCTGGCTCAGCAACGCAAAGTGGATCTTGGTCTCCGACACTAGAGATCCGCCACATCTTTCTATCTCTATTCTACAGCTGCATTATATTAAGGAAATATTAGTTTTATCTGTTAGGTACATCCTGTGTTTTTTTTTTTGCCTAAGGAAACACACAGACGGACCAGATCTAAAATAAAAACTTACAACATAAATTATAACTACATATCTTTACACTCGACATTACCACAATTAAATTTATAATGCTGTCCCTTTTGAACCAATAATAATACATGTAATTAAGTGATATAAATATCAAGTGTATTCCAAAAGCAATTTGGGAACTAGTTACCTTACACAACGTATACGCCTATTGAAATCATTTTGAAGTTGCCGACGTTAATTATATACAGAGTGAATTGGATTAACCCACTTGCGACTGAACAAAATATTTTTTGTAACAGGCTTGAAATTTTGGACACGTCTATATTCATCATCATCATCACAGTCCGTAACAGTCCACTGCAAGACTTAGGGCCTCTAACACGAAAGGGGAGGTTATTGCCATAATCTCCACGCTTGACAGGCGGGTTGGAGATCGCAGTGTTTAAATATAATAATGAAAAATGCTGCTGCCCATTTTCCAGACTACGGAGACTCTTGATCTTTTGCCTCGAAAACATTAGTCGCCTTGTACGACACCCATGAATGTAAGGGGTTGGTGCTATTCTACTCTGCCGGACACCACACGGCCAAGTCTATATTGGCGACAAATAAATATCTTTTTTTTTTTGAGCGCTAATGTATTGTGAATGAAATCATCACCTCTTGTAGTGGGAATTTCATGATGAGTACCTAATTCCAAACCAGCTGCAATTTAAGCTGATGAATGATCGTTGCTGAAACTATAAAAAATTGTTGAAAAAAGTGGAACAAAAGGTGATTTAACTTATAAAATAATTTGACAGTAAACCATTTTGATCAAAATCCACCCATGGACTTACTACCTGTTAGACTTTCCGGGGTGGTTTCAGGGCTGGGAGCTCTAGTGTTTTCCGAGAAACGTCATCAAGTGACGTTTCGCGGAACAATGCGCTCCCTGCCCCGCGCCCCGCACCCCGCGTTATTCCTGAAACTTCACCCTCCCACCCGCGGGGGGTCGATCTATAAAGGTACGTATTCACAACTTGTTTCCAAACAATCATTGCCACAAAATAGTACATCAAATCAAATCAAAATTTATTTATTGAGTAGGACATTCAATATCTCTTTCAATCGCCAAAAGGACCCCTCCCGCAGGAAAGTAGGAAGGAAACACACAATGACATATCCATCATGGCCGCCCCATCGGTATATAAAATACGAGTAAATTAAATAGGTACCTAATTACTTTCTGCGTCACCTTGTACGAAACACGTAGAGAAAGTTACGTGACATATTGAAAACACCCGATTAACTAGTTTAGACATATTACTATGAAGACACGTTATAATCGTCTTTTCGTCGAGTTTGATTAGGTATAATTTGGTAACTATTTATAGTGTTTGGAAGTTAGTTAATAGTTTTAGTTAAAATACTTACAAACTGCGAATTACCTTGTAGTTATAATAATAGCATACTATGTGGTCTTAAATAACTAAACTATTGTGAGTTCACTATTTTGGAAGCGTGCTTGCGGGACCGATAACAGAAGTTAAGCAATGCACGCGGATGCTGGTAACTGGATGGGTGACCGTTTCGTACTTTAGGCTTGTCGAATTTGAGCACCGCAACGGCTCGCCACACGTTAGGTGTGTCTTAATACCGTTGTCTATGTAAGGTTTACCAAGGTATTTCGATTCGACCGGAGACTGGTTGAACAGTGCCAAGGCACCCCGTGGCTGTTCTTTTATAGTCATCATCATCGTCCTAGCGCTTAACCCGGCCTCTGCCAGGGTCCGCTTTCCTACAAATTCTTCTCCACTTCGCCCGGTCTTCGGCATCCTCGCGTTGTAAGCCGTTGGCTCTCGCATCCAACTCAGCGATGTCAATCCATCGCTTCTTGGGTCGCCCACGGGGCCTCTTTCCTGATATCGGCAGGTTCAGACACCTATTTCCCACCTATCCCTTAGGCTTACGCAACAAGTGACCAAACCAGCGCAGACGAGCCTCCTCGATCTTATCTGCGATATCCCTTGCGCCAAGGCTGCCACGGATGTACTCGTTACGTATTCGATCGAGTCGCGTAACTCCGCACATCCACCGCAGCATTTTCATTTCGTTGGCGTGGAGTTCGCGAACGTGTTTCGTCAGCGCTGGCCATGTCTCGCAGCCATAGAGCATCACCGATCTAATTATACTCTTGTATATAAGCCCTTTGAGCTTGACAGGGATTTTAGGGTCACAGATGACCGCTGTGAGCTCCCGCCATCTGGCCAAAGCTGCAGAAATTCTGTACTTGACATCGTGGCCAATATCGCCAGACTCGTGTATCACGGATCCGAGGTATTTGCATTTATCTGTTCTAATGACAGCTTCGTTACCTATACGGATGGTGTCGAGATCTCGAGGTGTGTACTCTGTTTTGGCGATATTCAGCTTCAAACCACCGTTTTCTAGCACATCCTTCCACGTATTTACTCTGGTCTCAAGGTCCTGCCTAAGCTTGCTCACCAGTACAATGTCGTCAGCGTACTTCATGAACCAGGGAGGCATGTCCTGCTCTTTTATATTATTATATTTTGGCAATCTTCATATTTTTAACTCTAAATATATATTTACATTGTACAAACCAAAGTCACGCTGGGCCCACTAGTGCTGAATAATAACAAAAACCTCTTTTATGTTTTGAAACTATTTACGATTATTCAAAATTCGTATCAATTAACTACCTACTAATATGATTTTATGGTCTATATTGTCGGCAACAAAGAAATGTGCATACAGAAGTAAAATTTCACCAGGAAAACTATACTAACTAACAGGATAAGAGACTATCATGAAGCACGAGTGTAGAGTAAGTCAATGCAAACAAACACATATTCCGCAAAATATTCTTCGATCAAAATATGTATAACACATAGTAAAAAAAAGCTTAAATATTACTCCCTAACTAGATCTTTATCTGACATTAAATATTATAAAGTTTCAAATAACAACCTTAAAATATGGTAATTAGGTGCTTAAACCATCCACTTAGCATATTAATCGGGGCAATAAACATTACGAATAAACCAGTTTTAATGTCTACTGTAAAAACGACAAAAAGCAACTGAAAGCTCAATTTACATTAGAACGCAACTCTTTACTTTGTAAGAAGAGTACCCGCTGCGCCATCTTTTATTAATGTGAAAGCTGGTTTGCTTGAAACTATAATTTACTTATACCAATGTAGACGAAGACATCGATAAATAGTGGTGTCGAGGTGAAAAAAAAAATGTGATCAAATGCTTTTGATCAAAGTATCTATAACTGCATTTTTTCGGCTACACAGAAAACGCGCCATACTCATTCATTCCAAGCGTTGTCACATCCAATCCGCCAAAGTGTTGGATCATGTCTACGAGCCAGTATATGATTGATAAATGTCACCAAAATCTGTTGTAGGTGGGGTCTATGGACGGCGGTGAGCACTTACCATCAGGTGACCTGGGCCTCAAGTTCACTAATTTACATGGTTCGATTTAATGTAGGCGAATTGTAATTGGATTACAATAGCAGCTCAGCTTATGAGCAGAATACCAAAAACGCGTAAAACTGCAATTAATTTATTTTTATTATTTTTATATTTTTTATTATTAATTAAATGGAGCCATTAGTAAATTAGCGGACTTGAGGTGACATGCTTACTCATTTGCCTCCCTCTATTCTAAAGAAACCCTTCTTCGTGAAAGCATCAGCATCATTGAATCGTTCTTACTGAATTTTATTTGACTCCGCCAATTGTAGCTCTTCAAAGTTTTCGCGAAGAACCAAGCATACGTTTCTAAGGGTTTGTGTAAACCTCTGGGACACATTCGAATAACAATAGTCATTACATGTTCCAGCCATGCTAGACTAGGTTCCGATGAAAACTGAAATTTAATTCGTCTGAAATTTGATATTAGCTGGAAGATATATCTTTCAGGGATAAGGTCAGCTTTGCATATTGTATTGTGACTGTATGGTTCATTACGTGTTTCACCCAAAAAAAGAACATAATAAACCATACACCTAGCTCAGAATCTGTGTTGAAAAATCGGGAGCGGCATCACAGGTTTATTCAATTAACTTCGCAGGCATTCGCATACGACAGGGACCGGACACGGTTGGCGGATAGGTAACAGGATATGAAGTGCTGACTTTACACCCTGTAGCATAAAGTAGGTACATTGGTACAGTGGTTGACTAACTTGTGTCACCAGGCATATGGTGGTTTTATGTGTATAAACTGCATTAACCCAAGTCAATATAGAAATAATATTTTTATGGGAAATTATGTGGCTCTATAGTGAATCGACGGCCACTATTTACTAATACTTATGCACATGAAATTAGCGTGATATGTGCGGTAAATTTTTTAAGAAAAATAGTTTTAATATCCTCCATTAGCAGCTATACATTTTTAGCCTCGGTTTCTGTCCATTTTTAGATATTATATAAAAATAGTTTTCAGTTTCAAATCACTACATATTATAAAACAAAGTCCCTCACCGAGTCTGTCTGTCTTTCTGTTGCGATGAACTCAAAGAGATAAACTATAGACCAGCACTTGGTTCTTCTGCACAAAATAGAAGCTTACGCGTCTAAAGCCTTAGTTTATCTAAATGTGTTAACCTGATGCATGTAATACAGTTTGTAAAAAAATTTTAATTACAATAATATTTTACCTTAAACACTGCACTTCCAATGGTAATTACAAAAGTAGGTACAATCAAAGTATTTCAAAAAGTGTGTGCGCGTATGTGTATTTATGTATGTGTCTTCGTTACCTAATCAAATCTGCTCAGTGATCTTACGTGAAAAAGTAAAACCACCCTTATTTTAGTGTTTTCATTTACAACAACATATCATAACATTTATATATAAAGCTCACGCCTCTATCCCTCAGGTGGGATAGGCAGAGACTAGAATTAGAGCAAATATTTGAAAAAACTCACAGAAAACCAAAAAGGACTTCCTGAAAAGCATAAACCAACATGAATTTTAACATGTTGAAACTGAAGATGGAATAATAACATGTCCAACGCGATTCACTCGAGAGAGCCCTAGAGATAACCTAACCTTTTGCGAGTGGCACGGAGTGCTCTTGAAAAATGTCCGGTCCGAATACGCCCGAATATACCACATTCACACGCTTGGTTGTGATAAACATTTTCATATTGTAACTTGCGAAATTGAGTGATTTTGGGTAATCTATGTTGACCTTCTAAAATTTTCATTAATTATATTTCCTCCTTTCAATTCATTTCATCTACGCTAGTATAGATAGATAGATAAATTCTTTATTGCTCACACAAGAAACATTAAAAAGTTCCTACAAAAACCATAACTAGTATACATATAGAAGTCTTTGCCTTCTTTGCTTTTCATAGCATTTTTATTTTTAAAACTTTATTTTACATCCTACACCTACATTGGGATGATTTACATCAGTGTATTACCCTGAATCATGGCCCAGGCGGACCCCGGGCCCTCGCATGCTGCGTTGAAGCGCATCCGCGACATAACGCCAAGATGATGATGATGATGATGGTCAAGGCGAACACCGAGCCCTCGTGTGCGAGAGCACAACCGGGACATTAAAGCCAATAAAAAAAAAATTACCCACGGTTTACCTATGTCTGTGGTATCGTAGTTCCCGAAAGGATAGACGGAAAGATCGGCTAAGTAGCTTAGGAAATACTACCCGAAATATTGACGCCGGAATATTCGAAAACAACTTTAATCGGGATTGTTGTTGACTTTGTTTAATTAAAATCGCTCCAGTAATATAGGACATATTAACTGTAATATTGACGTTGGAATTATGGCGTTATTCCACATTATTTTAAAGTGTTAAGTGCTTTTCATCCTGACAAAGTTATAGAATTATGCGGGATAGTAGTCGAGTAGAATGTTTACAGAGATCTAAGTGTCCAAACTACACGGATGAAATCCGTTTCTGGGCTCCGACGAAAAAAGAGGGGCATTATAAGTTAGACGTATGTATCTGTGGCTTTGTGGCTTTGTGTGTCTGTCAGTGGCATGTGTCCGAACGATGCGGATGCTTTCGATACAATCGGTTCTGTAGTTTCGAAAAAAATTGAGTTTATATAATCTTAGTCAGGGGTTATCCGACTTTTTCTATCGGTAAGGTTATCAATACAATTTAATAGACTGGTTGAACAGGCTCATGAACCGAATGGTACCATCACGGTATACCTATTTAATACAAGAGTTATACTTACCATCTGAAAATGCTACGGCAATTACGGTTACCAACGCAACGAGTGCGAGTTACGAGAGCGGGTTTTATTGTTCAAAGTGTCCTTTCTGTTGAAACCCCTTTCACCTTTCCCGTGGTACTCATAAACATTTTTATATAGGTCGTTTTGAGGTATTGTTGCGCCCTAAAGCACGGACGCCCGCACTCCATTACCTAAAATCCCTAAAATGTTGATTTCAGTACCGCTCGTAGGGAAAGAGTTAAAACTGGATTGAAGCGGTTATTGCTAGGTATTATTACCGATTCTACCAAAATATAAATGTTCGTGTGGAAGCTTGGAATCGCGTAAGATTAATAATACCCCGAACATTTTTAAGCATAAATTGTTTGTATGTGCATGAAGCATGAAATATAGCTCTCCTCTATTCCATTCTAACAAAGCATATAACCTTACTGACAGAAAAAGTCGGACGCCACCCGACAAAGTTAACTTCTCAAATATTTTCTAAACTACAAAACCGATTTTAATGAAACAAAGCTAAGAACTATTTCGGTTAAACTGGCTTTCGAATAGAGAAAACCGCATCCAAATCGGTCGATCCGTTCGAGAGCTACGATGCGACAGACAGATACACAAAGCTACAGTTACACAGATACGCACGTCAGACTTATAACACCCCTCTTTTTTCGTCGGGGGTTAAAAACAAAGTCGCTTTCCGTCTGTCTGTCGATACATCCGCACAACTCCTAAGTCACGCAACAGCTTTAATGCGTAGTCCATATAAAACAAGTTATATTCAGAAATATTTTTTCATAGCACGCTTTCATCGCGCATTCTCAATGATCAGTCAGAGTATTTGTCAAGACTCATCAAACGAGCCCGAACTCGATGGATTTACCATGCGTAGTTTAGGAGTTCCTACGGCCACCTTCCGTTACATTACATTGTCTCCGAACTTGCATGTGTGTGCAAAATTTCAGCGCAATCGGGAACCAGGAAATGCGTAAAATATAACTTGCAAGATTTTATTACGAAGAGGCATTGGGAGATGTGAAACTAAATGAATGCTACTAAAATATTTTAAGATTCTCAAATAAAAACGTTTTTAAAGCCTGAGGCGTCCGCCTGGATTAGTATCGCCTCTTTATCTATTTTTGCTGTCAAGCGACAAACCAGTTTGAAGGGTACAGTAGTCAGCATAATTACAGGATTTAGGCATATCACATATTAAGGTATTCACAAAAAATACTTGTCTATGTAAAGTAGTTTTTGTATGCATGTTAGTCGTGCTCGTCTACTAAGTGATCGCACTGCATTCAATACAATATATATACTATAATTGGTCAATTTCGTACAAATTGACGGGACGCAATTGGCCGTATGGTGTCCGTTAGAGTAGAATAACACCAACCCCTTACACTCGTGGGTGTCGTACGAGACGACTTATGTTTCAGAGGCAAAACTTCTAGAGTGTACGTAGACTGGAAAATAGGCAGCAGAATTTTCCATTCTTGTATTTATAACACTGCAATCTCCAACCTGTCTTCCAAGCGTGGAGATTATGGCAATAACCTTACGTTTGTGAGGCCCTAAGTCCTGCAGTGCGCTGTTATAGGCTGTGATGGTGATGATGATGGGTCACATAAAGCCGACCGCCACTAAGTATTGTCAGTTGGAACCCTATGCGTTCGCGCGCACTCTGAGACCTTCAGTAGGTAACGTTTCTAAATACGGGTGTAAGTCCTCAGAGTGACCCGCGACGATGTGAATAAAATCGCGGATTATTTGGCCATGTGGTGTCTGGCAGAGTAGAATAGCACCAACCCCAGCATTTTCCATTGTTATATTTAAACACTGCGATCTCCAATCCGCCTGCGAAGCGTGGAGATTATGGCAAAAACCTCCCCTTTCGTTGGGGAGGCTCTAACTCCTGCAGTGGAATGGCGTACCAGTCCGTAGGCTGTGATGATGAGTTTAACCATTATGGATACTTTTTAATATTAGGTCCTTACCTATGAAATTCGCGTTTTGTATTGCGAAAATGACGAAAACTGAAATTTTTCAATTTCTTCGAAATGGCCAATCCGATTACAATGGGACTAACTAGTAGTTAGTATATTACACTAACAGATACTCTTACAATGAGGGAAAAATCGCGACGAAACCTATACATTCAGGTCACGGAGGTCAGATGGCAGTACTTACCTGATTTATCAAATCCTGGATCATGATCAAGGCGGACTCCGGGTCCAGCGCCCGAGATCATAAGCGCGATAGTTTGATATTTAGATGATTGTTAGATTTGTGTTATTCCATCACGCAGAAACTGCCGAATGGATTTGTTGCAGTTTTGCTAACTTATAGCTTCTATCTTATCTATCTTATCCCGAAATTAAATATGGTTCCCGAATGTAGGCGGATGAAGCTCGGAAAAAATCAAGTACTTTTAAATTATTTGTAGCTATATTAAAACTTCTATAACTAATCCTAGACCTAGGCGAAAATATTTTTCGGAGGATATTTTGCCAGTGTACCTTTTACGAAGCGGAACGAACGAATTTTTAATAAGTTTACACTTAAAGTGCCTTGTTAAGTTCTATTAAAAAGATAATTTTAGTCATGAAAATAGTTTAGTTCGAGTAAAAATGCGTAAATTTTATATATTTTTGTTTTGTTGAACTTTTTTACAGTAACAGTTGATAATAGTTTTAAAAAGTTAAAACTAAAATGTACATTACAAATTAAGTAAGCTTGTCAATCTGATTTAGTAAATGACTAAATCATTACAAAAGTATCAAAACATACTTGTAACTGTACTAATCAACTTTGCTTAACAGCAACTATACTTTTACAAATATCACAAAATGACGTACAAACTTCATAACTTACAAAGAAACTAAACAAAAAATATTATAAAAACAAAAAAATTTACTAACCTTTTATTCCACACCTCGATTTCCCGCCACAGTCATATCCACAGATACGAGTCACACTTGACCATTACACACACCAAACGAACGTGAGGGAGCGACCACCGACCGACCGAAACACGTCCGCGCGCCACCACGGCCGGCACTAAACTGGCAGCACATCGCGAAATTACAAGTTTAAAAACAATCGGGGCCACTCGGGAAACCTTCGGCCGACTTCGGCTGCTTGATTATTCCGTATACTGTAACTGCATCCTTATGGCATCTCAATGCAATGAGGACTGTTATTTATTATTGGCATGTGTACACTGTACCTCTATGTACTGCTCCTGTAACAATTTTAATAGGAACGCTGTGCGTACCGCTACGCCACATGCTACGAGGTCGTAGCACTTCGTAGCATATTATAATGCATAATTTTTCGTGCAATGTCTTACAACTTTTACACAATTTGACTGTATGGTATGCAGCACAGTATAATTTGTATATCATGATGAAACGAGGTTTGGACAATGACTGTCACATGCTACGATGACGTAGCACTTCGTAGCATATTATAATCTTTAGAAGATGGACGACTTTGCATTTGACCGAGAATCGAAAATGACATCAAAATGTTATAATTTTGCAATCATTATCATGTAACTTTTATTTAATTTTTTTACTATTGTATGTTTATGTAATATGGGTCTATTGCCTGGAATAAAGATTTATTATTATTATTATTATTATATAACGCATAATTTTTCGTGCAATATCTCACAACTTTTACACAATATAACTGTATGGTATCCAATACTGTAGAATATGTATATCATGAAGAAAATATGTTTTGACAAATATTGTTATGTGCTACGATGGCGTAGCACATCGTAGCTTTGTGCTACGAACGGCTTTCCGTGCAATATTTACAACATTTACACATTTTAGATCTGGGGCAGTAAAGTTTTCGAGTGGCGACCACGTACCGGAAGACGGAGCGTGGCTAGGCCTCCCACAAGGTGGACCGTCCACTTGGTAAAGATCGCAGGTCCCACCTGGATGCGGAAGGCACGGGACCGGCCTTTGTGGAGATATCTGGAAAAAGCCTATGCCCAGCAGTGGACGTCTTCTGATATGATGATTTTGATGATGATGAGATCTGCAGTATTGAATAAAGCGTTAACTATTGTCCTGACGGGTGTCGACCAAGGCGGCTACTGTAGACGATATTGACTTCCTAAGTTTTAAAATTGCAAGAACGATTGTGAATTTTTAATGTTGCGATCTTGATTCGGTTCTTTGAATGTCGATTAACCTGGTAAAAAAAATTCCATAACAAGCTTTTATCGCGCTGTGTAGTACTCATCAAGACCATTACCCTACACCTACCCTACACCTACTTCACCCCTACCTACCGTTTCTTCCCCTTGAACCACTCTATCTATTGCCGAAAACCTCATTAAAATCCGTTGCGTAGTTTAAAATATCTGAGCGTACATAGATACTTAGGGACAGACAGCGTGAAGCGAATTAGTTTTGTACTAAGTAAAGAAGATAGTTATAAAATAACGTCGCTTTGCTGGCTTGTATGTTTCTGTCTCTATACCGGTATCTCCTCATAAACCAGGCAACGGATTTTAATGCGATTTTCACTATCTTTTAGATAATTTCTTCCAGAGGGTTCATATGTATAATATGCACATTATATATTAGAAAAACCGGTGCGAATCCGGGCCATATTAATAAAATATTTTGTTCATTACAATCAGAACATGAAAGCTTCAGCTCACATAGCCATTTAGAGTAACAATTTTAATATTTCTCAAAAGGAAACCCGATATAAAATGGAGCCTACTTTATCAAAGGAAAGAAGTCAAACAATCTTTCCTGTTCGAGCGGCCGCTTCAAAGGGCAGATAAAGCTGTTTTAAAACTTCTGTCCTCTCCAACCCAACTTTTTTTTTGTGTAAGGCACAAACTTCTTCGGAGTCACTTAGTTCTGTTTTGTACTATGGCGCCGTTCGTGATGGTGTAGGAAAGTTAATTTGTCACGATTTTATAATTTACAAGCCGTTCCCTGAGGTTTTCAACCACGCGCAGTTCGGACCTCTGCTGTGAACATTCAACGATCCTGCAGGTCCCCTTTTATTTATCTAAATCGTTTCAGTAATTATAGAAATTCTAACTGTCATAAACTTACAAACGTACAACATTTCCTCTTTATTAGGACAGTTAAAATAATTTCATTTATCATCAACAATTCGGAACGGGCTGAACTTGAGCCTCCCCAACAGGAGGAGCGGAGAGTTTTGGCACAATCTTCACGCTTATCAAGCGGGTTGGAGAGAAAAACCTTGGCCTTTTTCTGGCCGACGGAGCCCCGACCTGACATAGTTTTAATTAGATACTGACTGAATTAGGTGATGACATAATGTAAATAATGCACGCTCTCTCTCTCTCTTATTTGTAACGCCCTAACAGGGTGTCACATGTAAGTACTACATAATATTGTGAAATATTATTAAAGTCTGTGATACGCAATAAATAAAATAAAATGAAATGACCTTGGCACCTGTATTCAGTAACAATACTTTTATATCAATACAGAGTTTAAAACAAAATCGCTTCCCGCCGTCTGTCCCTATCTATCTTTTAAAGTACGCAACGGATTTTAATGCGGTTTTCAGCAATGGATATAGTGATTCAAGAGGAAGGTTCATAAGATAAAAAAGGGTAGGTAGGGATAAAGTAGCTGTAGGGTAGGTTATAGTAGGGATGTCATGGGGATGAAGTCGTGCCGGGCCCACTAGTGTCTAAATGAAGTAACGTTACTATGAGTCCTCGTTCTCAGTGTTCGTCCGCTAAGTGAACCCGGATCTATGATTGGTCAATTTAGTTCATTTTAACGGACGGACAGTATATTTAAGTTTATGGATAGTGCCAACCGACACTCAAGTATTGTCGGAACAACAGAGTAGAAAAAAAATTGCCAGACTATAGAGAGGCTTATAACGGTTGTTTTTTCAAACAAAAAAGGCATGCATCGTCTGCGTCAAAACCTTTCGTTCCACTAGGATCCACCGACGAGGCTCCACCGATTATAAGGTCTCCTTCATTTTCTGGCGGCAGCAAATAAAAAACTGTACAGTCTGTCGATATTTTCTTTCGATATATCGTAGAAAGCGATATTATCGATGTCGATAATGGAAAATAGCTAAGTTTCCAATCTCAAACCCTGTGCGTTCGCCCACGGTTCACGCGCTCTGTGAGACCGTTTCTGAATATGGATGTACAGTAAGTAGCCAGCGAAATTACAGGCATGAGGCATTTAGTCCTCACAGTGACAACGCACCTCCGGTTCTGCATTTTTGTTGCCTGCAACCTAAATGTATGAATCGAAGATGTAATAGGCGACAGTTACCGCTTACCACTGTAGCGACATCTATCGCTCCAATAGGGAAACTTAACGGTACTCACATTAATAGTACACGAACACAAGGTTGGCAAGCATACGCACATAGATGGCGTTAACTTTCCTGCATCGCGCTAACGGAATATGTTAACTCCGCGGCATATATACAACTTCCCGACGATCAACCGTCGGACCCTTGGTCCCCTGGTCACAACACCCGGCCAGGTGGGTAATTACCCTTTTCCACCTTCTCACCATCTTCGCATGCCAACATTGGCGGCAACCTTAATTCCTTACCATCGCCAAAGTGGTGACCCCGACGTGATCCTTACGTCTCCCTACCTGACCCCGCAAGCAGCAGTCACAGCTTCTCGACCATAGTCGGCACAACGCGTGCTTCCTGGTCGTTCACCCGCGGCATCTCACTGTCCCCTCCCAGTCTCGACTCACTGTAGACTTGGGAACAGCATCGCTTCGGCACAGCTCACAGCGCAACCTCACGCCAGAGCTTCGCCATTGCTCACCGCATCGCCAGACTGACTAAGCCTCATACGTCAGCTTCAGCGTTTCTCGTTTCGGAATCGACCTCCAGTCTTCGGGGGGAGTACTGTAGCGACATCTATCGCTCCAATAGGGAAACTTAACGGTACTCACATTAATAGTACACGAACACAAGGTTGGCAAGCATACGCACATAGATGGCGTTAACTTTCCTGCATCGCGCTAACGGAATATGTTAACTCCGCGGCATATATACAACTTCCCGACGATCAACCGTCGGACCCTTGGTCCCCTGGTCACAACACCCGGCCAGGTGGGTAATTACCCTTTTCCACCTTCTCACCATCTTCGCATGCCAACATTGGCGGCAACCTTAATTCCTTACCATCGCCAAACCGTCAGGTGGGTTGTCTGCTCATTTGTCACTGCGTAGTATAAAAAAATGGTAGAACACTCGAACTATAAAATACATTTATTAGAGAAAATATTCCAATCCCGCTTCGCTAGGTAGACCTTAATTAATTCCATTCCATTGTTATGTAAGTGAATACAAAGGCCTTTTGTAGTACACAAGTAAGTAACGAAATAAAATGACTTTCTTGTATTTCCATATAACCCAGAGAATAAAACTTCTTTTAGAATATCACGATTCTCGGTCTACGTGAAGTGCTCGTGATCTCTAGAGGGTATTTGATGAGTAACTTCATAAGTAAGTTTGTTTGGGAGTCACTGGCCTTGGATATGTTTATTTATTTATAGGATATCCATCAGCAATTTTATTCTAAGCCTTAATTACATACATTAGTGTAATTTAGAAGCCATTAACAGGAAACAAAATTACAGTAATTAAGGTAAACAAATTAAGTTTGTGGTGTTCGACAGACAGACACAGTGATCTTATGAGGTTTCCGTTTTACAAATAGGTTTTAAACGCTAAAAATAGGGTTTACATTATTCATTTTTACATTAAAAAGGTTAGATATAGGTAGATTTCATACTTCGGGTATGAAATCCCGTAAAATAAAATGTACGGCTAGCACAAGGGTGCCTGCGACACAGCTCGTACCGTGAGAGAGCGTTTCTTTCCTTCTCTTAATAGTAAAGAGATAGCATTATCTATGTCGCGCCTTTTCTCGCATATCACGCACGACAGCACACTTCTGCTAGCCGTGCAGGTCTCCGCGATTTAGAATATCCGCAAAATTACGACGAGCGCCATCTAGTGTAATGGTGGTACTATGTAGCCATGTCTATTTCTTTTCTGTGTTTATAAAAGTGTTTTAATCTATACTCTATTTATTGTTGAAAACCGCATTAAAATTCGTTGCGTATGAAAGATCTAAGCGTACATACATAGATACATATGGACAGACAGGACAGAGGCGGGAAGTATTTATTTTAAACTATGGACAGATATAACACCCAGACCCGTAAAATAAATTAAAATTCATCATTTCAATTTCTGCTCGGCCGGGAATCGAACCCGGGACCTCTGCGTGACAAACAGGCTTTACGTTAACAAACTGAACCACACAGGTCATAAAAAAATGCAGTTTACATTGATATATAATGAAGGCAATAAACGAGTTTTATTCTTATTCTATCTATTCATAGTTATTCTAAATTCTCTTTTTACTTGTGCCAAAAGACGTTGCTCCTTGCAAATTTTAAGATTTCATAAACAGAAAGTACCCTATCGGTTTTGATGACAGAAAAGCGCGCAGTCATTGATCAACACACCTTTGCGACTTTAGTTTTGACGACTTCTATCCCTTTTCACGAAAGCACTCCCACAGATTGTAGGAGAGCGAGAGCAAAATTATTACTGTACACATAAAAAAAAGAGATCCAAACTAATGCTCCACCCAAACCGTCACCTGGAACACAAATCCATGAATCCTAAGTACCTTTAACGTGTCTCAATAAATAGGGCAGTACTCCAGAGGGTGAGGGATTAAGCGGCCCGGTAGTTGAATCGAGGGCAATTTACCCCTTGCAATCGGCGACGTTCGGGGGCGATTTTGAAATATTGACTGTACGCCTACAATTTGGAGGGACAACTAGTGATGGCCAGAGCCAGGGCTAGATTTTTGTACCTATATATGTTTATACCATTACTAAGGTGGCAAACAAGGATATGATCCGTCTGATGGTAAGCAGTTACCGTAGGACGTTTGCGACCAGGGCTATCACAGTGCGTTTCCGACCACGTAAAAACTTTGTCTAGAAGAACTCTATGCTTTAGCACTAGTGACAGTCCCAGTAGGGAGCTCAGTCTGAGTGCATTGAAGTAGGTGCTCTAAAACCGCACAGTATGGGACTACGTGACCATTTCGGTTTTAAGCGTCCTATCGATGTCGATGACTACTTTTTTTTTAGTTTTTTATAATTTATACTAGGCAGGTATTTGATCGCCATCTCAACTCATGGGAAGCGACGATGCGGCCGAAGGTGAACCGTGGAGGATGCCTGTCTAGGAACAGCCTCTTCACTCTGGCTGCTTGGCTGGTTTAGGTAGATAGCTGATTATACATACTACATAAGGGTGGAACCTCTGACGTATGGACTATCAGCAGTATAAAATGGTATATTTATTTAATTTTGTAAGTCAACGCTACTTTTCTGCGGGTTTAACCGTCGTTTCACCACAAATGAACCCTGGGTAGCGAACCAGACTAGAAGTTCTTTCCAGTGATAAGGTTTGGCCGTGGTCACTACCCTGAAAACTTACACCTGTATTCAGAAACATTACAATGAGCTCTCACAGCGTGTGCGAACGCACATGGTTCCAACTGACAATACTTGAGTGGCGATCGGCACTGTGCGTCAGTCAAAATGAGCGAAATTTACCAATCATAAAGACATATTGAACGCATTGCGTTCACTGAGCAGACGAACACTATGAGAACGCATAGTACCGCTACTTGCGGCTTGTTACGAACTCTAGGGAAGACGGTCATGGGCTGGGCATCTGGACTGTTCTGTTGTACACATCTTAGAGTAGGACAAACGTTTCAGCGCCTCATTTATCTGCCATTTTTGCTCCGTCTCAGGTGTGATGATAGGCAAATATTATTATTGAAAAGATTATCTCTCTGGGTTCATAACTTACCTAAGGTGGTTTAAAAACACAAAATCATCTTCGTCGTTAATATCCCGATTGTGCTCTCGAGCACGTTACATTGGATCATAGTTGCAAATTCAGTTGCCTAAATTTGCAGGTTTCATCACGATATTTTCCCACACCGTATCCCTGAAAAATCGGGGGTAAACATTACATAGTATAAATAAAGTCGCTTCCCGCCGTCTGTCCCCATGTATCTATGTATGTATATCTGTATAGGCTTAGATCTTTTAAACTACGCAACGGATTTTAATACGGGTTTCAACAACATATAGAGTGATTCAATAGGAAGGTTTATAGCAAGTAAAAAAGAGTGGGTAGGGATAGGTGCATGCAAACGAAGTCGCGCCGGGTCCACTACTACAAATGTTAGTTTAACTAAAACTTGAATGCAAACGGGGGCCATTTTCGGAGCTTGATAGGTACCAACTTTATAGAGATTCTGATATTCGGGTTTCCTGAATAGTACATATAATTTCCTTCCTTCTCACTGTTGACGAATTCTGGGTTAACATAGTATACCCGGTCCCAGTCCCAACCCACACGGGCGTCACTAGTAACGCGTGTTGACGTGCAAACCGGTTCGTGCCGTGTAAAATTGTCTATCCGGTTTAACCTGCTTACGGGAATTGATTCGCCGTAGCCCGTAACCTTTGAATACTGAGCGTTTTGTCTTTACTCTGTAAATAAGTGGTAAATAGGCGCTGTTCGAATCTACTACGCAATTTTGAATGCCAATTCATCGGTTCGTGTGGAGTTGAATAAGTATCTACGTAGTTACATTTTCTTTTAGTATATAATGTACAGTGTTATGTAACGTAATGTAAGGGGTGTGACACAACGTGAACAAAGGATTTTTTTCCTTAGGTATATGATAGAACTAGGCGAATGAGCATACAGAGACTAGTAGTCGCTGATCTACATATCCGTCCAGTCTTTACTTAATAATAAAAAACCGGCCAAGATGTGTCGGGCCACGTGCAGTGTAGGGTTCTATTGCCTGTAAATTTTTGATATTTTAAACACATTACAAAGTTATAAATGCACCGTGCTCCCGCACAACTTGTATGAAATATTTGCTAATTTAACTTAACTTTATAAGTTTGTTAACAATTTTTTGGCGGACTACTTTACGGTTTAAAACTTTTTCCTTGATTTATGATACATGGCATTGCTTCTTTCCAAATTTCATGATTCTAGAATCTAGATAAATTGAAAGTATCCTGTAGGTTTTGATTCCCTTGGAAGCGTCAAAATATGCAGCATATACGGAGCATAAAAAGCCGTATCTTTTGATTGCATTGACATAGAAGTTTAAGTTTTTCACTGCACCAGATCTGAGTCATCTTGGCGTTAATGTCCCGGTTGTGCTCTCGAGAGCGAGGGCCCGGGGTCCGCCTTGCCTTGATCCAGGATTTGGCAAGTCAGGTCAATAACGGTAGAGCGACTGCCATCTGACCCTATTAACAGAGGAACCTGACGGTTGGATCACATTCAGTCGCCTGAATGCGCAGGTTTCATCACAATGTTTTATTCAATGGTACCTCTAGCTTTTGTGGGTCTCCAAACCCTCTACTATTGCAAAAAAATTGAATTTTCCTTGCACTCGATGACAAAGGATAACGTACGGCGCCCTCACAGTCTATAATTAATTCCATGCATTTCCAGCCACGGGAAGGGCATTAACTTGTATTATTGACGTCACTATTGGCTACACTTTATGTCCGTTTCATTGTTATCCACTTACGTGTATAAACAGTGCTTCCCACACATGTTGTCACATACGTACCTATTGGTCCCTTGTTTGTCCCACAGGTAATTTTGTCACGGAATGACGTAGAAAAATACAATAGTAAATTACAATACAATATTCTATAAAGGCTGACTTCGCTTGGTTTAAATTATTTGTAGTAAGTCGTTTGTAAATGCGGGATTATATGCAAATATGCAAGAAAAAAAGCTAAAATATGCACGATAATGGAAAAAATATGTAATTTCATATAAAAAAAAAATTGTATTTTCAAATGTTTTAAAAAGAAAAGCTATAATCACTCGACGATAACCATCGTATTTGCGAAAAAATCAATTACAAATATATTTAACTAACTAAGATCGCTTATTAGATTATTTTAAGTGGAAAATAACAGTTCTATCGGTCCACTGAGGTGACTGGTGGAGTCTCTGGTGCCACTATATGAGACATCTAAAGTAAACGATGAATGATATCCAATCTAGCGTATATATGCATGGGGTCAAAATTGTTTGGTAAAATATGCAACTGCCGCTGAAAGGGGGCTAAATATACAATTGCATATGCAATATGCATTTCATAATTAATATTATAGAATATATTTGCCAAACGAATAAATAAAAAATATGATACAATTATACAACAACTTGTGTATGTAACAAGTACATCCGTGTCAGCCTTGGCGTGAGAGACATCGCGGATAAGATTGAAGAGGCTCAACTGCGCTGGTTCATATTCATATTCATATTTATTTGCTTCCATAAAGATAATGCAGTAACACGGTTCGGTCATGTGTTGCGTAAGCCCCATGGATATGTGGGAAATAGGTGCCTAAAATATGTGGGTATCAGGAAAGAAGCCCCAAAGACACGATGGGTTGCCATCGCCGAGTCGGATGCCAAAGCAAACGGCTTCTAACGTGATAATGTCGAAGATCGAGCAACATGGAAAAGTAAACGAAAGAACCGGTAGAGATTTTATTTAAAAAATTTAGAATTACTTTGACAATCATATTCGAAAATAATTAATGAAGAGTCTTTAAAACTTTTTACTCCTTTAAATTTCCTGGTATCGACTCAAGATGACTCAATATAAGTAAATCTAAATAGGTAAAAACATAATGCATTAAAAATAATTTTGTAAATAAACTTTTTTGGGCATTACATTCTCACCGCACCAGAGCCTCCTTCATATTACTGAAGGAAGCTATGACCGCACTCATAACCATAGATATAGCCACGGTGACAACCTCTTAAACTCAACTGTCAAAGTTGAAAAACTAAATCAAAGATTTTGACACATACACAGAGAGTAAATATTTTATGTGCTTTCAGGTGTATTCATCGAAGCAGTTCAATCAAACTAAGTATTGTATTCCTTCTACATTTACAATGTCATCAGAAAAAGGGGCCACCGAGAAGGACGTATTAATAGCTATAAAGGACATTTTAAAAAGCAGCGGCCACTTGAACAAATTCCAGGCGGAGGTAATTAAAAGTGCCTCTCGCGGAGGTACTGTTGGTAGATTAATTATGTCTGTCGCTCTGGATTGCTCTCATTGTAGTTGTTTGGATGTAGTGGTCTACAATACTGCAGATGCACTCTCTGATTACCTCCAGCGTTGTAACCACAACTGAACGAAGTTCAGAGTTTTTACTTTGTGCTCGCGTTGAAAGATGTAGTTGTTGTGTTTTCTTCTAGTTTACCACTCAGTTTAGGTAAAATAAGTATTTAATAAAGATGGAACAAAGTCATACACGGTCGCTGGATAGAGTTTATTCATACAACTACCACGAATGTTAACCTGAATTTCTACGTACACAGTAACAAGTGTTGAAACCCTATAAACCTTATTTTATGCAGACAACCATTTGTATCTAGTGACTAAAGATACTGGCAATGGTGTAGCAGGCCAACGTTGACTTGGTCTATGGAGCGTCGGTAGCCGAGCGGTTGAGTATCCGACTCGTAAACGAGAGGTACTGGGTTCGAATCCCGCTGCGGCCATGTACCAATAACTCTTTTCTGAATTATGTACATTAGTTGAATACTGACCGATGCTATTACGGTGAGGGAAAACATCGTGATGAAACCTGTATATTCAGGCAACTGAATGTGTAACCATGATCCAATCTGGTCAGGTTCCCCTGGTAGCAGGGTCACGGAGGTCAGATGGCAGTCGCTCCAGTGCAATTACCTGATCTACCAAATCCTGGATCATGGTCAAGCCAGACTCCGAGCTCTCGTGCGCAAGAGCACAACTGAGATATTAACGTCAAGATGTTTTTTTTTTATTGTGGACAAACATCTCTGCTCTATTATGCTCGGGTCGTTGCAAAAATGTTGAAAGATTAAGAACGCCAGGAGACACACGGTATAGAACAATACACTTTACCCGTTCCTGAGAAAAAGCGTCGTGAGTGTCCGACAGGCAAACAACAAAGCGATACTATAATGAACACTGAAAACGGTCAATTGCGATTATCAATCACGAAGAGCTTTACAATCGCTTGGTAGACAGCGTTTTATCTTTAAAGTCCCGTGGTTATCAGTGGAACTACAAACATTATAATAAGTATGTAGCTAGGCTAGAGACAACAGTGCCACTCTTCATAGGTACTGAATGTTGAATGTTACCCTAGTAGCAGATGTCACGGAGGTCAGATGGAAATCACCCCACTGTAATTACCTGATCAAGGCGGACCCCGGGTCCTCGTTTGCGAGAGTACAACCGGGACATTGACGCCAAGATAATTATTCAGACATATAGGTAGACAGACGCGGTGGGACTTTACCATCAGGCAGGCCTTAGTGGTATATAAAAAGAAACGTGCTGCTTATCGCGTCAAAAGATTTTCACGCACATTATTGAAGAATTCGTTGAACTCTCCAGGGGAAACCTCTCCAGAGATCTCATTCCACTGCCTTAGTAAGTGTGGGAGAATGTTCTTTTGCAGCCGTGCAGTCTGCGACCAACTTCGTTTCATCCCAGTCGATGGCGAGCGGTCCGATGAAAGTATAGTATCACGGTAACCTTGGTCATCTTGGCGGTAATGTCCAAGGTATGCTCTCGCGCGCGACGGCTCTGAGTCCAGTTGAGCGACTGCCATCCGATCTTCGTGACTTTGTTAAGAGACCATAGAAACCTGACCAGAATGGATCAATTTAGTTTCCTGTTTTCCTTCATCGTAAGAGCATCGGTTAGTGTTCTACAAATATACGTAACTCAGAAAAGAGCCATTGGTCCATGACAGCACTGGGATTCGAAGCCGGACCTCGAAGTACGAGTCGGACCCCTCAACCATTTAGACTACCAATGCTCTCACGGTATCACCTCGATTTACATTAAATGTGGTCTATGTCCATACAGATTCGGGCCAAGGTCACCGAGGTTCTCCGCGAGAGGCAGGTCACGGGTAAAGATAAGAAGCTAGGTCCGCCGCAGCCGACTCATGAGGTGCTACTCGTGAACGAGCTCGTGAGGGAGTACCTCGAATGGAATGGGTCAGTATTCAGAGCTCAGCTGACGCGTACTCGACCGATGTCTGTCGAATGTAATGTATGAACAATTTGAATGCAGCATTACGCGGGTCTACGAGGTACATTTGTACAGTCGAGGAAACTGACTGTTAAGCAATTAATCGTCTTCTTAATTTGTTGTATGTATGTATGTAAACTCTTTATTGCGTATAACTACATAAAGAACAATAACAAAATAAAATAAATAAACATTGCAAAGGCGGGCTTATCCCAAAATGAGACTTCTTCCAGCTAACCTTACCTAGTTTCCGATTATCTTTAACTTATATTTGGAAAACTTTGCAAGTTTTTATCGGTCAACCGCACAAAATATATTTTTTTTTTCGTCTATCTACCGACAAGAAAAATTGCTTAAAACATTTTACTTTCGTTTACGTAGTTTTTAGCATGGAAAAGAGGGCTAAACAATTAAGATGTGGTCTTTCTTTGCTAATTAAGGATGCCATTCTCACATAAATGTTTTGTAATTCTAAAAATATTATAATAAAAGCGGCGTTATATATCTCGATGTAGTGACGCTCGACGTGAAAGAAACAATTCATGATTCCATAGTGTCCAGGATTTGTGCCATAGTGGGTGCAGAAGTCACCGGCATAGTTTCCACGAGTTTCAAAACTAAAGTGGCAGTGGGCAGGCCACAAAATTTCATAGGACCGATGGCCGATGAGGCACAAAGGTTTTCGAATGGCGATCACGTACAAGAAATTATAGTGTAGGACAGTCCCAGGAGATAGACGGAGCTGGTGGATGTAAGGGCACCAAGCCGATCATTGCCGGAGGCCAGGGGGAGGGGCCTGTGTCCAGCAGTGGACGTCCTGGCGTTGAGATGTTCAGATACAGAACCGTTCGGGGTGTTACCTGCCATGGCAGCCTTGGTGACGCTGTTCCGGCTCTGCGAGGCTCTTGACAGCAATGATTCGCGAAGACAGCACAGCACAATTACTTTGGTTCTTCGGTCTTCCGATCCCTCCGACGTCGATTGGTCGTTCCAGACACCGTCGTCGGCGATTTGCAAGATGCCTCGGAGAATGGTCTCTCGCCCATGACGCAGAATCTGAAAAATAGTGATTTTTATATCGATATCAAGAGTTAACGAATCCCACTTCTGATGTTAGATTTAATATATGTCCTACTTATAATTATAGTGACTTTTATTAGTATAAACCTTTATTTTAATAATTAAGCTACAGAATAATAACAGAGTGTGAGTATTTATCCAAAACTCCAGTGAAATATATGGAAAACGCTAAATTAGGTAAACAAGAGCATATTAATAAATGGATATCTATGTCATGTAAAATATAGTTCATGGAGGTAGTGCTATTTGTTTAGGACGTAGGTTATAAAGTATTTAAGAGAGACTGGGCGAAGTGGAGGAGTAAGACTTGATAACTTGAATATGTTATCTAGGATAAAGTATTATTCTAGTGCACATTATTTAATCAAACAAAAGCATATTTTAAGTATATTAGGTATATTTTAATAAGCAATGTAATCCATTATAAAATGAGGTATTTATTTAAACAACATTTATGCAACATTCTAACCAAATGTAATGACACAATTATCGATCACATAACCAAATATTTATCCTTTAAAAATGGGACAGTGGTATTACATACGATTCAATAAATAACCGATTATATAAATAAATAAAACTAATACAAAATATAAAGCAACAATAATACAATGCAAGTGTACTTAACTCTGTGCCGGCTCTGGAGCAAAAGTCCCTCTCACTGTCACGACTGAACCTTTATACTAGCTATCTAGCTGGAAATGTCATTCTTATTCTCATTTCCGGTCTCCTAAATTTAATGATAGATAGTTTACATGTTAATTTAATGTATTACAATACTTTTAACATTTTTTAACATTATAATAAATTTATTACATAATTAATTAAGGAAGTTTCTCATAAACAGTATTTAATCTGATCAAAAGTCACAATCGTTCAGAAATCCAGACATTTCGTTCTGAAGTTGGTAAAATGTTTTATGAAAGTATTTTGAAATGTTAATTATTAATAATCACGATAGTTTTCAATATATATGTAACTTTAAATAACAATTAAAATATTCTAAAATACCTTATATCTAACACGTGCCTAAAAGATACCTATTCATTCTTGATTTGAAGACCCCAAGGTTATACTTACCGTTGAACAATGACTCAGGCAGAGAGTTCCAGTCCTTTGCAGTGCGCATACCATAAATGTGTGCGCATGGGACGTCTACCATAAATGGATCGATCGATCTTTTGTTCGATCATAAAAAGGGCACGATGGAACAAGGTTGTGGAGCTCCTGGGAGCACTCACCGATAAATAATAATGATATTTTTATTGTATTTGTAATGACGTTTGTTTGTACGAACTTACAATTAATACCAAAGCTGTCTACTGCGTCATCTATTGAGGAATTGGCGTTAGGAATGCTATAAATACCTTTTGAAACCCTGCTCATTGTCGAGCCGATAGCTCGGTTCGTCGCCCGCAAATAGTCCCGTATTACAATTGCCTTATTGTTGGTTCCAGCTACCTCTACTCCATGTCGGTACTGACGTCCGAAGCCGCGATGCCCCTAGAGCGGGCCAGCCGCGCGGAACTGTGCGCGGAAGTGGGAGTGCGGGACGACGAACGCAGTTCCTCCCTGCCACTGCTCTCCAACATCGTGGCAGCGTACACGGAGCGCATCAAGCGCAAGATCAGCAAGATAAAGAAGGATACACAGTAAGGGGCAGAAGGGGCGGTGTAATAGGGAATTTTTGAGTAAATGTCTCGTGGTTGGAGTCTGTGTGTTTGAGTTTGGTTTAGGTTACGGCCGCACTTACAAGTTACACTGTTTCGAGTCGGTAGGTAGGCAAACGTGCAAGCGGGCTACCTAATGGAAAGTGGTCACCACTGTCTATAGACATTAGCAACACCAGGGGTATCGCCAATGCGATGTCCACCGCTGGCTGTGGCAGCAAAAATAGAAATGCCTTCTACTGCCAAATCCACTCTTCCTTTGTGGTTTCTTGTTTCTCAATTTCTATAAGGTGTATTGTTTCATGCTCCTTATTGTAACACGACGTTAATTGCAATGAAAATACAAAATCGATTTTCGTTGCGCCGCATCGGCACTTACTATGGTGATACGGCGGACAAATGTCTGCTTATTATACATTAAATGTATACAGTGACCCAAAATAACGTTTTCAAAATTAAAAAATCATTTATAAAAATGGTTATAAAAATGCTTTGCGTTCCTTTTTGTTTTTGTTTATTGTTTTTTTATTCGTTGGCACCATTTTATTATTGTTTTGTTGGCCAAAAAAGTGTTATTATAGTGTATAAAAGTGTTAGTATGAGCGTGGAAATTGACAGTGTCAGATAATAAACATTCTAGGTGTTAGCCGTCAGTTGGTTCTACCGAATGCTATGTTGAATTCGGCAAGATCGGACTACATCCTCAGAGAGGACATAAGCGGATTATTTGAACTTCAAGGAACCAATACATTATAAATCAAAGATCAGTCCTAAATACACAAATCAAGCTGAGAAAAATATCGCGAGACTTGGGGATAAGTAGCTCCACTGGGTAACGTAAAGCATTTTTCTGAGTTTATATGGTTCCTAGCAATTACAACCACAAAAAAGCCAATTAAATTTTGAGATTCTTAATTTTGTTTAATTAAAATGGGTTTTGTAATTTTGAAAATATTCGAATATATTTGAACTTGCTCGGGAGTTATCCGACTTTACTGTCGGTTAAGTTGTTGAGTGTACTATTTCTGTCATAACACGATTCTGCCTAAACCAGTTTCTGTCTTATCCCGAATCTGCCGAGCATCGCGTAAAAGGTTGCCGCTGCTTCGAACCGTATTCTCAAACGAAAAATACTTTACGATAGAACACGCCCATACTGCGGTTAAGGTTAAGGTTTGGGGTGCAGTTGGCACCACTGGTAAAACGAGGGGATAATTTTTGTAGAGAATAGTATCAAAATTAACCAAGAAAAATATCAACAAGATATCCTTGAATCTGTGGTTCTTCTTGGAGTCAGCGACACTTTGGTAACCGTCCACGGTTATTTCAATAAAAGATGCTCCAGCTCACTTAGGGTTTGTTAAGTATTTAACAATGTTGCAAAAGCAATTTCCCTCACTTCATTAGCTCAAAAGAATGGCCACCCTACTCGCTTGATCTAAATCCAATAAATTACAGTTTATTGTCAATCTTAGAGGCAAGGCTGTACTACGCCTAATATAATTGTTGTTAACCTGAAGGCTACTCAAACACGCCAGTGAGACGAATATCTGTTGAGAAAAAGCGGAAAATTGTGGAAAATATCAAGCGATAGACTATGTAGTTATGCTGAAGGAGGTAGTGGTAAGACTCTGGCAAATCTGATCCGTCCGCCTTATCTAATTCTGACGCCAAGGTGTTCCGGTTCAAAGGCTAAGGTAGCCAGCGCAATTACATGTATTAGGCATTTCATTTTAGTCCTCACAGTGCTACGCACCTGCAGTTCTGCATTCTTGTTGCCTGCAGCCTAAATGCTTGAATCGTAGATATTATGGGCGATAATTGCGGCTTACCATCATGATAGGCTGTGATTGTCACTGCGTAGCATACATAAAAACACTATAAAAATTAGCTAATGTCAGCTGGGTATTGTAACGATCCTTATGTGCCATAAGTGCGTTCCAGTAGATTAGTTATTACCTACATCACTATAAGTATGTGATTTTGAAAAGTATTCGTATGTCGTGATTAAATGCGTAAGTTCGGGTGACAAAATAATAGCACACAACTTTAATGGCGAGTTTTATATTGGGGTGCATTGTGATCGCTTTAACAATTTCGAAACAAATAAGACAAACTATCGTTTTCGAAATGCCTTTTTCGGGACCTTAACCGACGCCCGCTGCACACATGTGGGCTATTGTCTGAAACAGGATTTATTAAGATGTTTTAGGGCGGCAATTAACTAACAAACGGCGCTGACTTCCTTCCTTCACAGCAGGCATATTGTCCCCTACTCTCTATTGTAAATTTTTTAACAAAAAGGGTACGCGCGTTTGTCTTTATGGCACGCCAGAGCATTTATTTACTTTTATGACCTGCGTTGTCATTAGCGTTGCGTCAATATATTTTTAATACAAAGGCGATAGATAGTCCCGGAGAAAACAAAGAATTTCGATGAGCGGACCCTGACTTTCATAGAGGAATTGAGTAACACATGTTGGTCAAATAGTTGGTTTTCTCACGCTTTAGGATGCGGGGTTGAGGGGCTAAGGGAAGAAAGACGGGAACGACAGTTGGTCTAAGGTCCCGGGACTGGGTGGTTCTTCGGCCAGGGACATTTCCTTGATACGAGGAGTGCGCGCGCGCAGGCACCGCGGGGTATTGTCGAGAATGTTGTTGAGTGCTAGTGTTAATGGTTTACATTTTGTACGAGCATTAGGTATCTCTTGTGTGGTGGTTTCATAGTGTTATATATCGTCCACTATTTTTTTTATAATTGGATATGTTGGTGACTTGCGATTTGTACGAGCATTTGCAGTAAGTATGATTTTGAATTATATATTTAGGGTGGCTATAATTATATTTTGGTAGGGCCATCACGTAGTTATACTAAAGAGTGAAAGAAGAAGATAGGCATGTTTTGTGTTATAGATACTGAAAGTTGTTTAGTCAAATTAAACCGATTACTAGTTATTCTCTTTAATGACACTGTTTCGAATAATTAAATCCAATACGTCCGTAAAATAAATTCTCTACTTCTAAATATATAAAAATTAATTAACTATCACTTAGAGTACACATATGGGCACAGTTCTGGTAATGTGTTCTGCACCTCTTGCCGAGCCTTACGGCACCTGTTGTGGTCGGGTCAATAAGCGTGTCGGGGTTCTTTCTTACTTGCGTAAATTACTCATTTTAGCTCAATATGATTTTCATCATCATCATCACAGCCCGTAACAGTCCACTGCAGGACTTTGGGCCTCTCCCACGAAAGGGGAGGTAATTGCCATAATCTCCACGCTTGGCAGGCGGGTTGGAGATCGCAGTGTTTAAATATAACAATGGAAAATGCTGCTGCCCAATTTCCAGACTACGGAGACTCTTGATTTTTGGCCTCGAAAACATTAGTCGCCTTGTACGACACCCATGAGTGTAAAGGGTTGGTGCTATTCTACTCTGCCGGACACCACACGGCTAATATTATTATTATATATTACGGCGGATATGATTTTATTGAGAATAAAATTAATAGTTGTTTATACACGTTTATGACTCGTCCCGCCCATAGAAAACATCACTACACAGGGAACCAGGGCCGGATCGGACGTGGACCACGCTCTGTTGAGTAGGATCGGGAAACTGATTTGTGCTCCATGTACTTTTAGACGGTTTATCACCGTGGGTTTGCCACTGGATCTTGGTATAACTCTACCCCTTGTTCGCTTAAAAACTTATTGCTTTTAATGCTTTAACGACATTTAAATCGCGGACATGGAAAATCGAGTTAGTTCGATAGGTGGGCTCAGTCATAAGCGTCCCGACACCAATAAGGATACATGCCGTGTGCGCGTAAATAAAATTAAAATATTAGTATCTCGATCGTTTGCAAACAAATTAGGCCGGTGAAGAAGTACGACGAGATGATCGGAATGCGTGTGACGGTTTGATCGGAGTAAACAATAGGTCACTGGTTGTTTGATGTCGAGGTTTCGCTGGACGCATGAGCAGGACATGTGGTCCATATGTTCATGTGTTGGCCTGGTGTGTAGGTTGCAAGGGAGCCCCTTATTAGCCCCTTCCTATCGATTAGGCTATTTCCGAGACCATTAAAGGTCCATATTTCACAACTCATTAGGGTCAGGTCTATGTAAGGCAAATCTCGCAGCCATAGGGATAGGAGTGGCCACGAAGAAAGAAGAGGTATACGCTCGGAAGCCGCGACGTGCGTCGATCGCCTGCCATTGATCGCCCGCCGACTAGATATGATGAAGATCAGTTCTAGAGCTAAGTTGCATGTTTCTTAATTTATATTTTGCTTGTTTTGTCTACTAATACAAATTTTTAAATTTTTAATGTGCGGAATTGATGTTTCATTTGACTCGCGTATTTTACACGGTGCATTCATTCGACGAACCTAATTTTTATATTTATATAGTTGTGGTTATTCTCTTATGTTTTATTTGTTTCACGGATAATTTAGAGTTCACATGTTTATCTTGGTTGTGGATTTGATCTCCTGCTAGTTGTACGCTTTACTTTTCCGTTCAGTGATTCTATAAAACGCATTTCCTTTAAATGAATTTTCCTTTAATTTAGCGGTATTTATAACCTTAAGGGTGTTATTTCGAAATACGATTTTATCAAACACACAACGTAGAGGGTCCTTGTAATGTATCTAAAGCTAGACGATCACGATGTACGGCCAATGTATTTATGTGTAATCTACACGTCTCATAGCTAGAGACATCTCAGTCATGTAAGTAAGTAGGTTTAAGTATTAGGGGCAGGGGAGGGGTGTTACAGTATCTACAACGTCAAATTGTCACACCGTGACGGTCACACATCAATTCAAACTGAACCACTCAGGTTGTCATAAATAAAGCCAGGAACAAGCCAGCAGCGATGACGCCCTTATCCCTAAATAGTTACGGGCTCACTTATTTAATTCAAAGGGTGATCGTGTGTAATATTTCAAGCAAAGTAGATTAGGGCCAATTACTCGACATTGACAAGTGGCATTTGGCGTACGGGGCAACCTTAAAAGGCTACAGGCAATTTACCTTCTGACCTATCAATCACGTCTACAGGCTGATCAATCTAGCCTTTAATTATTGTTATTTACGGTCCAAAGTGTTGGTCGAATGCTCGTTTGATTCGGAGTCAATACGTTTTTAGAGAAGGATTGATGATGGCTAAACCTTGGAAGTTACCGCCTACCTTTTTCGAATACACTTTTTTACTGTTGACTGCTGGATAAGGCTACTTTAGCTTTAAGCCCGCCAATGTACATTTAGGGCAGCTTACACTAAATTCTTAAACGCATTTAAACTTGATACTTAAACAAAAAGCTTCATACAAAAAAAGGTATGTCATTCTTAAACGAGTTGAAGAATTTGGTGCAAGCCGGGGCTTAGCGCATAAAGTTGTTTGTTGGTTTGTTTGTAATTGATAAACTCAAAAGCTACTTAACCGATTTTTTTAATTCTTTAACCTATAGAAAGCTACATTATCAGCGAGTAACATTGGCAATATCTGAAATAAAACTTTGAAATTCCTAGGAAAATGAAATCATAATGTTGCATATTTGATTGATTTTGAAAGCTAAAACATGTGTTTTAATTGATAGTGGTTCTACATTACCTAATGTAGAACCATAACAGACTAACTACACTATAAGAAATATGGAAATGGCGCCGAACGGGTTTTGATGGGGTTTGGTAGTAAACATTAGGGTTATCATTTAAAATGATCACTCGGGAAAAAGATAAACTGCCCTAAAAACTATTTCCACGTGGATGAAGTCGCGAGCAAAAGCTAGTAAATACAAATACGCGAAACGTGTACAGTAGGAGTGGTAAAGTAAGAATAGAACGAGCTTTGTTTTGGAGTAGTTAGGATTGCTACACGAGAGAACTGCTCGCCGCGTGAAATTCCATTTGGCAGTGGAACATTTTACCGGAATCAAAAATAGCGTACGTCACTCGAGAACGAGAATTGTGTAGTTTGAGTGTTGTATCGTAAACTAAAACATTTTTGCAAGAATGGCTTTTTGGATGAATGTTAGTTCCTCTTTAATGGATATTGGTGAAATTTGTTGACATTGTTTTAAAGTTGCCTGAAATAAGCGCTTTATTATTACTATTATACTTCTCTTTATTTATTTATTTTCTTAAATTAAAATATTTTACAATATAAATATAAAAAACCTAAAACTATAAAAATTATAAGATTTTTACAAAACATACTCGTATATAATAAGACCACGCTAAGTCCGAACAATTTATTAAAAAAAAAAAAAAAAAAAATACTGCAATTTATGACAAGTTTTTAAAAGTATAGAACGTCATTCACAAAGTCATAACAAACAATTTGATATCTGTAGGATTGTTTATTTTAGTGAGTTATGAAAAATATGATTAAATAATGGGCAAAACAATTAAAGAGGAAGTGAGAGTGATCATTATCAGCATGATTAATAACTTAGTCAAACTAAAAGTACAGGTTCAAGCCAAGTATCTGAATGTTTACAAGAAGGACTGACAAGGACAGATTATCCACAGATTATTGCCATATCCACATTTTATAATTTTTACTACTGTCAGTCGATTCGGACTTAGCGTGGTCCTATTATTTAAAAAATAAATATTATAAAAAACCTGGAGTACCGACAGCACCGGGGCGAGACCCAAGCTACCGGTGGTTAGGGCTGCAGAGACAGGAACCTCCTGACGATACGCGCCGTCTCCAAGAGTACTGCCTTCTGTATATAGCATTTGACCCAACCATCTAGAGAGAGAGTCTATTATTATTATTATTACTGCACGAGAGCGTTAAGCTTGTTTCCCACCTAGTGATATAAAAATAGTAAAACATATGATCAAAAATTGTTAAAAAAAAAAGGCCGCTTCACCAGCAACTGTGTTGAAAAACATAATTACACACGTTCAACACACGCATACGGTCCCGGGAAACGCGGTCGGTTATTAAGTAAATTGTTCTCAGGCCACCCTGTAATTCCTGGGGCATAAAGTCAGCAAAGCGACCATTAGCGGCCATGTCCATTGCCGTGTATTTAGCCGGCCGTCACACAAATCCCGTCAGATATCCGCCAATAGTAATGCATGTACGCAATAAATCATAGCAACCAAAGCAACTAATGGGGCAAAGCGTACGGCGGGGCCGGTAATGGAATAGCTGGCTGTGATCGCCTATGAGGCTATACGGAGTGTGGTCTAAATAGATTATCTATACTAACATTATAAAGAGGAACGATTTGATTGTTTGTCGGGTTGTTCGTAATGGATAAACTCACAAACTACTTAACCGATTTAAAAAATGCTTTCACCTGTAGAAAACTATACCTTTTATTAGCGTGACGACCTGAGTTGTGCAGTTGGTTAACATGCCGGTCGCCACGCAGAGGTCTCGGGTTCGATTCCCGGCCAAGCAGAAATTGAAATGATAAAATTTTAATTTGTGTTACTGGTCTGGGTGTTGTGTGTATAATAAGTATGTAGTAAAAAAATATTTAAGTAGGTTATCAGTTATCTAACACCCATAACACAAGCTTTGCTTACTTTGGGGCTCGATGGCGTTGTGTGATATTGTCCAAACATATTTATTTATTTTATTTATTTATTTATATCTTCAAAAAATTTGTGATCTTTAGAAAATGCAGTAATATAACTAAAGCATCAAAATATTTAGCTAACTCTTTTTTGTTGGATTTGTAATTGTCAGGATAAGGTTTCTACGTAAGAAAAAAAGGGTAGGTAGATGCAGGGTATGTGTGGGTTAGATGTAGGATAGGTGTAGGGTAGGTGTAGAGAAGGTGTATGGTAGGGTTAGGACGCCATGCGGACGAAGTCGCGCCGGGCCCACTAGTAGACCAGTATATTCGGTCTGTGACTAGATTGATCTACGTGTTTAGACAGACATGGCGTATAACGTATGTAAGTGATGGTTCTAGTTCGTGCCCTTTGGCGTGCTCTAACAACCGACTGACGATTTGGGAAATGGCGTTGATTTGCATTCAGTATTGTACGAGTAAAAAGTTTGCAAAAATATTCAGTGTCTACTTTCGGAGACATTTCCTTATTTATCACTAGCTTTTGCACTCGACTTCATCCGCGTAAAATTCGGTTCAACTTATAACGTTCCGGATCCGTTCCCTCGGGAATTAAATTGACTATCGGTATAAATGTGCTATTCTGGTCTATACAAAATTTAATCAAAATCCTTTCTGTAGTTTTCGCGTGAAGGCGTAACAAACACCCAGACATATATCCATCCCTACAAACTTTCGCATTTATAATATTAGTTGGAAGGATTAGTAGAACCAAGAGCGATTATGACAAATTTTTGCGGTAGTATGAAATCGGCCTATTTGAACTCCATCATCATCATCATTTTGGCGTCAATATCGGCTTGATTTCGCACGCGAGGGGCCTGAGTCCGCCTTGACCATGATCCAGGATTTGGCTTCTCCCTGGATCAAACTCTTCACTAGAAACGCAAATAATAACCCGATCCTGCATTTTTCTATCACAAAACCAAATCTTAACGTATCAATAACGCTCAATGCTCAACCGTCCAAAACGAAGGTTGGTTAAATAAGTGGTTCCACAGATTTAATTAAGTATGAACGGAAATTGAATCACGTCACAAAGCACTGAGTGCGAGTCGGTTTCGAAGCGGATTAGTTGGCCATATAACACCTATTGTGTAAAATGAATCGGCTCTCATCCTAAATCGGGGGGAGCTGAAATCTGCTCCAAACGAAGGTAACGTTCGATGGACACACGCGGGACAGTTTGTCGGCGCACTGGTGAAAGGTTTCGACGCTTTGTGTATTATGTGATACTTCCGGACCCGGCGCGACTTCGTTCTCGTACACCTACTTTACCGTAACGTATCCTTTTTTTCTTGCTGACAAACCTTCCTCTTGAATCACACTATATATTGTTGAAAACTGATATATACATAGATAGATATATATTCAAATAATTACCTAAAAGGAATTTCCCCACGATAAAAAAGACGGCATTTGTCTAGTGGCTGCGTGCTTGCGAGACCGCGATAACCAAGGTGAAGCAACGTTCGCAGAGTCCACGAACTAGATGAGTGACTATTTCTTACTTTGAGAGTCAAATTTCACCACCGCTAGAGCTCGCTACTCGAAACTGTTTAATTTAGGATATCTGTTAGAATATTTTTGTTTCTTTGTTTAGTTAGAATTAATTTTAAATTCAAGGTATCACTTATTTTATGTTTGCTCACGTATTTTATGTTTGCTTGCAAATAGTATTGTGCTTTTCGAAATAGATATCACTGATAAGGTCAGGGGCAGTCTGAAAATCAGTGCTGCAGGGCGTTAGCCCTCAGCGTAAACTGAGACTGTGCCCTTCCACGAAAAGCTTTTGATTATTATTATTATTTTATTTTGTATGTACCCTAGGTATAAGGTCCTAATATATAAAATGTATTATGTTATTCTTGTGTGGAAAAATAAACATTCTTATTCTTATTCTTATTCTTATTCTTATTCTTAGATGTGCCCCCTATTACCGTTGGCAAGCCGAGGTTGACCAAGGTCTTCCGCTGAGAACCCTGACACTGGTTGAACAGTCTTGGTAGCCGATTGGCATGACGGTATACCTAAGAAAAATATCCCCATACAAAATATTTGTAAAGACACCCATGGTCCGGTCATGGGCGGAATAGGCTGTTCCAAGACAGGCATGCTCCATCCTTTGCCTCATCGTCACTGGTAAGTGACGGTCTTGAAACAACGTCGCTTCTCGCCGTCTGTCCCTATGTACGCTTAGATATTTTAAACTTATTTTTCTTTTAAACTGCGCAAAGGATTTTAATGCTGTTTTCAACAATAGATAGAGTTGTTTAAGAGGAAAGTCTATAAGCCAGAAAAAAAGGGTAGGTAGGGGTAAAGTAGGTTTACACGAACAAGGTCATATATATAAAAAAATATCAAGAAACGCTCGCCAAGCCCGCCGGCCGTGCGTCCGGCCCGAACACCGAGCGTCCCTGTGTCCGCGACGTGTTTTCAATTCGATTACCTACCTGTAGTAATCAGTTATGGGACACAATGGGATCTCTCGAATTCTATGGCGGGGCGGATCGATGTAGAGCAAAGCGGCTTTCAACTCGACAACGGTGGGTGACTTTGAACAAGTGAAATGGCGTACTATTTCAGACCACTTTTATAAATGTGAAACTAAGGCTAGGTGGAAGGAATTGGTGGACTGACCGGACTTACATGTAAGCACTGGGATATACCTAAATGGGGAGAGTCGGTGGCCGAGCGGTTACAGTATCCGACTCGTAAGCCAGAGGTCCCGGGTTCGAATCCCGCTCGTGCCATGTACCAATAACTGTTTTCTGAGTGATGTACATTAGTTGAATACTAACCGATGCTCTTACAGTGAGGGAAAACATCGTGATGAAACCTGCACATTCAGGCGACTGGATGCATGATCCAATCTGGTCAGGTTAGTGGTAGCAGGGTCATGGAGGTCAGATGGCAGTCGCTCCACTGTAATTACCTGACCTGCCAAATCCTGGATCATGGTCAAGGCGACCCCGGGCCCTCGTACGCGAGAGCACAACCGGGACATTAACGCCAAGATGATGATGACTGGGATATACCTAAATGATGATCACGTGTGATCTTATTCATTTATCTTGATATGATCTTATTATTGTATTAAGAAACAGTTGATACAGAAATCACATTATAAAATAAATGATTACATTCAAGACAATAACCCTTGGACTTAAAAATTGCGGGACATTGTGAAATCTGAAATAAATATTTTTTTGTTATTTAATGTTAATGTATGAAATGAAAATTATTATTAGGTTATTTTAAATTTTATTTTATTGTTGACTTTCTTATAATATTGTAATTGTAATATTCCTGACATATTAATAATTTAATACACAAATTGCAATCAGCTTTAGCTGAAGGATTGACTTGTAATGCCTAAAGGTTTAAATGTATTTTATTACCTAATAATTAGGGTAGGCACTATTGAACAGACTGTTCATATTGTATCATGAATTTATGTTGTATTGGTAAAAGTTTTGTAAACTGATTTGTATATATGGTAGGTACCTGTATGGTACAATAAGACAATATAAAATGGGCATACTTACATTATACATCTGTAACCTCAACTGAGTCTGGGTTGTAGGTGCTTGTAGACACCGTAAGGGTATGAGAAACATCCTAATCTGACCATCATCATCATAAATTACCTATAGAGTGAAAACACTGTTTACTGCACTGCAATGTTTAGTATTCAAAAATTTAGCATTGATGCATAAATCGTAATGAAATCTGCACTTACCGGAGGGTATATCATTATTTGTTATAACAAATCCACTAATACGCTATACACTTAAATATTTGTGATCATAATATTTTGTGCGGTTTTTTCTAGGCACATGCGAAATATGTACCTAATCTATTTGCGAGCGAGCGGCATCTTCCCCTGACAGTCACTCACAGAGAGAACCAAGCACCAGCGGCGCTAGCGTCGCGGAGTTCCCTTTTTTTATGGCCTGTGGTGGTGGTGCCGTGGCGCTTGAGCATTTTATTTTATTTATGTACAATTATTGTAATGTTTAATATTAAGACATTCATGAGCGTTTGTAAAAAATCTAAACTGAATAAACGTGATTTGATTTGATTTGATTTATATTATTTATTTATTTAACAATTGATTGTACACAAGAGTACGGTTGTGCTCTCGAGCACGAGGGCCCGTGGTTCGCCTTGACCATGATCCAGAATTTGACAAATCAGGTAATTACAGTGGAGCGACTGCCATCTGACCTCCGTCACCCTGGTTAAATTACCCAATCTAACCTGATTGGATGATGGTTACACATTCAGTCGCGTGAATGTGCAGGTTTGATCAAGATATCTTCCCTCACCGTTAGAGCATCAGTTTTTAACTAATATACATAACTCACGAAGGAGCCATTGTTACATGGCCGCAAAGAGATTCGAACCCAGTACCTCTGGAACAGATCATTTATCTGATCAGTATATGTACTTCTCGGGCGCCCTCTACCGACTCTTCCATTCACATTCGCACGTTGGATACCTTTCGTAAGCCGTTTTTCATCCATCCTCACCACGCGTCCAACCAAAGAATAGCAGGTACGTAGAATTTATCTCCTATGAGCTACAGTTACCGCTTACCATCACGTGGGCTCTCTGCTCATTTGCCACTGCGTAGCGTAAAAAAAATTAATAATTCGGCAGATATGTGAAAGAATTGCGCATTTAATTATAGAAGCATACAATTTGAACCACCTATCCATTTATAAAGGTTTATATTTGGATATGAGGCCATCTAAAATTTTGCCTTTTACAGTAATGGCGGACATTTAAAATTTCGGCTTCAGAGAGTTTGATAAATGCTGCGTTTAAATGTTCTTAGATGATGTTACATGATGAATAGTATAGTAGTGAAAAAAGTGAAATTGGTTACCAACTAACTTTAAATCGTTATAGATCCTATACGGTCCTTATAAATGAAAAATAATGTGAGAAACTTGATAATGATTTTTCATTACCTATTCAACGATACCCCACATGATATAGTTTGTCGACATATACATTTTTTATTTTTTCCAAAATTGCGGCTGGTAGTCGCCATATCGAATTTTGATCAATTTCCGCGATACTCGCAAGATTAAGACAAATCGATAGACGTAAGAACCATCAAAATCGGCCCACGCGTTTAGTCTCTACAGTGCCACAAAGGAACAAATACATACAAACATAGACTGATAAACACATTACCCTTCTTTGCGTCGCGCAGTCGGGTAAAAACAAAGGTGCGTACTACCTGTCATTGAATAAATGTATAATTATGTCATGCATACATAGTTAAAACAAATAATAATCGTCAAATAACAATAAAACATTGGTGTAAAACAGTATTCAGAGGTCGCCATTTTGAATGTCCCCCATTACTGCTATAAGGGAAATCAAAGATGGCCTCATATCCAAAATCAACCCTCTACATATGTAGTATACGTGTACCAAGTTGTATGTTTCTATCATTTAATGCGCAATTCTTACAAAAATTGTCACGAATCTGCCGGACTATAAGAACTCCCTGATAACCAACGTTAGCAGTCAAATAAATAAATTGGTAACGTCACGGAGCCCCGAACTGAGTAAGACACTCGAAAAATACTTTTGAAATATCAAATTGACCTTACTTAACTTTACATCACTTTCCGATTGAAGACAATCCCGATTGTAGGTCGACAGACCTACATAAGCCATTGTAAGATGAGCTAGCGCATATATAGACATGAATAGCAATGTTCGCTCCTTTTATACTGGTAGGTCGATGTCTTCTGAACCTTCCGATCGGGAGGAACATGCTGGCTATACCAGTTACATCACGTTACATGCGACCCGCTTAATCGCAGATCCGAACAGTCTTGCTTCGAAATGTTGACATGAAACCGATTTCAAGCTAACACTGGCTATTAATATCGATTTTGCTAACTGAATCTGTAATTTCTGTTACGGGTTTGGGTGTTTTATGTGTAATAAGTATGTATATAAAAGTATATAAGTAGTTTACCAGTTATCTATAGCACCCATAACACAAGGTTCGCTTACTTTGGGGCTAGATGGCGCTGTTTGAATTGTCCAAGCATGATTATTATTCTTTATAATTATTATATATAATTTATTATTATTATAGATAATTATTTGTTATATTGCACTGTTAATTGGCCAATTCCAACAATTACAATTCTAAAATTTGATTATTTTTAGGGTTTCGTACAAACGAACCCTTATAGTTTCGCAATCTGCCAGTCCGACAAATTTATAAAATAAAATCGATTCAAAATATTCTTGTTATGGATGCCTCCCCTACACGTAAAGCGTTGGATGAATTGTTTTTCTAGGCTATTTATAGAAAATTAAAAAAGCTTCCATGTTTATTAAGTTGCAAGTCTAAATACTTGGAATAACTTTCCATATGAAACAACATGATCGGATTCATAGTGGTCAATCGCACCTTAGTCACCTTAGTCATGAAAACTTCAAAGTTATCAAACGTCGAATATAACCCGTTCAACTCGCGGCATCGCGTGGGCAGAAGGGAATACACAATAACTCATTGTATTGATATATGAAACTTGATATTATTAATAAAATAGATCATCCCAAGCTTGGTGCGCAATTCAAGAATCGTTGTGTGGGCTTATTTCCCGATACATATTCTAAAATAGAACTGATTAAAGATATTAATGACTGCTATTTCCAGCCAATACGTTTGACCTTCGACTAATAATAATAATAGGCTAATTTTAGGCTGAATTATAAAACCGTATCTTTTAATTACGCGGATATTACATTTTAGGTAATATTGCCGTTAAATATAGCCTACCAAGTGTTGAAGTTATGGCAAAACCCTCCACTGATGTAGAGGAAAGCAGCTATTAATGAAATTAGTCAGTTAACTTTTTATGCTATTTTTTCCCCGCCTAAATATTGATAACTGGCTAATTTTAAACTAAACCGCAGTAAAATTAGGTTACTACGTTCCAGACCCGTACTCGTTTGAACCACAATAAATTTCGGGAAAAACTATAGGCTATGTTGCTCGCTGGTAATGTAGCTTTCTATAGGTTGAAGAGTTTTGAGTTTATCGATTAAAAATAAATAAACTATTTATTTATTTATTTATTTAACTGTTTATTGTACACAATAATTATATACAGAGAAATATAACAGTATAGAAGACACAACAGGCGCTGCTTATTTCTAAAAAGAAATTTCTTCCAGCAGGCCTACAGAAGAGTGATGTTAGACTAAAGTAACGCAGATACGACGTGCACAATAATTGAATATATAAATACATAAATATATTATATTATAATATATAGGTATATAAAGCTAGACATATTATTAAAAGAAGCTATCTAAAATACATAAATATATAAGTTATGTACTAGACAGGGAAAGATAATACTCCTTGACTCTCTTTATAAATATAGACAGTGACTGGCTGTCACGCACATTATGTGGCAAAGAGTATCAAATATTTTCTCTTCTTAATATTATTAGAATTAGTATGTACTAGTAGGCCCTGCGCGACTTCGTCCGCGTGGCGTCCTACTCTTACCCTACCCTATACCAACCCTATCTACACCTACCTTACACCGTATGTTTTTGACGAGAACGCAAGCAAAAAAGCTTGTTCTAAATACAAAAAACTTAAAGAACCGCATCTAAAACAAAAGAGGAGTATTAAGAATGTATACAGCATCAAAGGCTCGTGCATTCGGAAGCTCCATTATCCGGCGAACATCCGGCTGTGGAGTCATGTAGCTGTCACATTTGCGGCCTCCGTGTGTATGCGGCGTTCGCGAAATAACTGAGCAAACATCGATAGTGATCGCTAAAAATGGGAGTACCATTTCAGTGTGTTGCGGATCGCTGTTTCGAATTGTGCGGGCTTGTTAGTTGCGGATAGGAGAATCGTGTACAAGATGATCGGTTCGTAGACTACTATTTTATATAAAAAAAAATATGTACATATTATTTTTGTACTCCGGTTTAAAGGCTAAGGTAGCTATCGCAATTATGGGTATGAAGCATTTCAGCTTAGTCCTCACAGTGACAACGCACCTGCGGTTCTGCAGTTTTGTTGCCTGCAACCTAAATGCATGAATCATAGATGTTGTGGACGCCAATTGTTACCATCAGGTGGGCTGTCTGCTCGTTTGTTACGAGTAGTCTATAAAAAAAAATTGCACTAACAAATAGACTAACAAATTACTAACACAATGAGTCTGGTCACTTGCAATAAATGAATTGTAAATTAAATTAATTTTATCTTATCGATCAGCCCTGGTTTCGCGCTTGTAAGCCATGATTCTTTTTAGAATATTTTGCAGGAGTAGGTGTCACTCGCGACCAAGACGAATCTAACAAATCCTCATATGTTAAAATCCATTGAGCCGTTACTATAGCCCGTGCCAAAGAAATAGACATTCATAGATACATACATACCTACCCACATACGCTCGGAAACTTAACCCTCCTTCTGTCGCAGTCAGGTAAAACCCGTAGACTATTATATCCATTATATCCCAGAATTACATGTAGACTATAGATAATTTATCTCAAAATTCAATGAGGTTCAAGCAGAAAAACGGTATAACAGAATTTTGTTACGAATAGCTAATGTCGCTTCGGAACCCTTAAGCGTGAGTCCAACTCTCACTGTGAAGACTTAGGTACCTGCCTACGTATCCTTTTTACCTGTTTATACCAGACAAATTCTGACGTAACGTCTACTATGTATATAATGCAGCCATGTTTCTGTTGTGAGTTCCATTAATAATGCACAACACAACGTGTCTACTTATATATAATGTAACTTGATCAACCAGCACGATTATGAGCGGCCACCATAATAAGGTTCCTTTTTGAGGTACAAAACCCTAATAAAGCATCGTTTCTACTCCTGATACAATAATTTATATGTCGAGAAAACGCTACTAACCGACTCCAACAAAGAGGAAGTCGGGGCAAAGCAACGGGCCGCTAATCAAGCGATCGCCTTTTTGTTCTCATAACAAATGGGTGGAAGTGTCACGAAAATGGCCGCCGGCGGGACGTATCAAAATTCCCGTCCCGTGTAGGTACAGGCCGGGCAAATAGTGGGCGGTCGGCCACATATGCTGGTAATTAATTGTGTTTCCCCACGGCAAGGACTCAGGACGCGGATTTCGCAGCCGGGCTTAATGCTGGGTAATCCGGGTCCAGCCGTCTGCAATATTAATTGTGGTACATGTTTTATTTTTATATTTCACCACCGATAAGAATAAAATAAAAAATTTAATCAATAAATATGAGAATCTGCATTTTTTTGTATTGGGTTGTGTCATGGTGTAATAAAGGATTACTTACTTAATAGATATAAATAGGCTATTACTATAACTGTTAGGTGATAGCCTTGCTCTAGTAGAAAAGGCTGATTTAAACGAGGCAATTATTACGTCTATAGCTTATTAAAATACAATATGCCCATTCGGTTGTTTCTGTGACTAATTTGGATTGAATTTCTATTTTGAGAGTTATTAATCTTAATTCTAATAGCTACGTACCAGCGCAAAATATTAATATTTTGTTAGCATTAACTAAATATTTACCTCACTACTTACTATTTTACTAACAGTGTTTATCCAAAGAAGAGTTATTGCAATCAGCACAATGTCTATGCTATTATAATTTTCCGGAAAGGGTAGGTTTACTCTGCAACCGACTATAATACCCGAAAGTCTTTTTGTTAAAAACTACAACAAAATGTAATACAAATAAATACCAGTGTTCAACAAATTGGTAATTAGCTAAACATTGCGTCTTCGCCATTTCTTAGTTGGTTATCAGAAGCCTTATTTCCCCAAACTCCCCTCCCTGAGTACGTCCACCTGCCGCCTCGTGTGTCGGGTCGCCAATTTTCTTATTCTCTTATTTATCGGCCCAAATTCTTACCCATTAGCCATACTAGCCGGTTAATAAGCCTGCCCTGGACAGAGATAAATGGGACTCTATTCTATTTAAACTACAAGCCAATTCAGGTCACTCTGTAAGACCGTATTTCGTAACCCGGAATCCGATTGATGTGAAAAGATTTGTCAATTTCGTGTATCCCCGTTCTCCCTATTAGCCGTGTCCCCATTAGCCGATGGAAATATTCACTGTCCCCATTATGAAGTAAATAGTAATAATGTACCGTGAAGTGGTGCCAATCGACTCTAGAGTCTATTCAACCATTCTCAAGGCCCCCCGTGGAAGACCTTGGTTAACGTTAACCTTTATGTAGTCGGTAAAGCCTGGGGATATAACTAGATAGACCATCATGTTTTTAGACAACTAGCGGTCCCCCGTTTTCACCCGCGTTTTAATTCGAAGCTGTTTACATGCTACAATCACGCGGAGTCTTGTTACTTTCCGCGCAGAAAGTAATTGAAAAAAACGAAAATAATTTCGTATTCTTTAATTAAAAGATGTTTTAGTAGTTTCGGAGTTTCGGAGTTTATGGGGTGTCACTATTTGTCATAAAGTAGAATAAAAGAATCCTCTTGTCCCCGTTATTGGGGGCACGGCTCGTGGAACATATTTGATCCGTACATTACGAATCGCGGATTTAGAATATACCCCTGGTGCTCTAATTGCGTGATTACGTAATCACAGGGTTAGTAAGCACCGAAGGGATACCCTCGGCAACTGATTTATTATTTCAATTTCTTTGATACGCAATTGTTAATTTAGAAATCCGGCCGCATATTTGCTTTGATGATTTATTTCTCTAATTAACTCGTGATTTAGATTCGCATCGTGCATACATTAATCTAAAATAATTATGATTTTTTCAGCTGCGAACCGTTGTAACCCAAAATGGGGTTACTTTTAATACACCGTTTATTTTTAATTCACCGAAAACCTTTAATCTAAACAACGATGCGATGGGGGTAACTGAACGTATTTCCTAAAACATTTTACTTTGTTTAATAAGTAGGCAGAGGAAATTCGTCATGGACATCCGGGACTTCCACGGGCAAAAACCTCTACCTGCCATCGGAAGCCTCTGGTGTAGCCAATCTTTTGGTGATGAGGTAAAAACGTTAAAGTGATGTGGATTAAAGATACCTGTGCACATCAAGCGTGCAGCTGCAGGGTGACTGGAATCCCCTAGCATATATTAAAAGTATGTCAGACGGGTCAGTTTTTTCTGCAGCTGACTGTTCATGCATCCTTTCCGCACAAGTTTCTTAAAGCTAACAAAGGGCCCTAAACCAAATCAATTTAACCCCACAATCGGCTACAGCGGCGCGTAATCCTTACTTAGGGCTCGAACTAGATCAGCGCTGGTCCGATCGATCCAAGTTAACATGTTGATGCTTGATTAAGTAATGTGCGGTGGACGTGTGGATAATTAATTAAAGGCCGACCCCAGCCTGGAAGCCGAAAGGCGAGCCTCAGAACCGCAAATTGCCTAATTTACCGGCCCAGTAACCGACCATTTACTGGCTCTCCGAGTTACAACAGACTCGAGAAATTCTGGAAGAAACGATGACTGTTATTTTGCGGCCCCTTATTTGGCCCTTAGCGGTAGGTGTTTATCTTTTCTGCGATTGTGGGCTGAGCTTAGGCGGAGGATTGAACTGTGTAGCAATGGTTTATATAATGAAAGCATTGAAGATGTTGTTTGGAGGACACGTGACTGTTATGCGTTGCGCTGGTTGTTTAGTGTAGTAAGTATTAAATACCTCCACCTGTGGTGCTTTTGAGGTGACCCAAAGGGAGGGGGGGAGGGGGCAAAAATGGCCCCATTTTTATTTTTGCGTAAATATTACGGAACCTGCGTTCTACGGAATATGGTCCGTTACTAAATTTTAACCTTTAAGAGCCTCGGTGGCTGAGCGGTTAGGATAGGTATCCGACTCGTAAGCGAGAGGTGCCGGGTTCCAATCCCGCTGCGGCCATGTACCAATGACTCTTTTCTGAGTTATGTATATTAGTTGAACACTAACCGATGCTCTTACGGTGAGGGAAACATCGTGATGAAACCTGCACATTTAGGCGACTGAATGTGTAACCATGATCCCATCTGGTCAGTCTTCCCTGGTAGCAGGGTTACAGTCACAGTCAGGTGGCAGTCGCTCCACAGTGGAGCGACTGCCACCTGATTATCTAATTACCGGATCTGCCAAATCCTAGATCATGGCCAAGGCGGATCCCGGGCCCTCGTGTGCAAGAGCACAACCGGAACAACAACGTTAAGATGATTATTATTATTATTTTATTACTAAATTACAGCCTATAAAAATGTCTACAAATTTTGCTTCACACGCTTTTACGAATTCCCAACCGTTTACGAGCCACACACTCTCGAGAATTGTGTGAACAATTCAGTATGAAAATATACATGTATTTTTATTTGTTACATGTACAAATTACCAATTTGTGTGAGATTTTCTTTGTTTGTTATTTATTCGTTGCTGGGATAATTTCGAGATCCCAGATCCCTAATTGGCAGTCTAGTTTCACAAAGAGACTTTGCCGGAAGGACGTTGGCGCCATAACTGTATCTCTGATGTTCACCAGCCGAAAGACGCCCACTGCTGGGTATTGGCCTTCACCAGAGATCTCCACAAAGGCCAATCCTGTGCCTTTTGCATCCAGCTGGTATGTGCGATCTTCACCAGGTCGGTCCACCTTGTGGGATGCCTACCCACGCTGCGTCAGCCGGTACGTTTCTGATATTACCTAGGTTCAAAAGATCGAATAAAACCTATTTACTCCTTTTAGTCACAGTTAAATAAAACCCTAGAAATAATGAAAAACAAGATAAGTGAAAGAAAAATGTTATCACACACGCACGCTAGGTCACCTTACACGAACTAGTGCACAGGTAAAGGCTAGACTGAAAAGAACCACGCTCAAACGTCCTAAGTACAACAATTATGGTTAGCAGCCGGGTAACCGGGTCACACGCAACACCTGTTCCCTGTTCTTGGAGTAGAAGGAAACTTGCGAAATTGTAACAGCAATAGGGTGGATGCGTAAGAAACGAAATCGCTTTTTGAACGGAACTGAAATTACCTGTGTAAAAATTAAAAGATAACAATGTAAATCAAAAGCGAGGGAAAATAAGCTGAAATAATTACGGGAAAACGACACTTCGCTATAAATCAAATAATAAAAGGAATCACAATATGCCGCGGTTTAGCTCAGAAACTATTAGTAGACACCTACTAGTATAGCTGGGTTAATTAATATTTCAAAAATATATAAGTTCTCAAATGAAAAATATTTTTTCATAACAAGCTTTTATCGCGCAGCTTTTGATTGAATAGCACAAACCACTTTGCTTCAACTATTATTGTGCGAACCGGGACGGAACTCTCTACCTGACTCTCTTTTGATAAATACAACCTGTGATTTTCAAATTCAAATGAAATAGCACCTTTTTTGATAAGAGTGCTTCACCGCAGACCACGGTGTTGCTTAATATGAGACCTACCGTACATCCTGTAGTCCCCGCGAACGATGTCGCGGGGATAGCTAGTACCTAATAAAAACCGGTCCAGTGTCAGTCAGACTCGCGCAACAATGTTTCGAAATGTGAATTAATGGACGATTTTCATGTACAAAAATAACCCTTCGTTTTCACTCGCATTTGGCCGGTTTTTTATTTTAACCGTCTTTTTTAAGTAACTGTCGCATCATCACAGCCCACAACAATCCTCTGCAGGACTTAGGGCCTCTCCTACGAAAGGGGAGGTTTTTGCCATTATTTATTCATTCGTATGGCAAAAATACAATATACGAGAAACACATTCAACACATGCCATAATCTCCACGCTTGGCAGACGGGTTGGCGATCACTGGTGGGTTGGAACTGTCAAAGCTGTCATAATTAACAGGGTGATATTCATTAATACCTATCGATTTGATTGGACAAGTTGTAGTGTAATGTGTGTGCTCTGGCAGACCTTTAGTTAGATTGGGTTCTAGAATAGGTAGGCTTTTAGGATGGATTATCGTTCCGACTTTTGTGGGTTTATGTTAAGCAGGAGCCTGCGTTCTGTTAGGTTTAGGTAGGGCGTAGGTATTGGCTCCTGGGTCCGCTCGCTATAATAGCTCGCAATATAAGAAACATTTGATCATACTGGGGAACGGATCGTCTGTACGCTGCCTCATCGAGCACACATAACACTCTCTAGTTTGTGGGAACTTGGTACTTTTACATTAATAATATAACTCGCCTCTCGACAACAAATAAAAGTTTCCTTTTATTTCCCCCTCCCGGAAGTTTATTAAAATAACTTCGTGACATTTAACAGAAATAGACTTTTGCGAAGGCTTTCAGGCTCTATACGGATTCTGCCAAGCACTTACTGTAATGTTGTTCTCTGGACCTTCCTCGAAGTAGCCACGTTGTTGAGAAATGTTTCTTCCTGAAGTAATGTTTTGAGGATTCTCTGCGAATAAAGCACAGAGTTAACTAGCTACGTTTATTAATAATTTTAACCTTTTGGGTATTATTTTAATTCTGGAGCGAGTTGTCAACAGACTCCGTCGAATTTGGAGCGATGATGGTTGGCATCAGTGCCTCGTGAACAGTTTTTTTTTATTAACCGTTCAATCTACAAAATTGCGTTTCGTTCAGATTTCACGCGTCCAAATAATAGAAATTAAAATAAATATAAAACCCGTCATATTTCTCGATACAAAATAGCAGTTGTCAGCATCTCTGTTTTATTTTATTTATTAGGGTGACCAACCAGAGTTGTAATAGTCCATGTACAGTGGGTTACAAATTATGTTTATACGACAACACACGACTATCCCGCGTGTTCCTATTACTTTTCTGGGATCAAAACTACCTACCAGTAGGTACTAACAGTTAGCGAAAGAATTTTCCAAATCGGTTCTGTGATTTCGGAGTTCACCCTCACCATCACAACCCAACTTTCAAACCCAAATATTTCGTAATGAAAAAAATGTGTGTTACACCCTATTCCTGAAACTGTCTCGGGTACAACTCTGCAAAAGCAAAGTGCGACTCCGGAACAGTAGGTTGCAATGGCCCGCGGAGGACTCGATTGCCCCGACTTCCCCACCTGCTAAGAGCACTTAGATTCGGAAACACCGTAGCATGACGGACTTTGTCGCGCGAGATACAAACTTTCTATCTCGCTTACCTACTCCAATGCAAATCGAAAGAGATTGCTAAAATTGTCTCGCTATCTCGCGCGCGACAGCCTGTCATGGTACGCAGGCATGAGTATATGTATACGTAAATGTAAGTTTTTAAGTGACTTCAAAAAGGAGCTGGTTCTCGTCGGAACCTTTTATTTTTTTTATGTATGTTCCCCAATTGACCTCTGCCATCTGACCTCCGTGACCCTGCTGCTAGGGGAACCTGACCAGATTGGATCATGGTTACACATTCAGTCGCCTGAATGTGCAGGTTTCATCAAATGTATTCCTTTACCGTAAGAGCATCGGTTAGTGTTTAACTAATGTAAAGTGCAAGAGCATAAATGCATTACAACTTCAAGAAAATTTTGCTTTGTCGCTACAGGTACATTCACAGTATCTAAAATCAGGTTTCTAAAAGAAGGGAGCATTAGGCCAAGCGGCCAAAAGGACTGGTCCTTTACCCCCAGGGTATTTTTATAAAAGTAAAAATTTAATTTATGAATGCTATAAAAACCGTTTAACAACTGTACTGCAGTGCAAAGGACCCTAAGGTGGTAGGGACTTATGTTCTTGCATTGTACACTAGCAGCCGCCCCGGCTTCGCACGGGTACGTAACAAAAATATCAAAAATTATAAATTTTAACACTTTATTTCTTGACATTGACTCCCCTCCCGTACCCCGTGCTGCCTGAGCGGACTGAGCGGCAAACACGCGACTTTTTTCTAATATTCACATTTTTAAACTCGTGATATCTTTCGAATGGAACGTCTGAATTGAATCATTCAAAAAGGTATTGAAGCAGTTGTGAATATGAAGTAATTGATTTTGATAAGGATTAATACCAAGGTACAAATAAAGAGCGTTTTTTAGCGGCGGCAATTTAAGCAATATATTTAGAAAATTAAATAACACTTATTGTGACATAACTATAATAGTTAGACATATACTGTCGCGACACTTTTTGTACATAATGATGTGTTCTGCAAAGTCGTAGTACATTATTTTGTTCTATCATCAATAGTTTTCGCAGCACACGCGATGTAAGGAATTTTTTGGGTATTTTTTTACACCTTGGGTTACATTATTGGAGTTTTATTAATGATCCGTAATTTTTTAGAAAATATAATATAGCCTATGTCACCCGGGGATAGTGTAGCTTCCAAACGGTGAAAGAATTTTTGAAATCGGTCCAGTAGTTTCGAAGCCTATTCAATACAAACAAACAAACAAACAAACAAAAAATCAAACCTTTCCTCTTTATAATATTAGTATAGATTACTCAGAAAAGAGTCATTGGTGGAATTCAAACCCGGTACCTCTCGCTTACGAGTTGATACCTTAACCACTCGGCCACCGACGTTCCGTGCGCATATCGCATGCGACAATATCGCACGCTATGTAGCACCTGTAGGGAGAGGCTTTATCCGATGTGTACTATCTACCGCATCTATACACATCGCATCATACTAGAGTCCGACCGAAGCTTCGGCTGCGGCTTCGGTTTCGGCCACCTGCGGCGAAATCTGCGGCTTTTTCCCGAAACCCGTAGCCGAAGCTGGTTTGCATTATTTTTGACAAATATTATTACAATGTAATTTTTTTATAATCTCTAGATAAACTTTTAGAGACGGTGGTATTATTAATTGTATCTTGAACAAAATTTCTGCGAGCTTTAAAACTTTCGGCTTCGGCTTCGACCGAAAGTTGTGACAATAGCCGATTAATCGGCTTCGGCCAGACATAAATCTTTGATCGGACACTACATAATACACAATATAACTCCGAAAGCCCGCAGAAACCTCTGCGTGGTCTAGTTTTTGCCGCGCTCAACTTTTACTGCATGTCTGCTTACTGGGTTTCCATTCTATCCGTTTTTGCCGCAAGGTGATCCGTCTTCATTCCCCGTTCCTTCGGCAACGTTCGAGCACCCTCGAGATGCCTCCGCTGATCATTGTAATTGGATTCAGTTTTCAAGAGCCGTCTTTGGTTATTATTCATTATGTTTGAGTTTTGCGGCCTCGAGTCGGGATGGAGAGGTTTCGAAGGTTTCTTGTTTTGCTGTGGGGGACGAGTTAGGTGTGTTATCGAATGAAATCTTGTGAAACTTCTGCCACATGCAGAATATTAGGTGCTTTGTTAAACAAATAGAATTGGCTAAAACAAGGGCATATAAGCCCCGGCGCATCACAGAGAACTATAACACATGATATATCTATTTTATAAAGTATTTATGTAACAACAATATCTTTGGCTGTATAGGTATAATATATATGTAGTTTATTCGGAGCTTAGGACGGTAGATTTATGTAGTATATTTGCTCTGAAGTTATACTTTTAGACCGCAGCGTTCTAGACCTCACTCCGCGGGTCTCGCGGAAGATCAGCGCCGCAGCTCCGGCCGTGGCTCATGCTGAGTGAGGTCCTTTTGTTGACAGGGTGTGCCACGGCACAGCAATTCCGAATCGATTTATAAATTTTGTAATTTGTTATATGTGTTTTTTAATTGTATGATTATTGTTTATTTAAATTATGTGATTGTTGTAATGTGGTGTCCTTGTTCATCAATAAATTTCTTTCATTCATTCATTCATTTAAGTCAAAAAACCATAGTGACTTTATAAGGAAAACTGACAAAGTAATTTTGTATTGCAATAAAATAATATAATATAATTTGTATTGTAATAAATAATGTAAATAACATTGCATTGTCACCAAACTTACTCGAGTGTGCAAAATTTCAGCTCAATCGGAAACCGGGAAATAAATTATAAATGACTGCAAGATTTTGTTACGAACATGGGGACATTGGAACTAAATAAAGCTTGTAAAATAGAGGGTAGGGGGTAAGGGTAACCCTACGGGGTAGGGGTACTTACTACCTTCTTCTTGGTGGCGCGAATGTCACTGGATGCCACGAACAATAAATTAAGAACCAAAATGGCGGATGTTGGACTCATATTGTGATTAAAAAAATACGTTACTTAATACTTATTAAACTGCAAACTAAAAGTATTATTAGGTCGAACGAATGCCAAACCGAATAGCCAAAATTAAAACGAAACACAAAAATTACTTAGTACAAAAACTAAAAACTCCGTCAGCTAATAAAATTTTCGGGTGCCACTTTCATTCACGAACGGTTGTTCAAAATTTACCTTCGTAAAAACACTCAGAAACATTTTCCAAACCAAAACATAAAACTTATAACATCAGCATGAAGCAAACTGCTCAAATTCATTTACGTTCGTGGAGCTTTTACACGAAAATCGTTTTATGTAATCTTGCGTAAAACTTTGAAGTCTAGTTCAGAGAGACTTCAGTAACAAAGAGACTTCGCCCGAAGGACGTTGGCGCCATAATTGGATCCCAGATCTTGCCTAGATTCAAAAGATAAAATAAGACCTATTTACTCGTTTTAGTTGCAGTTTTGAACTAAATAAACAGTATTTGTTTCAAAGAATTCTCGCGTTCTCTACACATTTTATTATATTAAACGAATCACTCCACTGCAGTCTTCTCGTGACCACGGTGGGTGTAACCCTACTGAAACGTCGGGAAAAGAAATCCAAAAGATACGTCGCGTGTGAGTTCCGTTTAATATAATAAATAAACAATATCTTGAAAATTTTTGAATAGATTTTGTACTTAGTCCATAACAACAGAACTGTCAGCCTAGATGGTGATGATGTATTAGATGATGTGCCACAAACTCATCTGAACCGATGACGGCATCGCTGTCGTTGTCAACAAAGTGACTTTTCAAAATAGCGACACTTTTCACCACCGGGTCAGATACCAGGATCTGTTTGTGGCACCTAGCTATCATATAACCGCAATTTACACCCTTAATCATTCATTTATACTTTTAATCGTCAACGAATATGTCTGTGGCATCATACAGGATTTCGATTATAGTGGAGCGACTGCCATCTGACCTCCTGGCATAGCAATGATGACGTCGGCACATCGAAGGTGGGTGTTATGTTGACCTTTATATTGACCTTGCTACCCAAAAGTTCCATTGTTAGATAGGTACCTACCCACATTCCAAATCCGCCGCAGTGCTACCAAAGGAGCTCGTATAAAAGGACATAAATCACGTATGAAGGAAAGTTTGTAGTTTGTTTCGGAACCAATATCATGAGGGCATTTTACTCCAGCCCCTGGGGACGGAGTGAGATGAATAAAGGCTACTTATACGGACAGCCACTTGGTGTCTTTGGGAAAAGACGTGTCGCATCACGCGACTCTCTAGAGGAAATCGACAGGGTCGGACTTGGAATGGTTTACTTGTTTCAATTCAATTTTGAGTCTGTTAAGGTGGGTAGACTTGAGAACTTGAGACAGGTTTGGGCGAGCTCTCTGCTCGTTTATCATTAAGTAGTATGCTTAAAAAATAGTAGGTACACACACCACGCACACAAAGAGAGTGTTGAACGTTAATTCGCACGAGAGCCGTCATTTCTATTTACTTCGACAAGGTTCTATTCCCACACATCATTGCGTGCGCATAATACCCAAAAGGTTTCATGATGGACGGTTTCACATAAAAATAAAATAAACAAAAAAGTCTACAAATACTTCCATGTATTCTATCCTGGTCTATACTTAAATATTTCCCAAGGTTTTAATGAAACAAAGCAAAGAACCAATTCGCAATGACGAAAGTAATAAGAATTGTTTCGTTATTGCCATTTAGATTTAACAGATTTTCAAATAAAGAAAGCCACTTCGAATACTCTATCTGTTCGGGATCTACGATGCCACACAGATGACACGCTATAGAGACCAGACTTGTGGAATAAAAGATGGTCCGATCGTTTAACAGCATGTTTATGATTGCCTCATAATGAAAGGCTCTACACGCCCACGGCAATTAAAAAAAAATAGAAATGTTTCTTTTTATAATTCATGGAACATTGTTGTTATTCTATAAACATTTTAGTCCACTACTGACTACTAGTAGTTCATAAGAAAAGTTATAAGACCACTCTTAAGGATTTTAAAAAAATTTGGCGCCCCTTAGTCCGTCCCGGGTCCAAGAAAAAGACGTGTCCCGCGCAGTCCTCTGGGAGGACCGCAGTGCAATTTCACGGTGCGAGCCCAACCCAGGGCCGGTGGGCGGGCCATTTTTGCTGCATATCGGGGAAAGGAGGCCACGTCACGCAGTGTAGGTATCTAGCTGGTGAAGATTAGCGTAGTTGATGGAGGTTTCAAGACAGAAATGAGACAAAACAGAAAATGGATGCCGATACAGTACAAGGCGGTAAATAACACACGTATTCAGAAATGTTACAATGAGGTCTCGCAGACACACACGAGTCGTCTGTTCCGCTATCTGCGGAGGCAGGTGCGGGCCTATGAGGCTAGCCCCGTGTTTAGGCGTCTTCTCGGCCAGGCTGTGTCCTGGCCGGTTAGGTTATGGCGTTGTAGTGCGCCTTGGCGGTTTCAATTGGCTTCTTTGCCATTTGGTGGTTTCGATTGGCTTCTTTGCCATTTGGTGGGTTCAATTTGGTGGTCTCGCAGTGCGCGAACGCACGGGACCCTGTCATCACTTGAGTGGCGATCATTACTATAAACGAAATTGACCAATCATAGAGCCGGCATGCTGAGATGATTTAGACACTTCGAGAGGTTGGATGAAAGGAAGCTTACGAAAGGTATCTGTCGAATGTGAATAAAAGGGTGGGTAGAGGGTGCACAAGAAGGACATATATTAATCAAATAAATGGTCAGGAGTACCCTCAACCGGTGTAAATGTATGAAAAGATGTATGAATATGGAAGAGGGAAGAGGTGTGTAGCTTGTGGCACTTGATAGCCACTGCCTACCCTTGTGGGTTACTGGCGTGTGTATGTATATACGTTGTTACTTGATAGTAGATATAAGATCGATAACGCCCGCGGGGGGAGGGAGGGTGAAGTTTCCGGTATAAACACGGGGCACGAGGCAGGATGCATTTTGTTCCGCGAAACGTCACTTGATTACATTTCGCGGAAAACTATTTGAACTCCCTGCCCCGCGCCGCCGCGTACAGCCCCAAACAACCCCGAAACGTTCCCCTCCCGCTGACCCCACCGCGGACGATACACCAGTGTTGTCGATCTATAGGTATCAGTGCACAAAAGGGTATACACTCGCAGTGCACTTTACACAGATCGAAAAAAAGCAATTCACACATCAAACACAAGCAGTAGTATTCAAATAAGAAGTAATAGGAACATACATACCCACATAAAAACGAAAAAGTTGGTTGTAATCATTTTCAAAGAGAAATATTTTAGCATCTCTCCATTACAGATTTGCATCCAGCACTGACACAGTATCCTCAAAAGCAGTATTACCACAACATTCAAAGATAAATACTACTAGCTAGCGGCCGATCATCAGCCTATACTACTCCATTGCTGTACATAGGCCTCCCCCAATGAGCGTCAATGCGCCCTGTCCGCGGCTTGCCGCATCCAGCATCCACCCGCAGCCTGGGATTGACCGCGAATGAATTGTTGGGTCGGTAGGTTACGCGAATACATAATCATGAAATTCCATATTATTTCATCACATTTCGTATTATTTTCAACTACCTTTTGGTCTATCAACTTTGGGTAGGAATATTGGAATATTGTTTCTCCGTATAATAATTAAACTCCCAAGTTATTTCACTAGTTTCCCATGGGAAATTGCGGGATTAATATTAGCTACCCTTAGTGAAAATGGAGTATTGAAGCACGAGTGTCTGTTTATGACGCTCGGCGAGTCTTTTAACAACGTTGTTGTGTTCCGGTTTGGAAGATAAGGTAGCCAGCGCAAAGACAGGCATGAGGTTCTACCAGCTAATTCCAGTAACAATGCACGTGCTGTTCAGCATCTGTGTTACATGAAAAGTAAGTGCTTGAATCGTAGATGTCGTGGGCGACAGTAACCACTTTCCATCAGATGGACTGTCTGCTCGTTTCTCACTGAACATTTCAATTTAGTCAACAGAAAAAACTGTCGGAAAACCTCCGATCAAGGTAGTATATTATACTCAATTATTTTCTAAACCAATGAACTGATTTTAATAAAACTTTAAGAACCATTTCGATTGAACTCATAATTTTGGCGTTAATACCCCGGTTTCACTCTCGCGAACGCGGGCCCGTGGTCCGCTTTGGCCATGGTCTCGGATTTTGCAGATCAGGTAATTACAATGGAGCGACTGCCATCGTCAGATGTCAATCCGTGGCTCAGCTACCAGGCGATCCTAACTAGATTGGATGATGATTGTACAGGTTTCATCACGATGTTTTTCCTCACAGTAAGGGCACCGTAACCATTTCTATTAAACTGCTTTCCAAAAAATAAAACACCATCAAATCTGATCCATCCGTACTACGATGCCACGGACAGACACACCTCCACACACACACAGAACCACAGATACACAAGTCAAACTTATAACACCCCTTTCGTCTTCGTCTTTGCTTTTTTTTCGTCAGTGGTTAATAAAGAAGCTCAACTGGGCATCAACTAGGAAAACCAAACGTGGCATAGCCGAGAGTCAACTGCACTGTGACAGTAAACTCCAACAAGGAAGCGCCATTATAGTCTGCCTTTGCTTAACGTGTAAACCACTTGCAAATTTATTCAGGACACTTATCTAGCTCTCGTCAAATAATATCGCGGCAGAGCTCCTGTGTTTGGAAAAAGAATTGTAACGTTAAGCCCCTAGAGTCGCATTTTGAATGCGCCGACATCGTATATCATTGCGAGTGTTATTCCAGTAATTTAAATTGCACCGGACCTTCAATATAACGTGGTGCGACGAATTTGGACGTCACCACCGAAATTGCATTATCCGCTCTGCAACTGAATTTTTGTGTCACAACCCAGCCAGTGTTTACATTATTTCTCTTTTATACATTTAATGACAGATTACATTAAGTATGTACCTACGTAAGTACCTGTTTTAATTTCGCATTCGTAACATATAATAATTTGTACGTGTTTCGAAAAATAGTAAGGTCTAAGTAGCTTTACGATTTAGGCGTACCTTTACTATGGGTTCCCATAGCGGGTCTTTGCTATGTGAACGCACTGCTTTCACTACGGTTCTATGGTTGGTCAATTTCGTTCATTTTGACGATTGCATAGCGCCGATCAAGTATTGTTGGTGTTAGGTATTACTGCCAAACGCTACTTCAAACGTTCAAATATTTTCTTCTGATGGTAGAGTCCAGCCATGACAGAATCGCCCTCCAGACTTGCGCCAGTTGCATCGCCAAAGTAGCAAAGGCAAGGAGTTAGCATTGTTAGTTGCAGGAGCAAAGTCTGGGGAAGGCTTTCGTTGGGTTGCATGGAAGCAGGGCCCTGGGGGCAGGGTCCAGGGGCCGTATTTTTGAACCGCTCGCCTCGATATGAACGGTTTTTAATTTTGATTTTCATGCGAATGCATGACCTTTTGCTTTCGGTGATCCCCAAAATCCTCGCTCGATGGTGCGTGCCGTGGTGCGTAGCATTCATTTTATTGATTAGATTTATTATTTATTTAAAACTTAATGCACTGTTACGTACAAAGGCGGACTTAAAGCTTCATAGCTTTCTCTACCAGTCAACCGGAGAGTTGATAGTATGAGAAATTACAGGGCAGTTGATAGTATGTAACATGTACGACACGAATATTGGAGAATACATTAAATCTAAGTACTTATGTTTAAGCAAATTTGACATACATTCACAAACCATGACTGACAGTAACAGAAAATAACAGAAGAAAAATAAAGAAAAAAGAAAGCAAATAAAGACAACACAATGTGCAAGAATATAAAACAAGCAACAGAAGGTTATTAGATAGAATTTAGAGTTTATTTAAAAAGTGTTCCCGGACCGATTTTTTAAAGGCATATTTATTTGAAGATAGTCTTATATCCACCGGGAGGTCATTCCAGAGACGGACTGCTGTTAAGGAGAATAAAGGAAACCTGTACGGTGAATTGGTAGGTTCAAGCAGCGTGTATCAGTTGAGCGAAGGTTGCGATCATGAGTGTCACTGAGATACTGAAATTTGCATTTCAAGTAATCAGGAACAGCTGGGTCGTTGAGTACCGAAAAAAAAAAACAAAGAACTCGCAGATTGCGGCGATGTCTAATAGGAAGCCATTTATGCTTAGCACGAAAGGTGGAAACGTGGTCGTATTTACGTAGTCCATATATAAAGCGGATGCAATTATTTAGGAGACGATCCAATTTATTCAATTGGTCCGCATTTACGTCGAAGTAACACAGTCTGTAATCTTTAGCAGAGCCGTAGAGGTGCTATGGCCCGGACGAAAACCCGACTGATATGGACTTAAGAGAGCATTATTCGAGACAAACGTCGATATTTGCTTGTGAACCACAGCTTCAAGTATTTTAGAGAGAAATGGAAGGATTGAAATAGGTCTAAAATGATTTAAGCAATTAGGTGATGATACTTTGGGGAGCGGGATGACGAACGCTTTGCTCCACTCTTTAGGGAAAGAGTGTGACATAAGGGAGTGATTGATTATATGTGTGAGAATAGGTAAAACAGCATCGAGAACATGACAAATCATCACTCTGCTCACATCATCACTTCCCGCTGCCTTAGACTTAATAGATAGAAAGGTCTTCCTGACTTCATCCTCAGAGACTGAACTGAAATTAAATTCCGTGGGAGTTCCAGGCAAAGAGCTAATGAGGTTGATAGTATCCGACTTAGAGGAACCATCCAAAAGGGACGCAGTGGAGAAATGTTGGTTAAGAGCGTCCGGGCAAAAGGAAGTTCCAGTAGGAGGAGCCTTGGGCTTACCAGCTCCAACAGATTTTAAAAATTTCCAGACATTAGCCTGAGAAGTGTTAATCAAATTGTCATGAAAGTATTGGCGTTTAGAATTTCTCACCATCTTGTTGCAGAGATTGCGTGCCGATTTATAGTCGGACCAATTAGCTTCAGTTCGATTAAGCTTAAATTTTCTAAATGCACGATCGCGCTTAGCCATTACAGCACGAGCCTCCCCCGTGATCCATGGGCAAGGTGGTCGTTTAACTTTCACTACACATGTGGGTGCATGTTTGTTAAATAGATTAATAATTATTGAATTAAATACTTCAACCTTCTCGTCGATCCCCGACGCCGCAAAGCATGCACTCCAGTCGATCTCTGCCGCGTCCTTTTTCAGGCTCTCACCGTTCATTTTCCCGAATCTACGGATCGACATATGCACCGGCTCGATCTTCGGGGGCTTAATTTTATATGCCATATAGATTAAGTAATGCCTAGAGAAGCCGGGGGCAGCCATCTGGCCGTGCATCACGACCCGGGAGAGAGAAGAAGTTACAATATGATCGAGCCAGGTGTCCGAAGTATCCGGATTTGTATGTGTCGCTTTGAGGGGAAGCACATGCAGGTCTGCCGAACCGATGATAGACAGAAGCTTACGACTATTACTGGAATCTTTAGGTAAGTCGGTATTGAAATCTCCCATCAAGATGATATGTGCGTACTCCGACGCAACCGAGCCCAAAGCTGAGTCCAACTCTGCAAAATAGTCCACTCCAGGTGGGCAGTATATAACACCCAAAGCTACTTTAACACCCCTGACATCCAATTCCTAAAACATGTACTCGGCGGATGATTTGTAAGGGGGAGAGGAGGAGATTTAATTGGACATATAATTAAAAAACAAAATATATTTTTCATGCGCAAAATCAAAATTGAAATCGTTCATATTGAGGCGATTGGTATAATAATAGAACCCGTGGCTCTGGCCTGACTGAACACGACATTGTTGATCGGACGAACTCGAACGACGCCTCTTTCAACTGTCATATTTCCTAATAGGCAGCTCTGCTCCTTAGTAGACGACACCTTATGTCGTGTGATGGCAGTCAAATGCCGAACTACAAGAATTAAAACAAGAACATTGAACATGAAAAACAAACCAGAGAGATAAATAACAAAAAACAGACAATGGGAAACATTACTATTCCCTGTAACACATAAGTACCTATCTAAGTGCTATTTACGGAATTTGTATAATTATGGGACCCATAGATACTGTATTATACCTACCAATAATTACAATAGAAACCAACACTTGCAACTAAGTAGATACAACTGATAAACTGACACAACACGTCTCCGTGCCAGGTTATCCTGGGAAATTTTATCTGTACCTCGGATTGTGGGTTGATAAATTATTTATGAGGCACCGACGACCAAGTTTGCGCTAATGGAAAAACTGTGTAAGCACATACCGCGGCGTTTGGCCGCATCCATCATCGCTGCAGTCGGGTATGGAACTCATGGAGCCTGTGAACCATGTCCACACGATGCGTTAGGCTTATTTCACTTATTCACACCAGAGTAGCAATGGGCTGGGTACTCATCCCCACTACGTAGACCTTCAGTTGGTCACCACGCGAAGGTTCAAAAGAACGTTTCACTCTCGTATGATTCGAATGTAGAATGAGCTTCCAGCCACAGTGTTTTCTTTGGACTATGACATGGGATCGTTGAAGAGATATATTAGGGGTATCTTCAGAGGTGGGCAACGTATTGGTGACTGCCCTAGTACTGCTGATGTCCATGGGCGGCGGTGACCACTTTCCATCAGGCGGCCTGTTTGTCTACCGTATAACATAAAAACAATCATCCAAATGGATAAAATTATTGAAATTGCCTTTACTTACTTCATCTTGGCATTAGTGTCGCACGAGGGCCCGGGGTCCGCCTTGGCCATGTTCCAGAATTTAGCAGATCAGGTCGTTACAGTAAAGTGACTGCCATCTGACCTCCATGACCCTGAATGTGTAACCATGATCCAATCTGGTCAGGTTGCCCTTTCAACAGTGTCATGAAGGTTAGATGGTAGTCGCTCCACTGTAGTGACCTCATGATGATTCAGTTACCTGAATGTGTAGGTTTCATCATGATGTTTTCCCTCACCGTAAGAGCCTTGAAATTTCCTTAATTGTTCCAAAAAGCTTAATCCAAATTACTCGATCACATGTTAAGTAAGTATTTATAACATAAATTTTTTTGCTACAATTTTAATTGAATGTTTATTTATCATAACAATTTATTTATTCAAGAAAATCTGTACTTACTATTTTCAGCCGCATAAAAACTCTTTGTTAGTCCTAAAAACCGGTATAAATTCATGAGTATCACCCAATTAAATTATTAATGCTTGTTCTACACACATATTACTTACAGTAAGGTACAAGCTTAACGTAAATGGGAGTATCATAAAAAATAAGTACGTAATAGAATGGTAAAAAGCACGCGTCCGTAATATCTTGAATTATATGCTTAAAAGTGATACAATAACATTCAAGTTACGTGCAAGTGTGATGGAAAGCATGTAAGGCGCTCCATTCTAGACTGCTTGCAACTTTACACAACACGCAAACACCTACTGATTGTTACAACGCTGCTTTTCAACCTATTTTCACCGGCTAGCTTAGCAGCTGCAGGCAAAGCATACGATAATGTGCAGCCATTTCCTTGGAGCCAGTGCTGTTAACTATGTGATGATGGAGCAACTGAAAAAGTTGTTCTTTCCGCGTCTGTTTAACAAGTAACAATACTGTGTACTTAGAGCCCCTTTTACGCGGTCAGGTTATTACAAGGAATCCTTTACAATCCGATCTGCCCATCTGTGGGATGCTTTGCCAAGAGAAATACGTCGCTGTACATCGTTACCCATCTTCAAAACGAAGGTACATGAATATTTCCTGTCAAAAACTGTTTGTTTGCAATGATTAAAGTTCTTATTGTTTATATATATATATATATATATATATAAATATTTATATTTTATAGAATTTTATTTATCCATAGTTTAATAATAATATATTTATGGTATTCTCTTTATAAATTTAGTTATATATTATTTAGTTTTTCCCCTTATTTGCTCTTGCACTGCTATAAGATAATGTGCTAACTTACCTCTTCCCAAAGGTTGTCTGGAAGAGATCGCTTAAAGCGATAAGGCCGCCTTTGCGCGCATGTAAATTGTTATATTTTTCTTTTTATGTATCCTTTACTTTTGTGTGTGCAATAAAGAGTTTTTACTTACTTACTTACTTAGATTCCATATAGCTATAGTAAATACCAACCACATGTACATGGTGACTATGTCAGCCAGATTAGTCATTATTACTAGTGTTTATTAGTGAATTTCGACCCTTAAGCAAATATCAATAAAACAATCATAGCTGACGTCCATGCCATCAGTTATTTGTCCAGGCAACAACAGGCAACATAGGTAAACTACAAGAGCATAAGTATGTTAAATAAATAAATAAATAAATAAATAAATAAATATGTTACCACAGCAAGATAATTATCCTTGAACGCTACAGCAACATTCATAATATTTGGTGCAAAATCATTTAGCAGCATTAGCTGTTCCTTATGCCCAAAAGACTCGTCTTTTACCCACAGGGTATATTTTTATAATAAATAACAATTAATTTCATGTGTGCTATAAAAACCGTTTAACAACTGCTCAGTAGTGCAAAGGAATTTCATTCTGAAGGTGGTCATGCACTTACTTGTATGCATGTCGTAGCAAAATTACGCAGAGCTAACTTAAACATTACGCTCACAAGCTATTTTCTGTATGGTGGCGGTGTCTCGCAGCTTGCACTGCATTGTTTGAGTGCAGGTGAACGCTTCCGGCGCCCGCCGTGGGCCGGTCCGTGCCACACACGCCATATTGGGAACTGGAAGAGACTACACGTGACCTAGAAAGATAGGTTGGCGCAAGGAGCTTTGAAACTGTAGATATTATGAGAGTTTAGTAGGCCAGGACAAAAAGAGCGTCGCTGGATGGAATAGCTAGCGGATCGGATTCGTAAGCAAATCCCCAGTGCCACTATGTACCAATGACTTTTATTTGAATGATTTATGAAAGTTTGTTGAACTAACTAATGCTCTTACGGTGAGGAAAAACATCGTGACAAAACCTGCGCATTCAGGCGACTGAATATGTAACCATGAACCAGTCTGTTAACAGTGTCACGAAGGTCAGATGGCAGTCGCTCTACTGCAATTACCTGATTTGCCAAATCCTGGATCACGGTCAAGGCGGATCCCGGGCCCTCGCGCTTGATAACACCACCAGGATAGATGCCAAGATGAATAGGGCAGGTCAAAAGCAAGCTCCTACTCCTATTGGTTAGCTTCAACAAGCCCTCCTTTCGTCCGAAATTTCGAACAAAAGCGAATTGTATCAATTGTAGGTATTAATTAAACTTGAAACCTGTGACACCGCGTTGCTTCCACCAACACAGTCGGCCAACAGTTCGAGTCAATCTTTAAAAGTTCCCAAGTAGGTGTCTTCCTGTTCCGCGCTACCTTCAAACCTCGAACTTTCAAACGTCTCCCAACAAAGAGTTCTTCGGGCGTGACTTTCTCACGCACGTGTAGATGCCTAACTCGAGATTATTATTTTGTTCATTCACCTTTTAAATCTTTTATTATGAGGACGGTCGTTCTTGAGACACATTATTTGTTTTGACGTGATTACGTTTTTTAGTCAAGGTTTTTGTAAACACACCGACACCACTTAAGCTCGGAGATTAAATTCAAGATTAAAAGTGTATACAAATTGCCACTACCATAAAAGCTGTAGGGTAGGTGTAGGTTAGGGTAGGGTATGTGTAGGGTAGGAGTAGGGGTAAATTAGGGTAGGCTAGGGTAGGTTAGAGGTAGAGTAGGAGTAGGGTAGGGTAGGAGAAAAGTAGGGGTAGGGCAACACGCGAACGAAGTTGAGCCGGGCCAACTAGTGTTTAATATTAGGACGGTAGTTCCAAGATGATAATTATGATTGTCAGTTGTATTGGAACCTTACAGGTGCTACTAAGGTTGCATATTACTACCTTACAGGTAGTAGTAACGTTTCTGAATACTTGTGTCGTGTGACTATACTTACATCTCATAGAAAACATGAAAGTAGTTTTATATTTTCTATGTTCAATCTTACGGATCTCTAAGCGAGATTGTCAAGATGAGGAGCGTCGGTGGCCGAGGGTATCCGAATCCTAAGCGAGAGGTACCGAGTTCGAATCCCGCTGCGGCCATGTACTAATGACTCTTTTCTGAGTTATGTACATTAGTTGAATACTAACCGATGCTCTTACGGTGAGGGAAAATATCGTGATGAAACCTGCACATTCAGGCGACTGAATGTGTAACCATGATCCAATCTGGTCAGGTTCCCCTGGTAGCAGGGTCATGGAGGTCGGAGGCCGGTCGCTCCACTGTAATTGTCTGATCTACCGAACCCTGGATTATGGTCGGGGCGGACCCCGGGCCCTCGTGTGCGAGTATAGCCAGGACATTAACGCCAAGATGGATGATTTATATCTTACGGCTCTCTAAAAATTAACCATTCTGTCTGTGTGTCTACTTAGAGTGTTCGAGTACTTCCAGCACACCTACCTCCCTGCACCGCAGCCATGTTGCGGCGTGAATGGCAACGGCGGATATTGAAGCCGCCGCGCTGCGTGCCGCCCGCGCCCGTCCACTTTGACAACACTATCGGGCCGGTGACGCATTTGGCACAACTGGCTTGGCATTGATTGGTGGTAACACGTTGCCTAGGCACTTTACCTTTGCGATTGTATTTGAATAAGAAAGGTATTTTAGTAGCAACCGTGGACCTAACAAGGGTAGTACTTATTGTATTTATAATTCCTTATTCCAATGTAAAGTTGGAGCTGACGCTAGTACTTACCTAAAGAACTATATTTTTGTTCCTGTAGCGATTGTAGACGAGGAGCTGAGGCGCGTGCAACAGATCGGCCAGCGGTTACGAGAGAAAGGGTGTGATCCCCGCTCCGGGTCGTTTCTGCTGCAGAGGATGTCCATCGCCATTCAAAGCGTCAACGCAGCGAGTGTAATCGCTACCTTTTCGCCGGCGGCGACTCGGGGTGTATTTTTTGACTAATAACGATAAATTAAGAATGCATTTGTATATTTAGGTATTGTTATGATATGAATTTTATGTATTTAAATGTAGATATATCTAACCTACCTTTATAGTCCTATTTCAGTAAGTTTATTTATTGAAAAATACTCATACAAGTAATCTACGAACTTCCGCATGCTACCATTTTTCTAGGTATTTTTCTCTTTTGGCTGCAGTCGGTTGGTTTGGTATTAAGAGGCGACTACGGGGCGACCGCTGCGATGATTTGTATTATCCGGTTTCCTACTAACCTACATAAGTTATTGGACAGTTTCCGGAAAACATAAGTTTCGCTGCTTTCCCCTTCTAATAGATAAATTGTAAGAGTAATTTAAACTTTTAGAAAATAAGTACCTAATTCAATAAATAAATTGCGTCCAGGGGAGCACAACTTCCTCTGATTTTGTGCAAATAAAACAATGGAACTTTTCACTTTGCAGAAGCAAGACATTTGAAACAAAATATTAACCTCTTCATCTGGCTTCAAATCCCGGCTCAAAAGCGAGCGGATCTGTAAGACTGGGTTCGCCCTTTCAGATTTACTGAAAATTGGCGTTTTGGCTTTTTGCCGTGCGACAGTTCGCCAGAGCCTCATCCGTTTTGTGACATATCGTGAAATTGTGGGAAATCAAGCTGTATCTTGGTTCTATACCCAGCGGCATGCAAGTCGAGCGGTGATCGAAACGTGGAGGGGATTTCTGCGCGTGGGCAGGTACAGTCGCACACCAATCCAATCGGCGCACGATCGTTAATGACAGCCAATCAGCGCTTACGCATGACGCTGCGGCCGCCCCGCGCCGCGCTTCCACCACGCCACGACACCTTATTTTTTACTTCTGCGCACTAACGGTCACCGCTTGAGATACGTGCCGCGGTCTGTACCTACCCGAATTAAAAGAAACATGGCTTAGGTTGTACCCTGGTCTTCAAGCTACCAAACTATCAACACCGAATCAAAATCTGTTCAGAGGTTTTTGCGTGATGCGCGAACAGACAAACAGCCATACAGACAATAGCTGACCCGGGCTTAAACATGTGTACTGTTTATACAATTTAAATATTTTTATTAGTTTAAATAATTGGAGGACCTCCTAGGTGAGCCTCATATCATTGGCGATACAAAAGCTTCGCTGGCTTGACTACGTAGGAAACATGGGAAACGATTGGGCAGTGAAGAAAGCAAACTTGGGACGACCCAGTTGTCGACGACCGGTCCCTGGACGGCTGGAGGGACGAAATAGAATGAGACCTGTTGGAACTCCGGGCTGACTGTTGGCAGGAGGTGGCACAGGACCACAGACATAACAGACTAAACACAAATCACAAATATTCCCTGTTCGCTCGCTCTACAATGATTATGAATCTTGCTATCTCGTTTTTTCATCCATTGGAATAAGTTCACGGAAAATGACGCGCGCAATGTTTTGAGCGTTCGACATATTGCTCGAGGGCCTAACGACCTGACGGTTCTTTTGAAACATTGGTGTAAATTTTATAATTTCCTAATAATATTTAAATCAAACCATTTGAAAGACGGTGTTATTTAGTGCACATTTATGAAAAAGCTCAAAGTATGGAAATACAAATGGATTACCTTTTCATCGGTAAGTAATTTCATTCGTGGTCGCGGCGATAGGGAATCAATTTTAGAAATTGTGATAAAAATAAGCATCGTAATAGTGTGAATTTGCAATCATTGAAATCTTTACCTTAAAACAATATGTCATATAAGATAGATTTAAAATTATTGCCAAATTGAGCAATATTTCGGTGTCTAAATAGGTACGAAAATATTTTGATGCGAACAGGGTCGGACTTAGTATTTATTGTATAGAATTTTAATACTCAAATCTTGTAAATAGCGGTCCATAATTTTATATGTATTAGGGTTTCATACACAAAATACACCTAAATGACATTTTAAATCTTTACATTTATTTACATTTATTTGTGTTTCTAGGTTTCCTAAAAACCAGACGTGGTGATGTCTGGGTTGCAAATTGGAAGTGCTGCGTTGTAAACGTTTTGAAGAACAAGATAATAATTAGATGCAAGTCCCCTCTGTCCTGGTGCACCATAATTATATGAATTTTTACTGAAAATAAAGAATATGCTGCCTGTTTAATATTTTAATGTACCTATCCTTTTCATTATTATTCTTTTTTTCATGACTATGTCCTCTAGAGGACATCATATTCAGTTTATTATGAAGTCACATAGGCCTGCCTGTGGACAATGAAGACGCTTCTAACGATAAGTAAGTAGGTACCTACTTAGTTTGGAAGTTATGAGGCAACAAATAAACATTCATACTGGTCAAAATCATAATCCTCCTTTTTGCAAAAGCAAGCACTGCCGATTCACGGTATGTAGAATCGAGAGATCGAAAAGACGGTGGTAGGTATCAGGACGTGGGTTTGATTCACTAGACACCTTACCTTTTATTATAATGACAAAATTAAATTATAAGTACAAGTTTAAAAAAATGAAGTCGTCAGGAGCGAAATACGCCAACAAGTCAGATTTTGTGTGCCTTCTTCCGTCCCTGCATTTGCATTAGTGTGTGTGTTATAGAGATGTGTGACATTTTGTCTCGTATTTCAACTCGGATTGTACTCTCTGCTTCTGTATGTAAAATTTTTTCTCTATGCACAGGACAGAGTGGAAACTAGTGGAAAGGAGTTTCTTAATGTCGGAGGCCGAAACTCATTTTGGGTATCTGCGTCATCATAGTAAGTAGATAAGTTTCAATAGCAACAAACAGTCGTAAATATACACGTAATTTGCCGATATTCATGGATTTATTATCGGAAAAAATTCTAATTTGTTTTAGGGCATGACAAAATAAGGCACTATTGGCTCCGATCCCTTAATATTAAGTTCCTTTTAAAAAAGCAACTGTCAGTGTTACAAACTGTCAATATCAGCTGATTTTTGTTGTGCGGTGCGTGCTTTGTTTTTGTGTAAATTATCTATCTAAATCAAAATACACTGTTTTAAAATAGATATTTACCTTGAAAATAGTAAATTACCTACTCCTTAGTCTTGGGTTCAACAAAATCAATTGTTAATATTGTTACTGAAAGTGTACTTATGTCTAGGATTCTTTTGCGAATAGGTAATATTTTGTTTTAATTGTGGATTTGTTGGATTTGGCAACTTTTGGGCACACCTACGATATATAAAGCCAGTATTTTACTTACAGGCAATAGTCTAAGCATCAGAAAGTTATCCAGTATGCCAGGCGAGATTGAAAATTCTATACGAACCAAGTTACAGACTGGTTTGGAAACTAAACACTTGGATATTATCAATGAGTCCTATATGCACAATGTGCCTAAAGGCGCCGAGACACATTTCAAAGTAGTCGTAGTTTCTGATAAGTTTGATGGACTGCCATTGATCAAGGTAACATTTTAATTGCTAATATGTTAATATTACTACATCCACCTCATGTACAATATAATATGCGCAGAATCGTATACCTAGTTGCGAAGAACACCAATCATCGTACTGCTCCTCCACCATAATCCTGACGCCTGGCAGTTGAAACTACTCACAGAAAAATGTTACTGCCCTTTTCTAGTTTGCACAGGTATTCAACCTGACAATACTATGCTGTTAAAATAAGAACAGGATGGGCTGTTGGCTAACTTCACTTGAACAACTTCTGACTAACTTCACTCGGGATTCTGCAGTGTCATTTCTTTGTTAAAAGTCACAGTGATACTGTTAGACTGCTGATCACAGTGACTATTTCACCAGAACAGTATTTACCACCTATCGCTAGTACTTATTCAAGTGAAGTTAGTAAACAGCCCGTCCTATTCTTATTTTAATTGCAAAGTAGTGCTCAATTATATTTGAGACTACGTATATTTGTAACGCTAAATCATACGTTCCTGTGATATGGATGTAGAACAAAATTGATTTATATTGCAGATCCCTACAGTTAGGCTTAAAACACTATAAGGCAACAGGTTTTAATACTTTTAGATCTTTATAAATTTGCAATCCGTATTATTCAAAACTTGTAGCAAAATAATTGGGAATTTTATCAAGTTAACGTTCTTGCTGGATTTCAGAGGCATCGTCTTGTCAATGACATCTTGAAGGAAGAGCTACAGACTGGAGTGCATGCCCTGTCCATAGTTGCTAAGACTCCACAGCAATGGGAGGGTAGTGACAAGATTGTCGAGAGTAGTCCTAACTGCAGAGGTGGATTTGGTAAATGAACACTACATTTTGTAATAAAGCAGATTTCAGTTAATTTTGTATACATATGTAGTAATATTTGTAAATATAAATTTTATTAAGCCAGCCCTATTTTCCTGATAATCCCTACTTCCCTACTAATATTAGAAATGCAAAAGTAACTGTCTTTTATGCTTTCACTGGTAAACACATTTTGATGAAATTCGCTATCTAGTTAGTTTCGCACCGACCTAGGCTACTTTTTATTCTCTTCCACTTGCAAGCTCATAAGAAATAGAAATAGAAATATTTATTTGCCTATAAATTAACAGAATTGTATAAATGTTTTTAAAATAAAAGCTTCTAATAGACAAAAAGGTCCATGACTCAGCGTTTGGGTGAAGGTGGAACCCACACCCGCTGGTATTCTGTCATGGCCAGACTTAAGACTAAAAACCTAAAAAATTTAAACTAAAAAACTAAAATTAACATTATTAAGTATAAATATTAAGTATAAAGATATAGTATATAGGTATTTACAATAGTCCACACGTGTGAAATTGTTTTATAACCTATTTTTAGGTAATCAGAATCTGAGGTTCCTCTGGATTTTATTACAAGAGTTGATCTATAGTTAAAAGAAAATTCACACTCTTTAACATAGAGTCCATTTCATATTATAAATCCCTACTTAATTTATATGTTACTCTTTGACCTTGAAAAGGGCAGATGGATTTTGATACAATGTTGTTTAGTGTTGTAGCTTTTACTTACTTCCCTTTTGTGTGTCCCCTAAACAATTTTCTTCCATTTCGTTCTGTTACTGATGTCCTTTTTGCAAGATGTTTTTTGCCAAGTCGCCTTAAGTCTTCCGCTACACAATCCAGCCACCGCTTCCTGGATCTTCCCAGAGGAAGTCTTCTGAGTGGGTCTTTTCTGTTGTGGGATCCACTTCTATATGGTTTTGACAGCTGTGCTGTCATCCATTTGTTCCAAGTGGCCTGCCCATCTGAGCCTTTGTGACTTGCAGAACCTGACGATCATCTCTTCATAAATCAGTGCTACCCGTTTGTGAACCAGATACCACATAGGCTACAATTTATCCCGAAATTCCAAGTAGTTCCAACATTATGAGGGTAGCTTTGTTTTTAATCCAGTATATTGTACTTTGAGTACACTATTTTACAAGTGAAGAATGAGGTACATTACACTGGATTCGAAACAATATGTATGATTTATGAATCAAAACATAATTGAAAAAAATCATTTTCGAGTTTGTCAAGTTGTATAAATAAAAAAAAATATTGATAGTATAAAATTCTTTAATTTGTTCTTAAATGGAAATGTAAATAAAGTACAGTCAATACAATTCCAGATTAATACTATTCACTTTATTACAACATCGAGTATATTGTACTTATATCAACAACGTTTAATATTACACAGCGGCATCATAATTATTGTTATCTTAACTATGTTAAATGAAATATTTTATCCTTAAACAGCTCAAACAATTTCCATGAAAATTACAGGTAGAATACGAAGACTATTTTGTGGTCAACAAATCCATTGAACATATTTTCCATCTCCTAGACCCAGTAATAATACGGTTTTATTTAGCTTCTAGAAAAGAAACAGTTCTGCACATACAACAGCTCCGCAAGAATTATCGAGTTGCTTCGGGCGCAAAATAAAACGGTGATATAACATATTTATACATCATAAAATTATTGACTGTGTACTCTATGTAACACGGATATGAGATGACAATCTTCTTAATTTAGGAATGAGTATACCGTACTTTGCTACAACACTAAAACTACTAAATACACACATACACATTGCTAGTAATACTATAGTTATACAGTTCTATAAAGGGAAACTTATGTGTTAGACGAATATTGAATTGTAATTATTATTATAATTCCAATCTGACTACTAACGCAGCTCTATAAAGAGTAGCTGACGTGTCAGTCAAAATAACGACTGTTGTTCTTATAACAAGTCTGGTAAGCTAATTACGTAACTCTGTTGCCAACAATTCTCTGATTTCAAAGATTGAAATTGTTACTTTTGCGATTACATATGATCGACTCAAGTCTCAATTTATTGCAATAGAACTTTGTTAGCAACTGAACCTATGACATCGATCATACGGAATCACAAAGTAACAATTTCAATCATTGTAATCAGATAATTGTTGGCAACAGAGTAACGTAATTAGCCTACAGGTTTAATACTGCCAATTCTTCAAATACATTCCTTAATGCACAGTTGCTCGAGTGCTAGTGGCACTCCACACTCGAATTGTCTTTGCGTACTCCCTGTTTCATAAAACATGGGATTGTATTTCTGTGCGGTAGGTAAGCGGTGCTCCTGATGGAAAGTGGTCACCGCCACCGGTGGTGGTGTAGCAAAGTACGTGATGGGGGGGCCTGACGGGATGCGACGATGGCGGGCGGGGGCCGCCACCGTCTAGGTGTATCAGAGATTGTAGTTGTCCAAACGCAGCTTGCCCTCATTCTCGGTCAAGTAGAGCAGGTCGGCCATCGTCTGTTCGCATATCGCCTCCTCTGCCTTTTCTGACATCTGGAAGAGAATTATCTATATAAATATGATTATAAATTAGGGATCCGCACCGGCTTCGCATGGGTTTTCTCGGCTATTGATTAGAATAATTCCAAAAGAAATTTTCTAACTGTTGGTGAAAACCGCATCAGGAAGAGTACAGAATGAGGGGTATGTACAGAACAGACTCTCCGAAAACATCAGGTCGAAATGAACATGATTCTCTTTTTTTGTTTGTTGGTTAGATTATTAGGTTACGTTAGGTTAGTAAAAACGACTTTATTTTACTAGTAAGGAAAGTAACAGATGTATTTTAAGCTGGTATGGTAACCCAGCCGGCTACCCTAGACGTCGGTAACGTCAAGTGACCACCGCACGCCTTGATATGATTTAACCTTCAACTCACCGGCCTGTAATTGAACTCCGCCGAGGGTGGATACTTGAAGTTGGGTCCGAAGTTGACGCTCACGGATATGTTCTTGTGCAGCGACACCGACGGGTAGTAGCAGCCCTCGTATATATCCGTGAAGGCCTGAAAATAAAAGAAAAAAAATTATAGTAATGGACAAATTCGATAAAAGGTAAGAAAAAAAAAGATAAGTACTTTAATTATAGAGTTTACATGAAATCATACAACAGTGAAGCGGCACTGGTATATAGTAGCGTGCTTGCGAGACGGATAACCAAGTTAACCAATGTCCAGGAACTGGATGGGTGACCGTTTCGGACTTCAGGCTAGTCGAACTTCAGCACCGCCTAATACGTCCTGCCTCCTAATGCTGATGGTGAGGTCTAGACTAGTTGGAACAGCCGGGAGCCGATTGGCACCACCTTACGGTATCATCATCATCATCATCATCATTATCTCCACGCTTGGCAGGCGGGTTGGAGATCGTAGTGTTTGCATTTGCATTGCAATTGAAAACGCAGCTGCCCATTTTCCAGCCTACGGAGGCTCCACAACGTTTGCCACGAAACCATTAGTCGCCTAGTAAGACAACCATGAGTGTAAGGAGTTCTTGCTATTTTACTCTGCCGGACACCACGGTCTCACGGTATATTTGTAATTATTTAAAAGGGTTTTCATACCTCGCCTTGGCACTCGCCGTTCTTGAAAAAGTACACCTTACTGCCCGGCAGCGGCTTGAGGTTGTTCAGAGATTCCTGGATGTTGTCCTTGTCCTCGTAGTACAGGTGACTCTTGAACTTCACCAAGGGCTGGAAGAGGGGAATAATTAGCATTATTGACAGTTATCTAAATAATAGAGAGAATCAGCACACCTTCGACGGTGTGGCTGTAGCGACATCTATCGCTGCAACAGGGAAACTCAACAAAACTCACATTACATTAGTGACGAAGCAATTAAATGGCTGACTTCGCTTGATTTAAATTTGTAGTTGAATGTGTTTCTAGTATATTGTATTTTTGCCTTACAAATAAATAAACTCACATTACGGTAACACGAACACATGGTTGGCTAGTATCCGCACATAGATGGCGCTGACCGTTCCTACATCGCGCTAGAGAAGTGTGTCAACTTTACAATCGATCAACTGTCGGACGCTTGGTCACAACACCCGGCCAGGTGGGTAATTACGCTTTTCTACCTTCTTCAGCTTCGCTTACCAATATTGGCGGCTACCTTCTCTTCTGTGCCAATTGGCCACGTCTCGCGCAGACTGGCAAAGTGTGTAGAGTAAAAATGTCCGGCCATGCCACCCCCGCCAGGCACGAGAAGGGCAGGCCGGTACCCGGGTCACTGTATCTGGCCGGTACGGCTCCAATACAGGCCTGTGACCGACGATGGATAGACGGACACGTGAGGACGCTGGGATGAGAAATGTATATATTTTTAACTCCTGACGAAAAAGGGGGGTTTTGACGTTTGTGTCTGAGGTTTTATGTATCTGTCTGTGGCGTCGTAGCTCCCGAGCGGATGGACCGATTTCGATGCGGTTTATTCTATTTGAAAGCCAGTTTTATCGACATGGTTCTTAGCTTTGGTTCATTAAAATCTGTTCTGTAGTTTAGGAAATGTTTAAGTAAACTTGATTGTGAATTATCCTACTATTTCAGTCAGACAGATACACACGTCAAACTTCACGCCCCTCTTTTTTCGTCGGGGGGGGTGTTAAAAACAACCCCACTGACCCGATCCTTGTAGGTGTTGGGCGTGTGCCGCGTGGCGTCGGTCTCGGGCAGCGCGAGGAGCAGCCCCAGCGTGTCGCCCTCGCCGAACCCCGCCGCGTACTGCTTGCCGCGGGACTCGTGGAACCTACAGGGGGATGGGAGCCTTATTGCATTGGGATAACAGTTGTTTTGGGTTTGCAATCAAATTAATTATCTTATTTCTAAAGCCGTTCTATATAATTCTTAAGCCGGTAACCCTAGAATACGCCTCAGCGATCTCAATCCATCTATCTCAGACCAATTTACATTGGTCAAGTGTTTAGCAATGTCGTCCATAATATTTACAATTCCTGAATTACAAATGTTGGCGGTAATTATTACACGAGGCGGCACACAGTGATTCAGATTTGAAAAAAAATGGACATAGCAAAATAAGTCATAATTTTGACAAAAAAAAATTGCTACCGATAGGAAATCAGATTTACAACAACATTTGTCATGTTAAATTTTTCGATAAATTGTGTCTAACATGGTCAAAAAAAATAAAGAAAAAGAAAATGTATGGAGGAATTTATTATTTTTAATTTTTCTCGAAGCCTTTAAAAGTGTTGAAACTGAAACCTTTTCTATATTATTATATTCAACTTTGTCTTCGTCCCCGTAAAGAAATTTTTTGCATATACTTGCAGCTTTGGCTTTGAGGCGCAAATGAATTTTTTAAATTTTGTTTTTAATTTTTAAGGCAATCATTGTTATGGAAATAATGTGGTTTAGCAATGTTTTTAATTATGTACCTGGCTGAAAAGGTTTCAGTTTCAACACTTTTAAAAGCTTCGTGAAAAATTAAAAACAAAGTAATTCCTCCATACATTTTCTGTTTCTTTATTTTTTTTGACCATGTTAGACACAATTTATCGAAAAATTTATCATGACAAATGTTGTTGTAAATCAGATTTCCAATCGGTAGCAATTTTTTTTTGTCAAAATTATGACTTTTTTTGCTATGTCCATTTTTTTTCAAATCTGAATCACTGTGCGGCAACACGGCTGGATTCGTATGTGTCACACGCTTGTGAGTAAATCCAAAGTATTCGGAAGTCGATGTGCTTTAATTACAATACTAGATTCTGGCAAGTGAAAGCGTATTTATTTATTTAATTGATATACCATCGATAGTAACACAGTACAATAAAAAAAGTAGTACATGTTCTAGACAGCGCGAACTATCTTTATAGGTAAACACAGCATTTACAACATGCACGCTACTTATCGATACCTAAACCACTTAAAATATCACATCATGAAAGCACACACCTATTCTATACAACAAAAGCCACTAAAAACTACCATATTTGTTATAAATTAATTTCTGATACACACTATACTTACAGTGAAAGATGTCAATGTCATCAACAATAATATTGTACGTATCCACAAGACGATTCATGGGTGCGGAAATATTTGTTCTCATAAATGACTTTTCGAACGTACGCTTAAGTGGGAACCTAGGCATTACTCTCGGAACACACAGTCGAAGTTCGCTCAATAAATCGGGCGCATTGAAGCCGCCATGCACAAGCTTATACAAAAACAACAAATTACAGTATAATGAAAAATAGCAAGTAATTTTTTAAATCTTCATATGGTATCAACACTATAGTTGATCTAAGCACTCACTATAACCACAGTACAGAAACAACCAACGTGTGATCTTCGTAGAATTTCAATTTAATCGGGTGGGCAGTGGATGCAATTTTAAAAGTAAGTTCCGGTTTTCCTGCCACGTACTTTTATTTACAAGAAGCCCGATATTCGATGCAGTTACATGCATCATGGTCACGGGACGACTGATCCCGTCACAGGCCGTCGTCCCGTGACCATGATGCATGCAACTGCATCGAAATATCACGCTATCGTATACAAAGTACGCGGTAGGAAACCCGGAACATACTTTTAAAATTGTGTTAACAACCGCGATAGTTTCAAACACAGTAGATAAAATACTGTGCACGTAAGGCATTTGAAAGCTTGGCACTCTGTTTGTTGAGATGTAGGAGCTAATGATGAAGTTTTAAGGTGCATGGCTTTTTATTAAATCTATGCAACTATTGCGCATTCCCTGGACGAACGTGGGAAAGTAACTATTTCGAGAAGTTGGTCGAGATGAATTACCGATTATTTCTCTTAGACTGTGGTATAATGAGAGACTGACTTTGTGATGACTGACGGATGACTTTTTAATTATGTCAGGCCGAAAAAATTCCAGGTTACGCTTTCACTTGCCAGAATCTAGAATTTAGTGGTAAATAGAATAGAATATGGTTTATTTCATGCTTAATTTTCACACATAGACAACTTAAACATAGAAGCTACATAAATACAAACATTTCTATAGAGTTAATACTAGAGTAATTAATTTAGGTAGGTAGATACACAGCTACCATTACAACTACCCTGTATAACGAATTCGCATGTGTGGGCTGCAGCACAAAAGGGTTATGGCTCAGCACAGTGTTGCCTGGGATAGCAACATATTGGTATGACATAATGTTAGAGGTTGGTGCTATTCTACTCTGCCGGACACCACACGGCCAGTAGGTACACGATAAACTAAAATTGATGGAGATATCGTCACTCACTTGGTCCCCTTCCGACTGCGCCAAGAGTACCCGAACTTGTCGTATCCGAGCGGCGCCTGCAGGTTGGCGTAGCGGCGGCCCCAGCCGAGCCGCGCGGCCGCGCCCTCCGGCACCTCCTCCAGCACGCACTCCCAGTACCACGCGCCGCGGGACACGCCTAAGAGAGTGGACGGGTAACAGTGAGACTATGCTATAGCGGCGGCCCCAGCCGAGCCGCGCGGCCGCGCCCTCCGGCACCTCCTCCAGCACGCACTCCCAGTACCACGCGCCGCGGGACACGCCTAAGAGAGTGGACGGGTAACAGTGAGACTATGCTATAGCGGCGGCCCCAGCCGAGCCGCGCGGCCGCGCCCTCCGGCACCTCCTCCAGCACGCACTCCCAGTACCACGCGCCGCGGGACACGCCTAAGAGAGTGGACGGGTAACAGTGAGACTATGCTATAGCGGCGGCCCCAGCCGAGCCGCGCGGCCGCGCCCTCCGGCACCTCCTCCAGCACGCACTCCCAGTACCACGCGCCGCGGGACACGCCTAAGAGAGTGGACGGGTAACAGTGAGACTATGCTATAGCGGCGGCCTCAACCCAGCCGTCTTACGCCCGGCGGGACACGCCTACGAGGGGCGACGGGGAACAATGAGACTACGCTATAGAGGCGGCCCCATCCCAGCCGTCCCACGCCCCGCGGGACATGCCTACGAGGCTGAATGGTTGGTGAGACTATGCTATAACGGCGGCCCCAGCCCAGCTGTCCCACGCCCCGCGGGAAGCGTCTACGAGGATTTTTGCGTACACCGGCGTCGCGTACACACAAAGCGGCAACTGTCGCCCATAACATCTACGAATCATGCCTTTAGGTTGCAGGCAACAAAAATGCAGAACCCTGCAGTCACTGAAATTTGTGGACTAAAATGAAATGCCTCGTTCTTGTAATTGTGCTGGCTACCATATCCTTTAAACCGGAACACAACAATGCAAATTATTGCTTAGCGGCAGAAATAAATAAGGCGGTGGTACACTCCCAGGCGGACTCCTCAGGCTTGATAGAGACTATAACCATTCGAATCAAAGCCACTCGAGTGAGGAACTACCTCCACACAGAATGTCGCAGCCAGACAACCACATCATCCCAGCTGCAAGATCGTCCGCTAAACATAAATTCTCCAGTGTTGCATGTTAACTGACAAAGCAACGTGTCCTGGGGTCTTGGGGGCGAGCAACGCATTGTGGACACCCCTGGTGTTGCTGATGTCCAAAGACAGCGGTGACCACGCACCATCGGATGGCTCGCTTGATGGTTACCCTACCAAAACAGATTCAGAGCAATCTATATGTATATGATTCAGACACGTGGAATAGCAGTGTGTTTCTTCGAACTTTATTCTTTTTTCTCACCTGGTGGTAAGTGACGATGCGGCTAAGATGGAGCACGCCTGTCTAGGAACAGCCTATTTACTCTTGAAGGCTTCCAGATTTTAGTAATCAGGCAACGATTGTCTATTATGATTTACTGAATTTCCTTTGGTATTTTTTTAAGTTTTTGGGAAATGTGCGGCGTACGCATTGTACTTGGCGTTATGGGGTACCTGCAGTGTACGTGGTCAAGTCAGGGTACGGGGTGTGCGTACCGGTACGGTGTACGTGGTCTTTATCGAGTTTCGGTATCGGGTTTGTTGTTCAGTGTGTATGCGACACGCGTGCGTGGATCGTGCGGTGTACGTGGCGTACGATATGCAAATAGTGTACGCGGCGTACGCGGTGTATACCTTACTTACCGTGCGTGGCCCTCACGGTGCAGTACCCGCGGTCCCCGGCGGCCGCCAACCGGTCTTTCGCGACTCGCAATTGTGGTGCGCGGTCGTCCAAAGCCAGGGCCGCGATTACGCTACATAATGTCGGCTGAAACGAAGCTGAAACGCAATTGAACGGCTACCGTTGAACGACATCCGTATCACGCTAATGATTTGACAGCAAGTTGAAACGAAGCTGGAACACAATTGGAACGCAACGGCTGCCACACGAAAAGTTACTACAGACGCTCCTACTTTTCAATTGCTGTTGAACTGTTTTGGAAATTTTTTGTGTTTTTTTCTGAGTAAAACCTAAAAATGTATCATTCGTACATTTTGTACGGTTGGCATTTGAAGTTTAGCGTAAAACCGAATTTCGCTCGGCTGAAACGAAATTGGACGATGATTGGAGATGATTATAGGACTAGAGACAAACTGCAAATGAACGTGAACGTTTTAATTAAGCGTAATCGCGGCCCAGGAGTACCCCGGCCGGGCGCAGTGCGCGATACTGCCAGCCCGGGATCGACTTGAATACACTCTAGACTAGACTCTAAACACGCGGTGTGTAGAGCAATCGCGTTTGTTGTATGCGGTGTGCGTGGATCGTGCGATGTACATAGCGTACGTGGAGCATATGGCGTACATAGCGTACGTGGCGTACGGAAAGAAAATAGTGTACGTGATGATGATATGAGATGAGATGTGTATGGTGTACGAGATGTGAATGGTGTACGCGATGTGAATGGTGTACGAGATGTGCATAGTGTACGCGGTGTGCATAGTGTACGTGATGTACGTGGTGTACACAGTGCACTTGGTGTGCGCGGTGTATACGTAGCGTACCGTGCGTGGCCCTCACGGTGCAGTACCCGCGGTCCCCGGCGGCCGCCAACCGGTCCTCAGCGACTCGCAGCTGCGGCGCGCGGTCGTGCAAAGCCAGCAGCACACCGGCCGGGCACAATGCGCGGTACAGCCAGCCGGGGATCGGCTTGCCGCTCCACTCGTTGCTCTCGTCGAACTCCTGGGGAGCGAGGATTGAGCGATGAGTGTGGTTCGAAAGTTACGAGTAAACATACGAGCAACGATCTTCGGTCATTATTGGCGTGAACCAAAAATCGGCGGTAGACACTGATGGTGTTATTTGTTAAAACTATTTTGTCTTAAATATGTTTTGTCACTTATTTTCAAATTCAATCGTTTCACTAACAAACAAAGATCGTCCGTTTGGGAGCTACAATGCCACACCGCCAGACTCAAAGCAACAGATATACATACAGAGACACCCGCACGTCAAACTTGAAACACCCCTCTATTTCGTAGCATTTCGTAGCAGGGTTAAAAACCTTTCAGTTTTAGAGGAATGCGTACTACGTTCAGCTGACTACCTAGTACCAACATAATATTTATGTCGTCACGGTATTGACTCGTGGCGATATTTCGGCACAGTTGCATGCCTGTCATATGTGTGTACTCAATGGCCTGAACTGATTCGATCGACCTCGATACGCCTGGAGACAAGGTACCGACGTTCAAAGGTGATGTACCGTGATACGCTGTGATGCATGGTCAGACTGGTCAGTGCTCGATGACACAAACATGCTCGACATTACAAATAATTGTGCTACGATACGTAATTATTATTTTGGCGGCAGCGGGCCTGAGCATTTCTGTCGTGTCCCGGGGTATTAACGGTGGGCATCGCATTGGTTATAAGCCCTGCTGTTGTTTATGTCCTTAGGTAGTGATGACCACTTTCCATCAGGTAGTTCAGCGATGGACAACGCATTGGTTATACTTGTGTTACTAAAGTCCATAGGCGGTGGTGACCACTTTCCATCAGCTTGCTTTTCAACTTGATCAACATATAAAATCAATAACCTAACCGACAGAAAATCGTCGGATAACCACCGACCAAGTTTACAGTCAAATATTTTCTAAAGTAGGTACTGATTAATTTTAATGAAACAAAGCTAAGAATCATCTCGATAAAACTGGGTTTCAATTAAAGACACCCGCATCGAAATCGGTAAATCCATTCGGCAGCTACCAAACCACAGACACACATACACAGATTAAACTTATATATCTCCTCTGTCCTCGTCGAGCCTTTAAAAATGGAAAATCTTCCAAGCTGCCTTATGTCCCAATGCTGGTTGTATACGGAGCTTAAGGGGTCGTCTTACCTGCCTAAACGGCGCATTTGGATCCGGCTCGGCCAGTATATATCTATAGCCGTCCTTGTTGAACGGATGCTCGGTCGGGTACCCGTGCGAGGGCAGCTTGAGCGTCCCCAGGTCGGCGGTGCGGCCCTTCTTCCCGGTCGGCGCCGACTCGGCCGCCCCGACCGCGGGCCGCCGCTTGCCTTGCCGGCCCTTCACCACGCCCGCTAGGGGAACTGGAAGAGGGAGAATTAGGCTGTAAAACTGCCGTGTGCTGTCCTTTCTGCCATTTAACCCAGTCAAGAAATAAAATAAAAATCATCTTGGCGTTAATGTCACGGTTGTGCTCTCGCGCACGAGGGCACGGGTCTGTCTTGACCATGGTCCAGGATCAGTGGAGCGACTGCTGACCTCCGTGACCTTGGTACCAGGGGAACCTGACCGGATTGAATCATGGTTACACATTCAGGCGACTAAACGTGATGATTACGTTGATACATAAGTTTTACGTGAAAAAGCTTTCCAACGTTGTCGCTCCCTCCCTTTTGCCCCGATATCGCCCCCTGCGACGTTTTTTAATTCTCCAAGATGAAGTTGCACCTCAATTAAACTAATCATTGGTGGATGGCACATTGGGAAGGTCAAGGAAGTCGAATAACTTTGGTGGAGGATAACAAGGGTGCTTCCGATCGTGGGAGAGATGTTGGAATTAAGGTTGTAACGGAAGCGTTCTTAGCGGAAGCGGAGGCTGATGCAAACATTACCTACTAGTAGATAACCAAAATAAAGGAGAGACAAATATGTCGCGGAGGCGGAGGTATGATTTGTTACGGAACTTCCGCAATAACGGAGGCGGAGGCGAAGTTCCGTTAAACCCCTACTTGAAATCGTTGAGTAGAGTTAGAGAGATACTATCTGCTCGTAACATAATTGAAATGTGTTTTCAGTGACAAAGTCCCTCGTGGGTTTAGAAGTCTAAATCGTTACGAATACTTCCCGAAAAGGATGCACTCAAATTGTCCACACTTTGATCACCCGCTTATTGTTGTATCAACAACTTGAACTATTATATTGAGCATCATATATTTAATCTGATTTGTTTTATTACTTAGCGTATTAGCAGCGCGCGACGCCGCGTCGGTTCCCAAGGACGGGTCATCGATTAGTCTATTCATAGTCTTGTGATACCTATTACGCTTATGTTTTACATCAAACATCTCGGTTCTATTGTATTGTGTTCGCAGGCCGTAGATGGGCGATAATAAACATCCTAGCGATAATTGATGTACAGTTGATCGATGTCGAACAATCGTGCTTTAATTCTGCGGTTCACATTGATATTTGTTTAGCGGTGAGCCTGGGAACAGGCGATTCCTTGCCAGCTCGTTGAAAAAAATTAGCAAACCCATACATAAGAAGATTCCCAGGGTAGTTGTAGTACAAGAAGATATATCATAGAGAGCCAGCCAGCTAGGAGCTCCATGTTGGGCTGTAAAGTTATGTTTGTCTTGTGATATCGCCCTCTTACCGCTTTCTAAGTTTAGATCCAGCAGTGTAAAACCGGGGCGATTCTTGGAGGTTCAGGTTAAACCTAACTTTCCAAACACTATATCTGGTGCACTAATAGCATTTGTATGTTCGTTGTTCCCCACAAAAATAATAAAACAGAACCCAAAATGATGTGTTATAAAAATCACACACGATACATAAACTGTGACGTCACGCCTATTAATTGGGAATTTCAAACGTTTATATCTTGCTTATCTATCTATACATAATATAAAAGAAAGCGGCTTCCTGCCGTCTGTCCCTCCCTATGTATCTATGTACGCTTAGATCTTTTAAACTACGCAATGGATTTTAATGCGGTTTTTACCAATAGATAGAGAGATTCAAGGGGAATGTTTCTAAGCAAGAAAAAAGAGTAGGTAGAAGTAAAGTAGCTCTACGCGAACAAAATAACGCCGGGTCCACTACTTTTTAAATATAAAAAAATACTAATTTTGATTGATTTATTTATTTATTTCACAGTTTAACAGCAATAAGCCGTTAAGCGTCCGTTAAGCGTTCAAATGTAGAGTAAAGTAAAAATTACAGCCACGAGCATATAGTTCGGGAGTGCCTTGATCTGTCGGTCAACTGCTGGCATTATTTCATGAAAAACACATTAAAACTGTTATAAACTTTTCTATTTCGTTAAAATGTAACAAATACGACAATTCAAAGTGTTACAGCTATCGCTTTGACGGCTTTCAAATTGATAGGACCGACAGATCAATCTCCGCTAATGCTAAACCACTTGGCACGAACTTTAACGCATTGGATGTTTATGACGTTTTCGTACTGGACTTTTATAAGTTATATCGTTAGTAGTGCAATTCCACGAAAGTGGTGTCCGGTAGAGTCGAATAGCGCGCCAACCCCTCCGAGTCACGGGCCTTACACAGCACAAGGCGACTAAATCTGAGAGGCTACCAGCTAGTACCACCGTAGATAGCCCAGAAGATAACCTGGCCGACAGAAAAAGTCGGGATAACCCCGACCAAGTTTACTTAAACTCAAATATTTTCTAAACTACCGAACCGATTTTTATGAAACAAAGCTAAGAACCATATCGATTAAACCGATTTTCAAATAAAGAAAACCGCATCCGTTCGGGAACTAGGATGCCACACACAGACACACGCCTCCACAGATACACATAGCCACAGATCAGTCAAACTTATAGCATACCACCCCTCTTTATTCGTCGGGGGATAATTACTCATATTCGTTTCGATATGGTCTCGCTACATTTCTACGGTTAGCCTACACTTCTCATGACAAAGCTAGATAAGAGTAAGCGTCCGATAACGGAAACGTCCAATTGTTAATCTTACATAATCAATCACATATGGCTTAGTAAATTTCGGAATGGCTACTGGAATGCACCGGCAGCATAAGTGTACTCTCGCGCGCGATCAGCGAGAAAAGACGGGACATGGATGGATACTGCTATCCCTTTTAAGAGAAGGATACAAACGCTCTCTCGCGGCGCGAGCTGAGTCGCGGGCACACTTGAACTAGCCGTGCTGACCAAAAGAAAAGTAAGATAACTTGCGACCAATTTTAACTTTTATTCAAATTTTTTCGATGAAAAAAGCTATGAACCATCTTGATTTAACTGCCTCTTAAATAATAACCACATCGAAATCGGACTATCTCTTCAGGAACTCCGATGCCACTTAAAATGGCAATATAATGTATGTATATTCATCAATTCATCATCATCTTGGCATTTGTCTCGAAAATGGAAATTGGAATATAAATTGTAGTTCATAATTTTAATTGATTGTAAATGTATATTTGTATCAATTATTGATATTTGGACATAAGGATCTAATTTATTAATATGTGACCTTAATTTTTACTATGCGACTAAATGAAAAAGTTTGACTTTATATAGAGACACATTACAAATTTCCTATACCTACACAGTTAGGTTATCCCTTGTATTGCAAATTTTAAATCGACAAAACCAAAGGCTAGTCGCCTATTTTCGTTATGTATAACTAACATACATACAAATATGAAATATTCCAACACCTAGTTCCGATAACAGTTTATCGTTGCGGGGAAGCGATAAAATTTAAATTACCTATAGGCACCTACCTACTAAATATGCATTTCCGCCGTCACATACCGCCTAGCCTGCTTCGCAAGAAGGTGCAAGAAATGTGTTACTATAAACACCAGAACGTTCAAAGAATACGATCTGAATGTGGTTTTCAAAAAGGATAGGCATATAATCCATTGGGGTGATGATTCAATATTTACTAATTTGTAATTATGCTTCAAGCAAATGAAGTTATTGCGTCATAAAACCACTGAACAAGCCTGTAGTGTAGGCACATAATGTAGATAATCATACTAGTTTTATAAGCCATAATTTGGAAGGAAGAAGAATGTAAAGTTAGTTTAGATGGACGCTTGTTTCTCAATCACGCAATACTGAACGGATGTTGATAAAACTGTACCTATAGTGTTGTAGTTTCTACACCTATAACACGCCTATAACTAAAACTAAGTTATTAAGCTATAAAGTATTTAAACGGTTCGCTACGCGAACTCGCGAGCACAAGCAAGGTATGCCACAAATTGCATAGTTTAAACAAATAATAATGAATCTATTAGTGAAACAAAAGCGACAACTCACGATCCATAGCCACGTTTGTATTATTGTAGCCGAACCCGATCGGTGACTAATTCTTCTTTAACGCAACTACAAGCATGCTTGATAAGATAGCGAGTAGCTAGCGACTATCGTGCCCGCGCCACCGGCCCTCTGGCTCGACTCCACGACTCCAAGCCACTCCATGCTTTGCATTACACGCGCCAGAACAAAAATCAATTTAAAACCGCACATAAACCCCGCAAGTTACGTCCACAATTGAGATAAAGTCGCATACGTGCCTCTATCGCGCTAAGACTATACCTATTATGTAAACACATATTTGTTCAAGGCAACCGAACGATGGTGATAACTGATAGCGGCGAATTAATTCAGCCCACACCATCGCAATTTCGGCGTTATTACTTAGTGGCCAAGTGTAACTTACCAGCCATGGATTGTTTCAGTGATGGTAATGTGGTGGTATTAAATATTTGTGGCGTCCCGACGCTAACTACAGCGGTTGGACATTGCCGAGTGGCCGTACACACTGACTCCACCACAGCTGAGTAGAAACTACGTAGGCACGTACGCACGGACGCGGCGGCCGTGTGTGCGTCCCAGTGAGCTGGTGTTTACAAACACGGTGTTCGGAACAATGTCACTGTTCGTGTTCAATGCAACGCGAGTCTTGGGCCCCGTTGCGTGCAATGCGGCGCTACTTAACTTTTCAGACTTGGCTCGGGACCAAGTACTACGGTTTTGATCGCACTAGAGTTATACGGCTCTCTTGAGCCAAAAGGCACCGAAGTAGGGTTTGTATGCGACGCGCGCTGTGGTGTCCCACTGGCTACGGATTGAGGACGATGGTATGTCATTGTGAGCGAGATAGGATTGCGGAGGATGGTATGTCATTACGAACCAGACAGGCAGGCCGTGAGCTTGTTTGCCATCTTAGTGGTATAAAAAGATATTTTCTTGTTGTTGCCGATTCCAGGACAGTATACGCTGGTTCTCGCGCGTGCCGTTGTGTCAAAGCTCAGTAAGTCTTTGGGTCCCCGTTGCTAACTCTGGCTAAACAGTGGTTGCAGCGGTGGTCAGTTAAAAGAAAAAATTGACAAATAATTGTCAGGACGTTTCGATCAATTACCGGTCCTTATATAAGTATTTGTAGCAGAGTTTAGGTCTTGTACGAGACGAGCTGTTTCGGGAGCGCGGGAGCGCAACCTGGATTTAACGTCATGATGATAATGACGGGACAAGCGGTTTCGGGAACCCATGGCCACGGGCCAAGAACGTTACCTACGCTGCTGTAAATGCTGGATCATTGAGTGTGAACATAGTACTTACTTACTTCGTGTGCAAGATTTTTCCTAAAAAAATGGTATTACTAGGAACATTGCTGGAAGGCGGCGATTACGGTACCTATTCCCAATTTAATTCCTGTTAATAATCCCTAAAGTCTGATCATTTAACCAAACTGATTCTAGTCCGGCGACTGATTGCGAATTTAGAATTACAAAAAATCCTTCAAGAAGTGCATCTCAGTCTGGGCTGTTCTAACCGCGGACGATAAAAGAGGGGTGTTATTTTGACGTGTTATCTCAAAAGAATTTGAGACCCCTAGGAAAATTGCAATAACATAACACAAGATTTCAAAAAGTTGCATTTTCGCGCATAATTTCGGAGTTTATGCACCTATTTATCTGTTTTTGTTTTTGTTATGTATTGTAACTGTCAGGACAAGGGTTGTTATAAGAAAAAAGAGTAGGTAGGGGTAGTTCACTACATTGAAACCACGCGAGCGAAGTCGCGCCCGACAGCTACTTAAATATACTACCCATAGAGACAGACATTCGGTACAGACACGGCGCGCGTGGCGATATAGGTTGTCCGCTATTACTAGGCATAATTCCACGAGGTCAAATGCATAAGGCTCGCCAGCGAAAGACGCGAGCCGTCTGCCTTTCTAAAGTCATTCAATAATGCAACGGGTTTTAATACTCTTCAATGGATATCATTTTAATATTTTATTAATACAGCGGTGGACTAAAAATATACTCTAGGTTTGTGCCTTGCTTAACTTGCTTGTATACATTTTTTAACCGATATACTGTAAGGAGGACGCCCTCGCCCGCCGCACCGATGCAGCGCAAACTAACCGACCGCGCCGAGACGCGAACTGTATTATTGCCGACCAGACCCACCGTGGAAGGGCGCGGTTGCGTCAAAGAGCCCACGGAAGACGATAGAAGGCCACAGGAAGACCACAAATGCCAGTCCAAACCCACGGAGCCACGCCCAAGCGGTTCAAAGACCACACAGCCGCCGCTAGAGACGTGCTATCGATGCAAACGCACTCTCAGCGACCTAGAAACCCTAATCCACGCCGTTCACGACTTATGCCAGGGGCTGCGTCGCTCTAAACAAGAACACAGACACGCCCCTGCTACTCACCGAAATAATAGGTGACCACAGAGCACTGATGCTACGGAACGCGGACGACGGAGAATATGATTACCTAGTGTGAACGCGGGTAACACTGTAGAGACTGTCAAGACCGGCCAGGCTGTGCCCTGGCCGAGAAGCAGATCCGGCACGAGGACAGGATCTCCCGATCTACAGGAGGAAGAATACCAACGCAACCATGATCCCGGGTTCGGCAGATCAGGTAATTACAGTGGAGCGACTGCCATCTGACCTCCGTGACTACATTAAGTCAAATAGATTCAAATATCGATAACTAACAATGCCTTCACAGATATAAATCACTTCAAACAAGATTTGATTAGGTAAGGTTGCACGAAAGATCATTTAGAAGGGCGTCGCAAAAAATTAAAGGTTCTACAGGGGGTCTCGGTTTGAAACAGATTGGGAACCCCTGCCCTAGAGTAATCGCATCTTCCCGTGGTACGTGAATGCTGGCGTAGGGAGTACTTTGCCGCCCATCGGTAGGCCGGCGAAGTGAGCGGCAAATTCTATCATAATAAAATGAATTAAGGCCACCGACAGCCCAAAGGATTGAAAAGCTTGAGTGGCAGTGGGCAGGGCACATAGCTCGCAGAACAGATGGCTGATGGGGCAGGAAAGTTAAGTAAGTTACGCTGCGTCTTCCGGTACGCCACTCGATTTGGCGTGCCGGAAGACGCAGCGTAAAAATCGCAGGTACCAGCTGTATGCGGAAGTCACAAGACCGGCCTTTCTGTAGATCTCTAGAGGAGGCCTAAGCCCAGCAGTGGGCGTCTTACGGCCGATATGATTGTGATGTTGAACGCCAGATAAACTTTAGTAGCTGTGCTCGCCAAAAATAAAATTTACTTATCCCAAAAGTTACACTAATTTAAGTTACACTTTCTTGTTTCACAATTATTGTCAACAAAGCCCTTAAAATTGTGAACCTGTATTTTAAGAGGCAGATAAGGATGCTTGATTCGCGAAACAAAGTTCTCGCGTACAGCTCGCTCACAAACTATGTTCGCGAGGCGAAAACGGGCAGCAGCGTTACTAAACAAAGAACCACAGAAGGTCCACTCCCGTCGTCCTCGAAAATTGTGACGTAAACTTGCCGACTCACTAGGGTTGCTACTATATTTATTTAGAATTTTGAATAGAGTATTTAAAAGATCGCCGTGTGGTGAAGAAGATGAAGATGAAAGAAGATGGCCGTGTGGTGTCCGGCAGAGTAGAATAGCACCAACCCCTTACACTCGTGGGTGTCGTACAAGGCGACTAATGTTTTCCAGGCAAAAGATCAAGAGTCTCCGTAGTCTGGAAAATGGGCAGCAGCATTTTCCATTATTATATTTAAACACTGCGATCTCCAACCCGCCTGCCAAGCGTGGAGATTATGGCAATAACCTCCCCTTTCGTGGGAGAGGCCCTAAGTTCTGCAGTGGACTGTTACGGGCTGTGATGATGATGATTTAAAAGATCGAAAATATACTTAAAGGTCGTTCACAATAACTTGTCCCTTGCCGAAGACCAATATCTAATCCTTGCCATAATGTAATGATAATTGCTTCCCAAGCTGTTGTTATCAGATTTTCCATACCAATTTCAGACTTTAATACCTAAGCGTAAAAATAAATTACTGATTTATTTACTATTTTAAATTTATCGATTACTTTCACTTCATTTTATACATTCAATAATAATATCGTTTAAATAAATATTATTCAATTTACGTCGACAATACAACGAATGCTCGCGTTGACAATCGCGACCGAGCACTGCTTGAAACTGCTTGAGAATGCCTGTAAACGTAACGTCATTGTATGCGTGACGCAAATAGCGCTTTGTTGCCAGTGGACCTTCTGCTTGAGGAGGGCCGTTTTTATTTTGTGGCAGCGTTATATGTTGCTGGAAATCACAACAGAAAACCTGTTAGCTATTATAGCCACCTACCAACCTGCCAGACGTGGTGGAAATGGGAAATCCCTCTGCTGATGTAAAGGAACCTATGCTATGGGCTGTTGATCAGTCTGATGGCAATGTTGTAAGACACAAATAAAAGAATATCAAATATTTAAATGAAATAGAAAAGCACAATTAAAAAAACATCGATAATCGACTAGACAACTAGACATAGATCGGAAAATAATACTCGTATTGTTCCCAAGCAAAGCCAGGGTCTGTGCTAGTATTAACCAAGTGCAGCGCAGGGGGCTGATCAGGAGGGCTATATAAAAATCAATTGCTGTTTGTTAGTCTCGCTAAAACTCAGAAACAACTGGACCAATTTGAATATTTTTTTTGCTTTAATTATTATAATACAGGGGTGGTTTGTATGCAAGAAAAAAAAGGGTGGGGTAGGGATAGGGCTAGGTAGGGGTACGGTAGAGTAGGGGTAGGTAAGGTATAGGACACCACGGGAACGAAGTCGCGCCGGGCGGACAGCTAGTACGATAACAATTCAACCTCTATGGTATACCGGCGTAAGTGTATGTAATAATTCAATACTTACTTGTGGCAATCCCCATATCAGTAACTTTCAGCTGTCCCTGCTTGATCATGGCCTCATAATTAGGCTTGATGGCCGTGAGCTCCAAGTTGTATAAACCAAACATCGGACCGACGTTGGAGTCCTCTTCGTAAGTGAACAGCACTTGGATATCCTTAATTAGGGCACGTTGCACTGTGGCGTACCAGGACTGTGTCACTCTGTAACAATGTTCATATTGGTAAGTTAAATAAATAAATAAATATTAGTTCTTACTTAAAAGTGTGGTTCATATCTTATAGTTCAGTCTTTAGTTGCTTTAAATGTTTTCATGGTTAACATTTTTATAATTCTTGTAAAAATAGCTTTGAACTTTGAGTCCCATAAAACATTTAAAAAATAATGATAAAGAATAATTTAGATGTCCAAACGCAACAGTTAAATAAATAAATAAATGAAAATAGCAGACAAATATGACCAACTTACCAATAATGTTAATACAAACTAACAATAATAAATTGTTAACAATTAACCATGAATATTTTCCATATTTTTTTTTTATTAGAAGCAAATGTCAAACAATATTTAATTTTTTTCGTATTGACCCAAAGAGGTTTTATTACTCTTTCCAGCCAGGAATATTAATGGAATGGTTGTGTGAGATTTTTACTATTCTGCACTGAAACATTTCAAACAACACAAACATCCGGTTACAATATTCTTCGATTTATTTGTATAACTCTACTAGCTGGCCCAGTGCAACTTCAAGTCTGTGATGTCCAACCACTACCATACCCTACCCTTCCCCTACACTCCCCCTGCCCTACCTCTATCCTAACCTATCCTACACCACCCTCCCTCTCCCCTACAACTACCCTTTTTTCATTCATATAAACTGTGTTATGACAATTACAAACTCAACAAAAAAAAACATAGTTATAGTTCTGAAGTTAGGCTTGCACATAATTCATAGACACAAACGTATCTTTATTTGGTCCAATGACACATTCAAAAAACTTAATGAACTGTATAAAAAATAATCATTCGGAAAATTGATTTTTATTTATAACTTTATATTCACGTACCTTCTTGGCATGGTAGTCATTGCTTCCCAGTACTGATCAATATATGGTATAATATCACGGTCTTTACTGAATAGGGTCTTATTACTGCCATCTTTTACACTCTCCTGACGTAGATTTGCTATAGCAGTCAGACACATCTGTGGGAATGCTGCAAATAATGGTAGACGTTTAGAAACAAAAATATTTAAATGAACACCCAAATATAAATCAACAAAGTAAAGTTTTAATATTACGAAATAACTTAAATGTATTGTGGATACTAAGACTAAGCCTAACATAGAACTTTTAGTCATAAATGAAATGTAAAGAGAATAGACACTCACGTGCTTGATTCTTTTTGAACGTCTCCAAGCCTGTGGGAGAACAGTTCTTGCAGATGAAAAGATAGTTGGTCATGAATGGTACCAGCTTCCCCAACTGATAACCAATACATGATTCGTGATACCAACGATTGCAGGACGCACATAGCAACTCGACAATGTTTAGGTTGCGATCTTTCCCGCTAAAACAATAAGAAAACTTGTCATTGATTATGGTCCACGTTTAAAGTAAAACTGGACATACGAAGAAAACATACCAGTAACAGTTGCCTTGAGATTCACCAGAAGACTTATTTGTCTGCTTCTTTTCGACAATATCTGCCGATTTTTGAGATTCCGACATGTTTTGACCATTATTGAAGCCAAGTTCGCCATCGCTTGATTTCTTGTTGCCTTCTGAAGATTGGGACATTTTAACATTGATATTTTTAATATAACACGATTAAATTCTCTTATTAGGTACAGATTTATTTAATTCTATCAATAAATGTGTAAAAATATTACATATAAAATAAAAACGATAAAAACAAGCGGTCAGCAGTCATTGCTTTCCTCCAATAATACTAAAAAATGATATAGGTACTACCTATTCAACAAGGGCTTTGCAATCATTTAAGCGAAAATCGTTGTAGTGTGAAAGAGACAAAACAAGGTTTAGAGGACCGCTTGAAGAATTTTATATTTTGCCGGTTTATACTTTGACAATATCGTTCAGAAATTAGTGCCCTCTCAAAATCTTAAACCGATGTCCAGCAGGGTTATTGGGGAACTAAACGCACAACTAACTTTGTTTAACTCATGAACAAAACGTACTGTCAATGTCAAAATCACACGATTGCCAGATTTGAAATTTTGCCTAATTTTGACGAAATATTTTTCACGGAAAAAGTACAAGACGGTACATAAGCACATAGTTATGTATTTTTACCGTCACATGTATAAAATTTTCCTAAAGATTCTATAAAACGGGGAATATTTTTACTGCAATATGTGGCCGTCTCACTTCGTCACTTACGGCAAACTTCTTATTCGAAGTTGTCAACTTCCCAAATTTGCGTACCTACCTATTGTAAAAAATTTGACACCAACTGACAAATCCGCCCTACGACAATAAAAATACCAAAGTTGGTAAATCTGGAAATTGGATTATGACAACTCTTTATAAGCCTGTCTGTCGCACGTCATAACGGCTTTTTTCTATTTGAGTTTGTTTTTCTTCCTGTCACATTAATCAAGAATTCAAAACATTTTTACACATTTTCATTTGTTTTTGAGATAGGAGAGTTTACCTATAGTTGCTAATAATACTTTTCCGATTTCTTAATTGCGAAAGGAAAATGGACTTTGCGACGGATACAGTGGGACTACGTTCATCAGATATAGAGAAAAGTCAGCAAAGCAGCCTTATTGATATTGTAAAAGAAATAGTTGCTGATCCAGAAAGCAAGTTGTCACCCAAGTTGAAGGGAAAAGTGAATAGAATAATTGCAGACTGTGACTTGAAATATTACACTAGCTTACACAAAGTTAGCACTGCTGATGAGACCTCTTCCACAGTGCTGGGTAAGATATTATGAATTGTATATTTTCCTGCATCGCCTTTTGTGATACAGCCCGACACTCATGTCCCTCAGCATACCTAGGTTCCCCAGAGAGCATTTTTATACACTTCTTCCAACTTCAAAGGTTTTATGCTATCATCACAGCCCATAACAGTCCACTACAGGACTTAGGGCCTCTCCCATGAGAGTGGAGGTTATTGCCATAATCTCCACGCTTGGCAGGCGGGTTAAAGATCGCAGTGTCATTAATATAACAAGGAAAACACGGGAGACCCTAGATCTTTTGCCTCAAAAACATTATTCGCCTCGTACGACACCCACGAGTGTAAGGGGTTGGTGCTATTCTACTCTGCCGGACACCACACGGCCACTTACTTGCTATGCTTACTTTAAATTAGTAACAGAGAGCATTATAGTACACATCTAGTTTGAGGATACCAAAGGGTGCAATTAACAAAACTTTACAAGTATTTTTTTCCTCAGCACCCCCTTTGCTACACTTGAACCACACTTCTTCCAACTTCAAGGGTTTTATGCTGTGATAAGTGAATGGGACAACTGATAGAAATCAGTACTGTCACCCATAACAACTACAATACATGCACATAAACTTCATGTAACAAACGTGCTGAACTGGAGCTTGTCAATGTGAGGACAATGCCTTGAGGCATTACCTAGTAATTGTGCTGGCTATGTTAACCTTTAAACTGGAACACAACAAAACAAACGTGTTGCTTTGTGGCATAATACCAACAGTATTCATCCAGGCAGACTCCTCAGGCCTGACAGAGTCCTACCACTTGATATGTCTGTAATTTTATTATCAGGTTTCATGCGTCAAACATCCAAGGAACTAACTTTCGAAGAACAAACAGAACTGAATCAAGCGTTCATCAGCAAAATACAAAGAAAGCTGCCAGTATGCAAAGCAGAATTAGAAAAGCTTAATAAGTCCAGAGAGAAGTGTTCCAAATTGCGCAACGACAAAGCTAAAGAATTGAAGGAAAGGGATACTTTGCTAGATACACTTCAGGAGCAAGAAAATCAGAAAATGGAACTGATGATGGAGTGGCTCAACCATCGCCTTAAAGGCATGACCAAGTTTAGTGATAATTCTAGTGAGCTGTTGTCGCTGAAGACAAAGATATTGGACATGAAATCAAAGTAAGTTTAGTCACCTTTATTTTCTGATGTCATTAAAGATTTCAGAGTTCATTGACATTTCTATCTAGGAAAACAAACTAATTGTAATGATAAAGTGTTTAACTCAATTTTTTTATTTTTACTGCTAATAATTTTTAGTATTAATTTAACTATTCTCTTCTGTACAGAATCCTGCATTTACAAATCCTACAAAACATATTCACGGAGACCAACCAGTCCATCAAAGCATACTCTGAAGTTCATAAGGACTTAAAGGATGCTATCAAAGACACTGAGCTCAGAATCAAAGGATACAAAGAAATAATTGAAAGTGATATGTAAAGATGTGTGTAAAGTTAGATTTATTTAACATTTAGTTCCCATATTTGCTTTTACTCGTTCTACTTAAAATAAAATACTTTACAACAGTTTTAAAACATTCTTTCTGTGCAGTCAGTTGCTGTTAAGTCTTAAGGTTTGAATATTGGAATTTGGAAGGATGTGACAGATAAAAATTAATACCGATGACTAAAGAGAAGTAAAGAAGTTAGCAGCCAGAAGTGTCGGATGCAGTACTGTCAAGAGTGACTCTTAATTAAATTAAGTAAAACACGTTGAAAATTACAGCGAAGCAGTGACCAGCAGTTTCAGACACACAAAATTCTGTTATGGTATGGATATGATTGGAATTCATTGTTCTTGAGCAATAAATAACCATAACACCAAATTTATCCATACCCTGTGACACGGAACAATTAGCAGTAAATCCGGACAGGAGCAGGGTGTCCTTTCCTGTTCGTTCTTTCTCGCTTCATCCGGTGTCCTTCGGCATCCACAAGCCGTTGGCTGTCGCATCAGACTCCGCGAAGTTCTGTCTGTCAAATGACTTTGTTCCCGTTATGTCTACAGGTCTAGGCAACATGCTTGCGAGACAGATAACCAGGGCAACGCTCGCAGAGTTCTGGAACTAGTTTAGTAACCGTTTTGTAAGTCTAGTCGATATTCAGCAGAGCAACGAGCTCGCCACTTGACTCGGTGTGGCTCTTAATACGGTTGGCGAAGCGAAGTTGCCCAAGGTCTTCCGTTGAATAGTCTTGGGAGTCGATTGGCACCCCATCACCATCATTATTATTATTATCATTAAGCAGGCAAGCAGTTGTCAAAACAACTGATAGATGCCTGTATCTAGCTCTTCTCTACTCATTATTAAACTGTATTCAAATGTTTGTCGAGTCTGTTTTTGAATTGGTTAGTATTTTCCGCTGTCACCACGGATTTAGGCAACTTATTCCAGGCATTCACGACTCGGTTGGCGCTTGGCTCATCTTGGCGCTAATGTAAAAGGGTTTTCCTCTCGCTCTCGAGGCCCTGGGGTCCGCCATGACCATGATCTAGGATTTGGCAGATCAGGTAATTACAGTGGAGCGACTGCCATCTGATCTCCGTTATCCTGTTAACAGGGGAACCTGACCAGGTTTGATCATGGTTTACACATTCAGTCACTTGAATGTGCAGGTTTGATCACGATGTTTTCCCTCACCGTAAGAACATCGGTTAGTGTTAAATTACCCACATTACTTAGACAAGAGTCATTGGTTCAAACTCCAAAACATTGGCGGTATTGGAGTTTGAACCCGGTATCTCGGGATACGGGTCGAACCCCTTAACTACTTAGAGGCTAGTCGATTTTCAGCACCGCAACGAGGACGCCACTCGCTACAACGCTGAGGATGACCTCACGTTTCTGATCGCCCTTATCACCTCCATCCTTTAGCCCTCCAACGACACGACCTTGAAAAGGTCGTTTAGGTTAGGTACAAAGTAAGGTTTTATTTTATTGGACAAATTGTCTTACGTCCTACCTATAAATCATGGATTATCGATTGCTCTCCATACATAACCTAACCGACAGAAAAACTCGGATAATCCCGACTTAGTTCACTTAAATAGAAATATTTTCTAAACTACCAAATCAATTTTAATGAAACAAAACTAGGAACCAACTCGATTAAACTAGCTTTCAAGTACAGCAAACCGCGTCCAAATCGGTCCATCCATTCGTGAGCTACGATACCTACACTAGCCACAGATACACACAAACATAAACCAACCCCCTTTTTTCTCGGGGGTTAACAAGGCATCGAGCTGGCACTAACGAACTTATTTAGTAGCTAGGGCATGATAAAATAATTAAGTAGCTAAGCCGTTGGGCGACAGATAAAGTATCATTGTTTTGTAGTACCTACCTAAAACTTGACAAAAACAATTAAACAAGGAGGGTGATACAATAAAATTCAACTTTGTTATTCTACATTACAACTGACATTATGATTCATTGCTTAGTCCGTCGGTGAACTCTGTATGTGTCGCATGTGCTTGTGGACAGTGGTGTTATCTCTGTGAAAAAAAACACTCCAAAATGACCAGCGGGAGCTTGAGTAAGCGATTTTGGAGTGTAGCAACGTAAGTTTAAAGATCGTTTTTGAATAGCACTCAGTACACTTGTGCACATAATGTAAATGCTTACTTCCGAGTGTTGTAAGATAAACACACGTGGTTTTTCTATTTATTTTGTCGTTCTTATACGAATTTAGTGGCATTTATCTTTCTAATAAATACTGTTATGTCAAGTTATTCTGCACTTGGTTAACGGAAAATTTAATGTACGTATGTCGTATTCTTAGCTGGGCGGCGCTGCGACCGCGTCGGTCTCATTTACGACTTTTATAAAATTAGATGTAAGCGACATCAATTGAACCTATTTTGTTTTCAACAAAATAGTTTCACATAGATCTGTTGGCAAATAAAATAAAAATATAAAATAAAATAAATAAATAAATTTTACGGCACACCCAATCCACTAGAATCCACTGCCATGCTCCAACAGTTCCTTAAAGATAAAAATTACAATATGGACCCGGTTGGGTCGAAGACCGGGCGAAGTATGAAAGCGGACCCCGGCAGAGGCCGGGATAAGTGCTAGGCCGGGATGCATGGCAACAGCGTTGGTAAAACGGGGAACAATAAGATGGCAAACTTCCTCCTGTATTACGCTCTAATAGTAATAACCCATATAAACATCGTGAAGTTTCTTCTCGCCTCGTTCTATCCATACATTTACCATCACATACCTACATACTTTATATTAACCTATCCGCACCGATAATAAAAACCCCAACGTCGAATATACATTTCCTTAACTGCTGAACCGATTTTGGTAAAAACAAAGGCCAAAGCTAAAACGATCTTCTCAAACTGATTTTCAAACATAGAAAACCACATCGAAATTAAACCATCCGTGCGGGAGCCACAATGCCATAGACAGAGACACATATCCACGTAAAACTTAACACCCCTGTTCTTGCATCGGGGCTTAAAATAGATTTATCTAACCTGCTCTGAGCAATTAGTAAATTCTGATCCTCCATATTCCCTGTCATAAGGTACCTTCAGTAGATTTAAACAAGCGGTAGGTATCTACAATTAAGCGTCTTTGGCATCACTCGCCACTTTATTCCTAGGCAATTAGTAAATTAGCTTTTATGTGCGACTTCGTTCCGTCATTCTAAATTCTATTTTTTAATAGAGAGAGAGCCAAACGATGTATGCGAACGAGGAAGCAGGTCACCCATGATGCGTTACCGGGCTTTGCGAAAAGCATAGGTTCGTTCCCTGAAACCCCCAATGCGGTGCCATATCAGCTCGAGAATTCCAAATTCCCGAGCTGATGATGATGATGTTAACCTATTTGTAGCATGCTGTTCGTTTCCAACCCGTCGCCAAGCGTGGAGATTACATCAAACCCCTTCACTAATATGGAGGGTGCACAATAGAATTAAAGAACGATTATTTACTACCAACATTATTATTATAGGCCATCAGGCCATGCCATCGAGTGTGCCTAACCTAATCCGCTTCTTATCGTTGTATACCTACCTCGTATACTTATTTACTCGCATTTAATATCTAATATGTAATGTCAATGTCTGATAACAGCTACGATCCTATGGCGTGAAGGAATAAAATGTACCTACTTGATTTAAAAGCTGTCATGTGATTGATTATAGAGCGTAGGTGGCCTATGGCTATCGGGTCGGGGTACCGGGTTCGATGCTCAGTGCCGCCATGTAGTTAGATATACCAATGACTTTTTCTGAGTTATGTGCTACCTACACCAACCACTAACCGATTTTCTTAGGATGATGCGATACATTGTGAGTGAACAATGCACAATGAATGCGTATCCATGATCCAATCTGATCTGGTCTGGTTCCACTATTAACAGGGTCAGATGGCAGCCGTTCTATTGTAATTACCTGATCTGCCAAATCCTGCATCATGGTCAATGCGGACCCCGGGCCCTCGCACCCGAGAGCAGAATTGAGACATTAAAGCAAATGTCTATTTCTTTTTCAAGTTCGTTACATGTGTTTTACCTTGATATTATCTGTGCCTTGGTTGTCTACATAATCAGGGCTAAGCAATAACCGATTAAAACGAAGTCTTATCTCAATCAGACACCCAGTTACGAAACACTCGATAGTTATACTAGGACACAGCGCGTGAGACCACAACCGGGATATTGAAGGCTAGGTGAAGAAGGTTTTGGCTCCTACTTCATTATCAACATTTGCCTGCCCTTCTCCCATTCATTTGGTATCGTCACAGTATGTTTTCTTTCTCCATTCATCCCTGTCCGCTGTCATGTCCACGCTCACCTCTCATTTTGGTTTCTACTTGTAGTAAATAAAAAATCAGGCAAGTCTCGAGTCTCCGACAGACAGACAACAAAGGGATCCTAAGGATTCTATTTTCACCTAGAGGTTAGGAGGTTCGGTTGGAATATTTAGCTTAGTCTCACCTGTCAATCGCTCACCACACTGTACCACTACAACCACTACTAGTGCCACCACTGGCGCCCTACTGCACCACCACCACTTTACTATCACCAAACCTTGACATGTGTTTCGCTCCTCCACGGAGATCCAGAGGAAAACTTTGACCGTAAGTCTTACGGTAGGTATGTGAATGAAGTGGTGGTAGTAGTGGTGTCGGTGTAGTGTGGTGAGCCATTGACAGGTGAGACTAAGCTAAATATTCCAACTGAACCTCCGAACCTCTAGGTGAAAATGGAATCCTTAGGATCCCTTTGTTGTCTGTCTGTCGGAGACTCGAGACTTGCCTCATTTTTTGTTTACTACAAGTAGGAACCAAAATGAGAGGTGAGCGTGGACATGACAGCGGACAGGGATGAATGGAGAATATGGAGATAAATTATGTTGTCTCGCGAATTAACGCCTGAATTATGATGAATCGCTACCGCCGAACTGCCTGTTTGGCAAATCCTTGCCTGTCTGCTGAAAGCTGTCTTAATTGGCAACGGTCGTAAGACCGACGTCGCCCGACCACTAGAAGATCTCAAAATCGCCCGTCGCACGACCGTTGCCAATTAGAAAAGCGCCTTAATAAGCCAAGCGACAGAAAAAGTCGAATAACTCCCGACCAAGTTTACATAAACTCAAATATTTACGAAACTACTGAACCGATTTTAATGAAACAAAGCTAAGAACCATCTGGATTAAACTTGCTTTAGAGTTACAATGCCACAGACAGACACACAGATAGAGCCACAAATCCACACGTCAGACTTATAAAATTTCTCTTTTTTAAATGTATCATGTGGAATTGCGGCTCTGCTGAATTACGTTAACAACTACTAATACTATACTACTACCTAACGAATACGTTATGTCTGACTGAAAGGAAACGCGCTCGCAGCTGATTAGACCGTACAGTAGGCAGTGTAGCATCTGTCACTTGATAATGACCCGTTTGTGCTTAAAGGTCAATGCAATTCATGTCGTCAACAGCCCAGTGCGATTATATGTACTAATATTATAAAGAGAATGGATTTGATTGTTTGTCGGTTCGTTTGTCTGTTTGTACCTATTGGATAAACTCAAAAACAACTTTTTCGAAACTTATTTTATAAAAAGCTACATCTTCAGAGAGTTTAAAAACTTTAAAAAAATATTGGAAAATAGGGCAGGAATAGGATGGGGGTAGAGTAGGTGAGAATTCAAAATAGAATCCACGCGAATAAAGTCGTGCTGGACAGCTAGTATTTCATAAAGTTGTACTTTTAATTGATAGCTGTAGCACACAGCTATAGGTACATAACCGATTTTTTATTCTGGGACGAATTTAACTTCTTCGACCACAGATTAGACGTCCTTCGGGTCGCGACCAACTAGTCCATTCCCCAATCTATCATCACGATGTAAAAATAATACAAAAATAATGCAACCATAACATGCCACGCACGTTCGAAGACACTATGGAGACCAACTTTGAACCCGGAAGCAAAAATTGCGATAATTAATAAGCTCTTGTTCTTAGTCATTATTAGGTACAATGTCTACGTGTGATCATGGTGAATCAAGGTAAGTAGGTAGGTAATTAGAATCTCTCAAGTGTTGTTTGTGAAGTGTTTTTTATATGCTAAGTTCGCAGTGACAACGAATGGATAGCCCTCCTGACGGTAAGCGGTAACTGTCGGTCGCCCATAACATGTATTATTTATGCATTTAGGTTGCAGGCAACAAAAATGCAGCACCGCCGTGCGTTGTCACTGTGAGGACTAAGATGATACGTCTCATGCCTGCAATTGTGCTGGCTACCTTATCCTCCAAACCGAACACAACAAAAGCATTGTTGCTAGGCGGCAGAAATAGATTGGGTGGTGTTACCCAACCGAATTCCTCCTATTTGATAGACCACCAGTAACTGCTGCCATTATCTTAGAGGAGTCCAGACTGTTGATACTGTTTGGGGAACCGATTGGCGGGCAAAGCGTTCCATTGCATCTATTCCATATCTATATACTATTTATAAAACTGTAAAGTAGCAGTGTTTGGGATAGGATTCTGAGACGTAAGTAAGGGAAATTTTTCCTTTTTGAATTTTTGCCTGTTTGCGTATTCGCGCATGACGCAAAAACTACTGAACGGATTTTGATTCGGTTTTGATAGTTTGGTAGCTTGAAGGTTTCATCTATTTCGGGTAGGTAGAACCAGAGATGGAGCTTGACCTCCCCGTAGTACTAGCATTGACACAATACAGATGTCATTTAAAATGGTAACGCGGGCAAAAGCTAAACTTTTATAAAAACTATTTCCATGCGGACGAAGTCGCGGGCAAAAGCTAGTTACTTATATACCTACAAATGTGAAGTGAAAGCGGTTCGGTTGCCTTGTTTTATTTAGGTACCTAATATTCACGGATCAGATCAGTATCTAATGTTCTCAAAAAAGCTGGGGTCCGAAGTGACAAGAACAAAAGGCTGGCTTTTCTTCTCCTATTTCTTTGACGTTAAATTATTTACTACCCTCATTGACTACACGCATTTTGGACGAAGCATTATTGTGAATTAGATTGTATTGACGGTTGTATTATTATTTAATGATATTGACATTTGTTGACATTAATTTATTTTATAAACTAGTTATATCGCATGTATGAACCCTGTAACGTCAGAATAAAATGAGATGTATGAAAAGAGTTGTGGCTATATGCGAGGCTAGGGAGTTGTGTCAGGACAGAGCAAAGTGGCAGTCCATAGTCTCTGCCTGCCCCGCCTGAGGGACACAGGCGTGAGCTCTGTGGTTGTGTAAGTTATTCAGTCCACTAATTAAAAAGTGCAATCCACTTTTCAGTTCCGCCTCCAACGCGCTCGGAATAGAATGGGCGCCAATGGACGTGCCGCTGATGCGACGCTTCCAGACCCTCGCCGCCACCGGCTGGATCTGCCTGGTGCTCTTCGGGGAAGCCATCTCCATCCTGGCGTTCCTCAGACTGGTGTACTCCAGCTACTGGTACCTGGCGGTGCTGTATGCCATCTGGATGTTGAGGGACATCGAAATCTGCAATAAGGGTGGACGCAGGTTAGTTTTGCGATTTTATCTTTCTTTGTTGGTTTCATAATAGTATATTGGAGGTACAGTCTAACCATTAATCATTCTGATGATGATATGAAATAAGTGATTAGCTAACTCGCTAAATGACTGTCGGATACGAGAGCAAACGGATGCTAAAAGGATGCCGAAAGGGCAAACTGGGGATAACCTAACCGACAGAAAAAGTCGGTTTATATATTATATAAACCTACTCAAATATTTACTAAACCGATTTTAATGAACAGAACTAAGAACCTTGTCGATTAAACTGGATTTTCAGTAGACAAAACCGCATTCAACCCGGTTAATCCGTTCGAAAGCTATACACAAAGACAGATACACAAAGCCAGAAAGCCAGATACACACGTCAAACTTATAACATCCGTCTTTTTTCGTCGGGGGTTAAAAAGAGCAGGAAAGTAGAACCTGGCAACCGGGGTTGACCGCTCGGATGATGATGTTGGTGATGACTGTACATACCTACTTGAGTTGTATGCTAATAGAACAGACGAAAGATAATCAGAACAAATCGAGTTTGTTCGTAATTCTTATAATCGTTGCTCGTTGGATTGAAAAACAATTGAATTTGCACCGCGGTGATCAGTCCCGGGTTTACGCCACCAAGACGTTTGTACCTCGATGCAAGGTCACTGTTGGAACATACACTACCTAGGTACTTCGGATCTTAGACAATTATATTGACGACCTGAGTGGTTCAGTTCGTTAACATGCCGGAGATCCCAAGTTCGACTCCCTGCCGAGCAGAAATTGAAATAATGAATTTTAATTTCTGTTACGGGTCTGGTAGTAGTATGTATTTAAAAAAAGTATATAAGTAGTTTATCAGTTATCTAAACTCCATAACACAAGATTTGCTAACTGTGGGACTAAATGGCGCTGTGTGAATTTGTCCGAGCAAATTTTTTTTTATTTTTATGACGCAAAGAACAAAACAAGTACATAAACACAAAACAAAGTCCAAAGTCGTCAAGTTTTGCACTGTGAAGGGAATCAAACTAGTTTCATTACGCGCAGCAACACTTCTAGTAGGTATATTTACTTTAGATAGTATTATTACTCTAAACAGATATGGACATTAAATACCTACCTACGTAAATATAAATTATAAGGTTACATAAAGTATTAGATAGTATTCTTTGTCTATACTTCTTGGCGTCAATGTCCCGGTTGCGCTCTCACGCGCGGGCCTTGGTCCGCCTTATGCCAGGATTGGCAGATCATGTAATTACAATGGAGCTTTTGGAGAGTTGAATGTGTAACCATTATCTAGTCTGGTCAGGTTCCCCTAGTAGCAGGGTCACGGAGGGCAGATGGCCGTCGCTCTCCTGTAATTATCTGATCTGCCAAATCTTGGATCACGGTCAAGGCGGACCTCGGGCTATCGTGCGCGAGAGCACAACCGGGACATTAACGACAAGATGATTATTTCTTGCACTTCGCCGGGTGCACTATTATAACACAATATATTACACAATGTTATCGGGCAAACTGGACCTGACCCACTAAATTGACCAAAAACATTCCACTTCCAGAATCGAGTGGGTCCGAAACTGGGGATGGTGGGTCCACTACCGCGACTACTTCCCGATTAGACTCAAGAAGACTACTGAGCTGGACCCGAACAAGAACTACCTCTTCGCTTGCTTCCCCCATGGAGTCGTCAGCTCTGGGGCTTTTGGGGCCTTCGCAACCAACGCATTGCACTTCGACAGGACTTTCCCTGGGATGACTTGCAACATGATCACTTTAGGAGGCCATTTCTTGGTTCCTTTCTTCAGAGACTTTATCCTGGCCCTCGGAGGCTGCTCATCGTCCCAAGAGAGTCTCCTATACTTGCTGGATAGTAAGAGATATAAGGGGAAGTGCGTGGCGTTGATTGTGGGAGGCGCTGCAGAGGCCCTGGACTCGCATCCTGGCGAATACAAGGTTATCCTGAGCAGAAGGAAGGGGTTCATCCGTATCGCGATGAAGTCCGGGTAAGATACACGGTTTTATCTTTCTACCGTTTCCATATCCTTGTACCCATAGCTTATCAAGTGATCCGTAACTGGGTGTCTGATTCTAATCAGAGTTTGTTTTAATCTGTTGCTTAGACCTGATTAGGTAGTCCACCAAGGTAAAACACATGTGATGAAATTTTAAAACATATGCTAGGCTATGGGTTTACTTGCCTACATCTTCTATCTATCAACATAAGTACAGAGCGCGCGCGAGTTCGTGTCCATCGAGCCCGACCGTCTAACTCTAACGGATTACACATCGCCATCTCACTCGCTCAAACAACAACCGAGTGAGATGTGTTGAGCCTTCAATAATTGCTACTCGAATTATTCAGGCGGGCGTGCCCGATAGACATGAACTCACGCACAGTACCTACACCTGCACACAGGTATACAGGTTAAAGTTAACACTTCTCGTTTTTGCGTCGGGAATTAAAACTGTAATTAGTATTTATAATATTATATTTATATTAATTTGTTTACAAAACAACGTTTCCTAGGAATTAATTGAGATAGTTAAACATACCTATTCATATAATCGTACCAAGTTTGTTGGTCATTAGTGAAAAATATCATCTACTTTATAAATACCATAATCATCGACGACGTGGTCTCTGCCTACCCCTACGGGAAAAGGGCAAGAGGTTATGTATGTAGAAACTATGTAATGACATGTCCTGCCTATGTATCATGATCCTACCACGACATTTTACCACGATCACGCTAAGGCTAAGTATTTAAGTACCTACTTCGAAATTCGATGAATCGGCTAATCTGATTAGGTATGCCCACTTATCTACTACTTAACTTGGCCTTTAAGCCTAATACCTAGTCTAGCCTTAAATACCTTAGTATGTTAACACTGTCTTATGGCATAGAGAAAAAGAAATATACTGCGTACAAGTATGCCCTTTCACGATGACCTATATTTTATAGGGTGGCCTATTTAACGAGAGGTATCTATCTACCTATATTGTAATGATATGCAAATATTAGGTCATTAGAGCTGGGTGTGTCATTTCCAGTTTATTTAAGCACGGTGTACGTGTCCATCAACCTCTTATATGCACAATATCGCAAGTATACTAGTTACGTTAGTAGAATAATCTGCAACAAGTATAGAGAATAAGTATAATAATAAGTGTGCCCGCGAGAGCGGCAAGCGAGAAAAGACGCGACATATCCTGCTCTCTTTCATCATGGTATTGAGAGTAGGAAAAAAGGCCGCCGACACATTTGTCGAGCCGTGCTGTTTAAGAAGTCAGCAAGGCCTCTCAAGATATACCTAGCTAAACTCCCGTAGGTAGATACCTAGACCAGTTGCGGCACCGCCGATCTCCAATAGCATGATCCCCCCCCCCCCCCCCCCCCCCCCCCCCCTCTGGAGTAACGTCACAACATGCATTTCGGATATTCTGTGACGTCATTGCAGAGGGTGGTGATGCGATTGGAGATCCGTTCCAAAGAGAGGAGAACAGCGTTTATACTTATGTTGTGTGTTTTCAACGCTGCGACCTTTATTATATTGGCCTTGGAGGAGGCTCATTCGTAGATACCTGACAATTAAACAGGTAGGTAGATACGTACTGTAGATATAAAATTGTATAAGTTATTATAGTAGTTTATGCAACCATAATAAAACCCCCTGGTATTAGGTAAAACATGAATGTCTGTTTATGCACTCATATTTTCATGTTATTTCTTACCTACCTATAATTTTCTCAACTTTGCTGGAAGTAAACTGCGAGTCATTTTTGTTGCCGCGCCGAAGATATGAAGCGGCGTGAAATTTGCTTCACTACTTTCACATCTGTTTATTTGGTTCAAACAAGAAAAACATTCACAACACACAAATTACAACAATTAGAAAAAATATTCTGTTTAGTGAGAAAATAATTCCATACAGCGCAGTTCACTGACCACAATCAGTGACCCTCCATCCGCAGATAATGGTATCCAGCCCAGAAATTAAAAATAAAAGTTATTATTTTATTACTAGCTGTGCCCGCGACTTCGATCGCGTGGACTACAGCATGTTTTGTACGTTTAATACTATTAAACACTTTGGTCTGGTCAAGCACTCTCTTATCAAAAAAGAAGCTTTTTACTTTGGATTGCAAACTCCCAAGTTGTATTTATCAAAAGACAGCTGACTGTCTTACTGATCAGGTAGAGAGTTTCGTTGCGGTTCGCACAGTACTGGGCCGCGATTACGCTGAATTAAAACGTTCACGTTCACTTGAAGTTCGTCTCTAGTCCAGCTCCAATCATTGTCCAATTTCGTTTCAGCCGAGCGAAATTCGGTATTACGCTAAACTTCAAATGCCAACCGTACGAATGTTAAACCCTACGAAATGTACGAATGGAACATTTTTAGGTTTTACTCAGAAATAGACACAAAAATGTCCAAAACAGTTCAACAGCAATTGAAAAGAAGTAGCGTCTGTCGTAACTTTTCGTGTGACAGCCGTTGCGTTCCAATTGTGTTCCAGCTTCGTTTCAACTTGCTGTCAAATCAATAGTGTGATACGGATGTCGTTCAACGGTCGCCGTTCAATTGCGTTTCAGCTTCGTTTCAGCCGGCATTATTTAGCGTAATCGCGGCCCTGGACCGCAGTTGAAGCATAGTGGTTTGTGCGAGAAGTCTTTGTTATTTCAACTGTAAGACAGTGACATTTTGCCGAGGCTCTCCTCGTTTGGTGGTGAGACGAAGATGGAGGTATTAGATTATGCAGCAGCAAATGTATCCGGTCACAAAGAAATATACATAAATACGTATGCTCGAAAAACATAACCCTCCTTCTGTCGCAGTCGGGTAAAAATATAGTTTAGAGTTAGACAAAGAAAGACTGATTGCTGAGATATTCCAGGGTTTAGATTACGAGTTTTATCTAAATGTAAGTAAGCTTCTTACTAATCGCGAATCACTACCCGCCTTCTTCACGCTTGTTCCGTTGGCGAGTAAGTTTAGAATAGAAGGATTTTCATGGAACAATACCATTTGGCAGTATAAGACTTCTTTGGAGTGGTCTGACTTTGACAATAGGCCTATCCATTTTAAACCTATACAATAAAGTGTTGTCCTACTTTGTACATTTGTTCTGTAGACATTTCTTCATCATCACAACCCATAACAGCCCGCGTAGGACTTAGGGCCTCTCTTACAAAAGTGGAGGTTATTGCCATAATCTTCATGCTTGGCAGGCGGGTTGGAGGTAGCAGTATTGAAAATATTACTATGGAAAACGCTGCTGTCTATTTTATAGTATACGGGGACTCTAGATCTAGTGCCTCGAAAACATAAGTCGCCTTGTCCGACACCCACGAGTGTAAGGGGTTGGTGCTGTTCTACTCTGCCGGACACCACACGGTCGTATTTAATAGTATGAGCCCAATTTCCTACTAAAAAAAAGAAGAATTCCCTTTGTTTTTCTGTAGTTTTATGACGTTTGTTAAGTTCATTATTAATCAAATTTCAATAACTAAAATTCAAGATAACATAAGTTCCACTTTCTTACGGTGTGGGAAAACATCGTGATGAAACCTGCACATTCAGGCGACTAGATGTGTAACAAAGATCCAATCTGGTCAGGTTCCCCTGGTAGCAGGGTCATAAAGGTCAGATGGCAGTCGCTTTACTGTAATTACCTGACCTGCCAAATCCTGGATCATGGTCAAGGCGGACCCAGGGCCCTCGTGCGCGGAAGCGCAACAGGGATATTAACGCCAAGATGATGATGATGAACATAAGTTCCACTTTCATGTTCCAGCGTGCCCCTGGTACCAGTATTCTCGTTCGGCGAGCCCGACGTGTTCAGGCCCCTCAGCAATCCGGAGGACTGCCTGCTGCGAAGGTTCCAGGAGAAGTTCCGCCAGTGGACCGGCATCTCGCCTATCGTGCCGCTGGGGCGAGGCGTCTTCCAGTACACATTTGGGGTGGTTCCACTGAGGAACCCTATCACGACTGTGGGTGAGTGGATGCTGTAGGTTTATTTTTATGTTATACGACAGACAAAGAGGCAACCGTCTGCCGTTACTGTTATCTGATGGAAAGTGGTCACCGCCGCCTTTGGATATCAGCAACACCAGGGGCTCCCGAGGGCGATTCTCGCGCTGTGACATCTCAAATTCGACATTTTCTCTAGCCAAAACACTGTGTTAAAATGTCACTGAAATTGAGCTTCGGCATTATTCGACTGTCGAAGATATTTTATGGCAGCAATAGACATTTCAATGTCATTACTAATGCAGATATATGGCAAAAAAAATTTTTTTATTCGAGGTGTCACAGCGCGAGAATTAGGCCCTTTGGGTGCTACCAATGCGTTGCCCTCCTCTAAAGAGACCTCTAATATACCTCTTGTATGATCCCAAGTCATAGTGCAAAGGAACTGTGGCTGAGAGTTCATTTCACATTCAAGATTGGTTTTGCTAAGTCAAACGTGAGCGATCCATACGAGAAATGTGCGAGTCAGTCCGCGGTATCGTCGAAGGTATTGTAAGAGCGTCGGTGGCCTAAAGATTAAGGGTAAGAAGACTCGTAAGCGAGAGGTACCGAGTTCGATCCCCACTGCCGCCAAATACCAATAACTTTTTTCTGATTACTTATACTACACATATACAAGTACATATACTACTAACTCGGCGATTCTATGACGGCGAGGGAAAACATCGAGACGAAACTTGCACGTTCAGGCGACTGAATGCGTAACCTTTATCCAATCTGATCAGGTTACCCTGTTAACAGGGTCACGGAGATCAGATGACCGTCGCTCTGCTGTAATTAGTTGATCTGCTAAGTCCTGGATCATGGTCAAAGCGGATGCCGGGCCTCGCGAAAGCACAGCCGGGATATTAACGCCAAGATTATGTGTTACATAATATACGTATGAAGCCGTGAACTGGATGGAGTGCTAAATGTATTAAAACGATAGGTAGAATTATTTCTGTCGTACGTGGAATAGTTATACCTATAGTTTTAATACGTTTAGCTTTCTATCCAGTTCACGGCTTCATACGTATATTATGTAACACCCTATATATGGGTACTTACAAATTTTCTCTTTTTCCCAGTTGGCAAACCAATGGAGGTGCAAAGGAACCTGGAGCCGACAGCCGCGGAAGTGGATGCCGTACACGCGGAGTTCACGAAAAGACTACAAGAGCTCTTCGAGTCTCATAAGAAGGATTACGTGAAGAACTATGAGGATGTGCGTTTGGTCATCACGTAGTATGTACCTAGAGGCTGGTGTAGGGTATATGTTAACTAGCCTGCCTACATTAGCTAGCTAAAGTACAGCAAGTACCTAACTATTGTTTTAAATGGACTTTATTTATTTATCGATCATCACTTTAACGGGTGCAAAAGTACTTCCACTTCTATATCTAAGTATACCTACATCATGATCACAGCCCATAACAGTCTACTGCAGGACCTAGGGCCTCTCCCACGAAAGGGGAAGTTTTTGCCATTATCTCCACGCTTGGCAGGCGGATTGGAGATCGCAGTGTTACAAGTATAACAATGGAAAATTTCCGTTTCCAGCCTACGGAGACTCTAGATCTTTTGTCTCCATAACATTAGTCGCCTTGTACGACACCCACGAGTGTAACGGGTTGGTGCTATTCTACTCTGCCGGACACCACACGGCCAAGTATACCTACATAGTACAAATTAAAGTCGGTTTCCGCGTCCGTACCGCTAACTTCTAAACCACGCAACGGATTTTGATGCGGTTTTCATCATCAGGTGGAGAATCTCTTGCGGAAGGTTTATTTGTTGGTCTAATATTATATGTTGTATAGAAAAGTCAAGAAACCCCGCGGCAAGCTGGGGCGGGTCACTTGTTAGATATAAGCATTGCTAAGCAGAATAATTCAGAAAAATAATTATAGTCGGCTAAGTTAAATGTCTAGAAATGAGAAAGAATTATTTCTGAATTAGCTACTTTGTCACAAGCGTCTAAGTTAAACAGTAAACTAAAAGTTATTAACAAACACAACAATTTCAGCCCTTCAAAAGACGCGTGTGAAAACTTTGCTGTTGAAATACTTATTTTTAGACATTTTGAGCACGATTTTGACATTGTTCTGGTTTATAAGAAATATATTTTTTCCCCCTAAAGTGGGAGAACTTTCGCACCTCTTAAGATCTTTGCAAATGCACTCACAACATTAGTGAGATAATAGAACTGAAGTACAGAAAAAAGTAGTTTGGGAGCAGGAACTTATTATTTAGCCTTCTTAGCTTAGATTCGCTTAATTTGTATACGAAGCAAAGTTCATGTATTTATGTGGACGTCTATGGCAAAACATATTATGTAGAATTAGTATTGCATTAGAATTATTAGTGCACTATTATGTAGAATACATGCTTCGACGTCACATAAATCACAATAAGAAACCCCAGCGCGTTATAATCGATGCCAACACAACTGCCGTATACATAAACGCATTCGTATTAGTAGGTAACCATATTCTTGAAAGTTATGATTATTGATTGATTTTTTATGCCTTCATCTAAAGAATATATTATTATACCTATGTTATTACAGACTGATTACTATTCTAGTACTATTATTGTTATTATTGAAATATAATTTTGATAGTTTTGTTACTTATCTACAAGGTTGTTTTATTGATTATCCACGACGGAACTATGTCAAAAATTCAAAATTCTAAAATTCAAAATTACTTTATTGAGTAGGATATTACATATCTCTTTCAATCGTCAAAGAGGAGGGGGTAGGAAATTAGGAAGGAAACACAAAGTGACATGTTGGCCGCCCCATGGCCGCAGCACACCCACCCCCCGCCGACAACGGCCGGACCATGTCCGACAATACCAGTGTTAGGTAGCTGCTCCCACCCTACCCTTACCCTGCCCGTAGCCTACCCCTATCCTACCCTATGAAAATGGTGATATATGGGGCCCTTTTATTTGAACCGCTCGCATCCAAGCGAGCGCTCGCGTAAATGCGAGCGGTTCAAAAATAGGGCCCCTGTTACATTTAGTTTAGGATTAAGAGATAGGTCGTGTGTTCGTGTGTGCAAAGTCATCATTTATCTCCTGAACGGTTTCACAGATTTAGGTACGGTGTTGTGTTTCATCGGCGATGGCTCTTAGGTGTTATGGTGTTAACTCGCCAAGGGGCGCTCGATCAACTTTTTCGTGGCAAAAAATGTCCCCATTTATCACGTAACCAGGATCTGTGTTCGTGAGTATATATTTATCTTCAAAACGGTTTCACCGAGTTAGGTACGGTTTTCTATAATGTATTCGTGTTTCACCGGCGATGGTTAATAGATAGGTGTTATGGTGTAAACTCGCCAGGGGGCGCATTTATCACGAAACCAGGATGCGTGTTCGTGTGTGCGAAGTCATATTTATCTCCAAAACGGTTTCATCGATTTAGGTACAGTTTTCTATAATGTACATATTTGTGTTTCATCGGCGATTGGGTCTTAGCTAGGTGTTATTCCGGCTTATGATGTTTACTCGCCAGGGGGCGCCACTATCAAGTTTTTTCGTAACTAAACCAGGTTGTGTGTTCGTGTGTGCACAGTCATTAATCTCCAAAATGGTTTCACCGAGTTTGGTACGGTTTTCTATCATGTATTTGTCGCTCATAGAATAAGTTACCCGTTTTTGTATCACTTATGTAAAGTTACGCGTCGCTCCGCTCTTAAAATTGTGTGATACAAAAATGGACCTAATTTTAGGAGCAATACATTCTTCTTTGATTTGTTCGCACTTGTTTTGCTTCTTTTAGATGACTGAATTTAATCAAATGTAATAAGCGCAATAGGTGTTATGGTGTTAACTCGCCAGGGGTCGCTGCTATGAATTTTTTTCAGGGTAAACAAATGTCCCCATTTATCTTGAAGCCGGTTTGAGCAATTTATATAGATACTGTTTGCTTTTAAGTAAGTTTATTGATAATTAATAACATATATACCGTCGGAATCGACTACAGAAACGATCAACCAACTAGACAATCAACCAACTCAGGGTCCGCAACGGAGGTCCTTGGCCCTGGTTTAACAGTTTTAAAGTAACGACTAGCAAATCGCAAGTTTATCATATCAGTAGGTAAGTATATGTATAGGTATGCTGTGAGCCAATTTCCGAATTAGACCGATGACGATGTGCCCAGTTGGATCCAGGTTTAGTATGGAAGTTTCAATTTGTTTAGGTGAGGTTTGTGTAGTGCTAAGACGTCAAAAACTCTGGGCAGTGTCGACGTGTCAAAACGATACGACTAGGCATCTCTAGGCGACTCTATCAGCCTAATTCGACATACGAGTATTTATACCAAAGGTTTGCCTTTCCTTATTATTTCCTACTGAGACTTTTTTTTTAAAACGCCAAATGATGCCTACATTCTACACTGGAGAGCACTACAAGGCGATTAGAAATTAATTGGTTGATATTTCACGGCAAAACAAATATCAAGGACTTATTTAAGTAGATACGTAACGGAGGAAAAATATTCGCAAGTGCATTGAACTGGAATTGACAAATCATGAAAAGCAGATTTCGCAGTGAACGTTTGAACAAGTATTGACAGACGAAAATTATGGTAAATTGATGATGAATTAATATTCTTTATTAGCAACAAAAAGGCCATAGTTTACAATGGTACAGGTACCGTTAAGTACCTACAGCTGAGTAATGGGTGTTTTTGTTAAAGGCGGAGAATTTGGGGAGGGCCATTTTTATTTTGTGCCCATAACCATAAAACCCCAATAATAATTAACTAGTAATAAAAGATTACTAACAACAACATACACACACACACAATCAAAACAAAAACTAAAATAAAACTAGTAGGTAAAGTGGCGAAGACGGGGAGATATACAAATAAACCAAGGAACCCGTAGTTTAGCCTTGTCCGTCTGTCTGTCCGTCTGCGCTTTATCTCAAAAACTATTGGTACTAGAGAGCTGTCTTGTAAAATGTCCTTACATACAGCACCTTGGAAGTTCTGCGCTCTTGGCCGCTCATCAATGTTTGAATTTCGAATGTTTTAAAACATAATGTTTTAAATCATCGATTTAAAAATAAATATTGGCTATAAATCGCGTGCGTTGTTCGATCCATGTTTTGCGTAACCGCGAACCATGGACCTCCTCGTTTCATGCTCGGCGTGTCCTATGTACAATGCATGACTTGTTCGAGGCCAGTTCAAACGCTGTATCTGTCGCCGAATATTGGCGAATAAATTGTAAGTCACAGTTTAGTCCATCGACTGGATAAGAAGAAGAATTGTTTTTATCACAAGTTAAACTACGTCGTCGGTAGCAAAAATGGAATCAACGCGAAAATATTTTAGTGCAATGATTTTTTATGATATTAAATTTTCAGTCTCCGCAAGACTGCACTGCTCGTCTTCAAAATGCTTTTGTGGAGGGAAGCACCTGATTTGAGCACCGTATTGCGTTGGTACGCAGACTTTGATCGTGGCCGCGTTTATCTAAATTCGTGAAGGTCAATTTAAGAAAACCGGCGCCAATTTAAGGAGCCATATTAAAAAATTTTAAATCAATTTTTAAAAGTTAGAAAACTTTACTCGCCTTGATTCCTCATGAACTCACACCAGAACAAAAACGGCCTCGAGTTGATTGGTGTAAAACAATGTTGTTAAACTACGAACACGGACCTTCAAATGCTATTATGGGGTTAGGTGTGAAACATAAGCTACTTTTTACCTCGAAAAAATAATAGGTACCCGCGGGAAAGTGAAGGTCGCTGAGAACGGATGGTAATCATTAATATCCCTACTTAACCAATCGTCTCCCGAGATTACTCAACTAGTCCCCAGTTTTAAACCCCGACTAGAAAATCGAAGGTTTAAATCATATATGGGTACCTAACACTAGTAAACTACTTAGTACTGTAGCATGTGTGCTCGGGCAGGCCCTAGGTTAGGACGGATCCCAAGACAGGTAGACGTTCGGAGGCCTCATGTCTGGATGGGCTTTAGGTTAAGTAGGCTTCCGGGTGAGGTTGCTGCTCCGGGGCTTTAATAAGTTAAGTAGGTTGAAACATGTAGGAAGAAGGTCGGTAGGCTTGGATAGTTCGCAGCAAGCAGGACTTAGGTCTTTAGCCTGTCTCTATGAGCACACATAGCACTGGCTAGGTACGAATTCAAATGGGTTCCATTTGAATGAGATGTAAGGAGTCTTTTGTATTTTATAGCATTCTTCTGTATACTTTCACGAATATAACTTCAATTAACCAGTTACCAGGTTTTATCTAAAGTATTTTCTGTTACAGTATTTTCCTTAATCTTTCCCATTGAAAGCTTTTTTTCGAAATCGCCGAATTTAGCCTACATTCTACTGAAGAGCGATTCGGAATTCCTACCTACTTTATTTACTCATTGTAATAAATTTTGGTTATATAAAAGGATATTTGCCCCATAGTCGCTGCGATCTTTCTATTGTTCACTGATTCACGTCAAAACAAATGACAAGTTACAATAGGTGTAAAGGTAAAACGGAAAAATATTAAGTTACACTTGACCTTTTCACATTGAAACATGAAAACCATATTTCAGTGTATATTTTAGCTTCATGACAATAGTAAGTGTTGACAAAAGATATCTTTTATTTGAGAGATTTAAAAAGGCACTTGTGAAAATGCTCTATACTTTAAGGATTTTCTTTGGGTAAGTATTACATCCACTTATTAGTAGATAGGTACCCACTATCTGTCCTTCCCGGCTTTATTTAATTATTTGATTCGCTTCAACGCATTCATCATCATCATCACCTTGGCGTTATGTACCGGTGGCGCCCCCGCGGGCGAGGGCGCTACCTCACTCGGTGTTTTGCATCCGGTGCAGTGGTGAGCTTATTGGCACGCATATCATTCTTGACAACGTCAGGCCATCGCTTCTTGGGCTGGCCATTCCTTCCTTCCGCCGGTGTGTCCGGGTGTTATGTAACGAAAGAAAATATACATGTCCTATAAAGTTCGGTCTAATAATATATTTTTTAGTCATTATCCCTATTTAACATAGGTGTATATTTCAGGGACATCTCTAGAAGATTAGGAATACATTGGGCCCCTATGAACATCCCTGTGGCACGCCGTTGCCAAACGCTTGGCGCTATGTTGTTAGTGTTTCTCATGTTCTTCGCGGAATTGCCAGGCATATTCGTCTTTATGTCGTTGGTTTATTCGCGATACTGGTGGTTCGCGTTTATATACGGCGTTTGGATGCTCAACGATATAGAGACTTGCAACCGTGGCGGTCGGAAGTAAGTATCAAAATAATAGGGGGTTAAATGTGAAGTTGCCGGTTTTTTCGCCCATATACATTTTTTTTTTTTTTAATCCATGTTTATTTATTTATTCGTATGGCAAAAATACAATATACGAGAAACACATCCATGTAAAAACTAGTAATTGATTGATAATTGATGGAAAACATATTCTTATTTTAAATAACTTGGCAGTATTTAGATGTATCTAAATGCTAGTAAGATATTCGAAATAAGAATAAAGAAATAACTTATAAAGTTTATAAACGTCTTTGAACATACTCCTTTTTATTTGTCGTCAGTTTTGCGTTTTTAACCAGATATAATTTGATAACATAGTTATAAAGAAAATTACATTTCAGTAAGTTAGCTTAATGTTGTACTATCATACTTAAAAAGTTTTATACTAATCGTATCAACCGTTTTTTAAAAATTGAAAAGTTTGCTTGTTTGATAAATACATTTGGTCATTTTCCCATATAGAGGGGCAATTTCATTTTTAGGCCTAATACTAAGCACCTAATTATTAACTCAGTTGATGATAGAAAGGACAGTGAAGAGGGCGGGTGAAAGACAACTTAAGATATTTAGTGTAAATGCTATTGTAAGGACTAGAAGGCAAGGCGCCTGAAGTGAACGGTACACCTGTTGATCAAGTAAGGACCTCGATGATTATGTCAGGAGTAGGTAGTAAGTATCAGCACAAAATAGAAAACTAACAGAAGGTCCACTCCCGTCGTCTTCGAAAATTATTACCTAAACTTGCCGACTCACTAGGGTTGCTACTGTATTTATTCTGAATTTTTAAAATAGTATTTAAAAGATTGAATAGAATTTTAAAGATCGTTCACAATAACATGTCCCTTGCAAAGGACCAATATCTAATCCTTGCCATAATGTGATCATAATTGCTTCCCAAGCTGTTTAGATGTGTTCAAGTGTATTAGATTTTCCATACCAGCTTCAGACATTATGTCTTTAGTAGGCGTAATAATAATCTACTGTTTATTCACTTTTTAAAAATTCATCGCCCCCTGATAATATCATCAGACCCTGAGAATAACCTTTCCCTGACCTGGGAATTGACCCACTTCCCGGTAATTAATTGAATTGAAAATTTTATACACATGTAAATTTATGAAAATGTAATATTATGGTATAAGTCAATTGATCTGATGATGGAGAAGAAAGAGGGTCAGCGATTTTTTTTATATTAGACTAGATAGGCATTTCCGGCTAGAAACCATTAAGGTGGCCATTACGGTTTCTTATTCTGTAAAAACTGTCACGTGGTGCCTGAAACTGTTCAATTAGCCCTAGGGTCTCTAGCTGAAGACCTTGGTCAACCTCGCTTCACCATCGGCATTAGAACTCGTAGCGGTGCGTTGCTAATATGTTACTAAGTAATCTTAGTTACTTACAAGTACTTTTATTTTATCAATAATAATATCGTATAATTAAATAATATTCAATTTAAGGCGAGAATACACGAATTCTCGCGTTAACAATCGCGACCGAGCACTGCTTGAAACTGCGTGAGAATGCCTGTAAACGTAACGTCAATGTGTGCGTGACGGAAATGGGGCATTGTTTCCAGTGGACCTTCTGCTAGGGGCGGGCCATTCTTTATTTTGTGGTATCAGCTTACAATCCGGCCGGCGTAATGCCGAGATAATGATAGACTGATATACTCTAGTGTGTTTCTTTAAAATCCGTTTAGTAGTGAGCAGTCAATAGGTGGCTTAAAATTATGTTAACAATACTTTGACAACTTATACATGTAAATCAGCAGGCTGATTGAAATTGAATTTAAGTTAAAGTTTAGTTAACTACTACATCATAAATAAATACGCATGTAAAATTTTTGTTTCCAGAAAAGGCTGGTTCTGTAATTTAGCCTGCTGGCGATACATGCGTGAATACTACCCAGTCAAGCTTGTCAAAGTCGCCGAGCTGGATCCAGCAAGAAACTACCTTTTCGCGTGCTTCCCTCATGGTCTCGCCGCCAGTGGACCCTTCATCTCATTCGGTGTGAACGCCGCAGCCTTCGCAACAACTTTCCCTGGAATGACGTCTCACCTCATCTTGCTGGCTGGGCATTTCTTATTCCCGTTCACAAGAGACATCCTGTTAAATATGGGGGCATGTTCGTCGTCGGAACAAAGTCTCACGTATCTGCTGGACGCGAGAAAGCATAAAGGAAAGTGCGTAGCACTGATGGTTGGTGGCGCGGCCGAGGCGATGTCTTCACATCCTGGTGAATATAAAATCGTTCTGTCTAAAAGGAAAGGATTTATCCGGATCGCTATGAAAACAGGGTAATTTCACAATTATCAGACTATAAATATTATTTAATCGATCTTCTCTCTTCTTTACTAGGCAATCATAATCCTAAGGCGCTGTCCAAATTGGCAACGGTTATGCCACCGTGGTCGTACGACGAATGTCGGCCGACCAATATGAGACGTCAAAACCGACCGTCGCTTGACCGTTGCCTATTAGGACAACGCCTAAGGGTCCGCTTATACGTCGCCGCTTACAAACAGCAGTCTAATATATTATATATTATAGGTCGACAACTTAACTGGTATATCGCTTGCGCGGTGGTGGGGGGCAGAGTGGGTGACGCCATGTGAATTTTCGGGGCTGAGCTCGGGGGTAGGGAGCTGAAGTAACGTTTCTCAGCGTGCTCGCGGACTTTGCACAGCGCGGTTGGTTATTTTGTTACGAACGCTCGGAACAACGCACACGAGGTTAATTTGCCGAAGATAAATCCTTAGATGGAGGCTCGAAAATGTTCGGAAAAAAATTAGTATACAATTTTTCCTAGATACAAGATCCATTTCATGATTTCATGCTTAAGCACATCATCACGTCGCAATTGTGCTGTCCGCCCACCCGAAAGGTGTAGGTTTCCAAAAGGATTCAATGGGCACGCCTCTCTCTAGCAAGATGGACCGACGACCTGGTCGCCGGTACCTGGACGAAAGGTCGCGGGTATCAGCTAGATGCGCACGGCACAGGACCGGCCTTTGTGGAGATCTCTGAGGGAGGCCCAGCAGTGAAATATCTCAATTCAATAAAAAAAAACGATTAAGTCACTTTATGTTACAGACATACATACATACATATATAACACAACAGGCACTGCTTATAGAAACAAATTTTTCCTTTTTTTGCACCGAATTAAAACTCGAGGTTTAGTTTTACAATTTGTACCTATTGACAAACATTAGGTTTCTCGTCCCTGGATATAATATCTTGGAATAAGTTCGGGCATAATCTCGTGTGCATTCTTTTACCGAGGAACGTCATCGAGTGACGTTTCGCGGAAGAAAATGCTCACTGCCCCCCGCCCCGCACCCCCGCGTTCATAATTAAAAAATCACCCTCCCACCTACCTCACTTTCCGCAGGCGATATACCAGTTAAGTTGTCGACCTATAGACGCGGTGACGATGCGGGTGCGGCATGCCGACTATGCGGTGACTTTGCGGGCGCTGGTATTTGTAAACCACAAATATTAAAATAAGCTTTCTGTCATTAGTAATTATAGAAACCAAAATGGCTTAAATATTTGAGACAAATCGTACAGAAATAATAGTAGGTAGGTAGGTACTAAAGATACAAAAAAAAATATTTGACAATTTCACACAGTGCCATCTAGCCCCAAAGTAAGCAAAGATACGGCTGCTAGATAACTGATAAACTACTTATACACATTTTTTCAATACATACTTATTATACGTAGTACACCCAGACCCGTAACAGAAATTAAAATTCATCATTTCGGGCTTGGCCGGGAATCGAACCCGGGACCTCTGCGTGACAGACCGACATGTAAACCAACTGAACCACTCAGGTCGTCTAATTATTAAACTTATACTGTAAAATACATGACCTGATGTAGGTAGACATAGAATGAATAAATAGGATGGCCGCCACACCTTTCCCAGCACGTTCGATTCTATTTACATAATTTAACGTCTGAATTCTATAAAATCGGCCTTACTTAAAATTATTCGAAATGCGAGTTATATTTTAAAATTCACTGAAAAAGGAAAAATCATAACTGAATTTGACTCTACGGCACTGGGAATTAAAATTGTAAACAAGGAAAACCTCCGCCTTCTGGTTCCGCTGGTCGACGGTGAGTGCAAGGGGCATACACACACACAGAACGGCGGCGGCAGTCGGTTCAGACGCTGGTTCCGCCGCGAGAGCCTGCCCGCGGCCGCGCCCGCGCCCGCCTCCGCTCCCACCTCGCACCACAACCAGCGACACTACTAGAAATTCTGTTCAAGTGACTAACTTCCGCTTTCCCTTTTTAAAAAAAACATTGCGCCCCACTCTAAAACGGCTCAGTAGGCGGCATTCATCTACTCTACAGTACTTTGCGTCCGAGTTTAACTATTATCTTGGACTTCTGCATAATAATGCACCAGAGGTCATTTGAAGTTATGTCTAATGCGCTGTTCTAATTGGCAATGATCGTACCGTTTTGAGGCGAACTAATTGGTCGTGCGACGATTTTAAAAAACTTAGTCAAGTTCAAGTCAGGCCAAGTCGGGTCATACGAGTCAATTCAGGTCCAGTCTATCTTATTTTATCTACTTTAATAAAATCCTCTGCTTGCGCCTTGACCATGATCCAGAATTTGACAGATCAGATAATTACAGTAAAGCGTATTTTATTTTATTTTATCTTGTACCATTTTATTCAGATTTGAACCAATTAGGACTATCCCTCACAGATATTTTACTAAGATTTGAATCATTCATTTCCCTCGTGCGACGATGGTCGTAGGCCCGTTTGCCAATAAGGACAGCGCCTACCGGTAACCTACATCTACTAGAATCTATATGATTTATAATAATTTCCATTATTTTAAATATCGGACCTAATAAAATAATGTAGATAAATCATTGTGAAGACGGACGACGGTGACCAGAAAAATGAAATCTGGCAGAAGCCGGGATTAACAGGTTGAATGATGTTGACGAATGATGATGACTACCATTATTGTATTTTTTCAGATCGCCTTTAGTCCCTGTAGTATCTTTCGGTGAGACAGATATCTACCGTGTGCCTAAGTACCCTGAAGATAGCTGGATGTGGCACATCCAAGAAAAAATACGAAATTGGTTCGGGTTTGCTCCAGTTTTCCCCGTAGGGCGGGGTATTTTTCAGTACTCTTACGGTGTACTGCCTTTAAGAAACCCCATTACAGTCGTTGGTAAGTGGACAAAGCCAATATTTCGGCTTTAAGTCCTGCAGTGGACTATTATCGGCTGCAATGATGAGGTATAACATGTTATCTATCCATTCCAGTTGGTAAACCAATGGAGGTGCAAAAAAACCTGGAGCCAACTGCATCAGAAGTGGACGCTGTGCACGCAGAATTCACCCAGAGATTAATAGACCATTTCGAGACCCAGAAACAGTTCTATGTCAAGAACCACGAAGGTGTACATTTGGTCATCATGTAGAGAAATAAATGAAAAAACTGTGCATCTACAAAAATAAGAATTGGGTACATAGTTAAATGTTTTTCTTTGGTAAGCCCAATACGTAAGAATTGTAGTTTTTTAACTTTAAATGGCTATAAAGACTATGGTTATGGTATGCTATTATTCTGATTTTTAAAGTTTGGTTATTTAGCTACACAATTAACATATCAGTACTTACTTGTAAAAAAGGTTAATGTTACGAATTATTAGCCACTCCTCGTGGTATAAATCGACATTTAAAATTGCCAACAATTGAAAAGACATTAAAAATACTATGTTGCTAGTTTCCTTGAATAGCAACAAAGCTTGAAGAGTGCACGGACTTTAGTGCACGGACTGTCGCACTGGTTGCGACTGTCCGTGCACTAAAGTTGACGAACGCTGCATGCCTCGGGGAGGGCTGCCCTGTTCTACACAACCATGTCCGGACTCACCCAGTGTCCGATTCTACCCCACTCGCGAATTTCTAAGGTTGCTAATTTTGGAAATTCGCGTAAAAATGAATAAGTACGCGTGAGAACAGTATGCTAACGCGTATTTTGTAGGAATAATTATCGAAACAACGTAAAATAGGCTGGTTTTGGTTAATAATTTTTTACATTTATGTTAACATAAGCTTTTCTAATCCTCGTAAAAAAGAATTTCTTAAGAAATTATTAGATGCAATATTTTTTGTTTTTTACTTACTATGATGACCCAGCGACCCAAAAAGTCTTGGCCTCCGACACTAAAGAATTTGTTGTCATGGTGTCCCTGTCCATGTAAATGTTTACTTTCTTTTTTCCATATTACTTACGGTACATACTGTAGGTTACGTATAGGTTCGGGATAAAGAAATAAATGAAAAGGTTTTACTATTTTTTATTTTATTATGTACATTTTATATACAAAGTAACTAAGAACAGCGCGAGCTTCTGCGCGGTGGCCACTCTTGAGCATTCAGCATTTCGTATTAGCTTCACGTAATCCTAACGGTTAAACGAAATGAAGGTATCATTATAATTATACACAATATACAAGAGCGGGAATGATATAGAATGCCGGGCACGGTGCTACGCTGCATAACAATTGTTCTAACAAAACGCAAAGGGCAATAGATATTTTAAAGAATGGAATGTACGACATACAGGAAGAAATAGTCGTACTTCGTACTAGTCGTAGTGGGTACTATGGAAGAAATTGTCGAAATGGAAAATAAGTTACATGATACAAAAAAACCTGATGCGTCTCGTTAAACACTGAAAATCTTAAGAATTTACGCTGTGGCACTGTCGTGGGTGACAGCCAGTCATTCCGATCCTTGAACCAAGAATTAGGTCCTTCTAAAATAAACCATTACCGGCTCATTTTTACATAAACTTATTTTCATAAGGGTTTTGTAAACCCAAATTGGATGAAATTATTTGACTATTGACTATCGATGAGGACAAACCCTGCAGCACAGCACCATGCGGGCCTCACGGTCCGGATCCCGCCATCGGACAACCACTAAATATCGAGCTCGAGAACAAAACCATCGAAAAAAATAAATATATTCTAAAGAAGCTTATCAGCACAGAATACGCACAAGCAAAGTTACAGTTAAGGAACAGATTAGGATAGGAGATTCATAATAGATACAATATTAGTCTAGGTTGTTTCAAATGAATCTGCCCTGGAGCTCTGTGAACCCAAACTCAAACTTATCAAAGGCTTAAATCGAGACCTAATAGGCTTACAGATAACAAATAGACACAGATGGTGTAAATAATAAAATTCCATAAATGGTTAAACTGGAAAATGGTACATATCACACCAAAGACCCCTATGATATTTGCTACCGAATAGAAGATATTACAGTCTTAACAAGTTAAAAAACATTAAAAACTGAAAATGCCATAACTAGAAGACCTTACGCGAATGTTGTTACATTTATTACATTGTCATAAAAGGTCGCATTCTTAAAATATATTATATTGTCTAGAACGTCTAAGTAATTAAAAAGTCAATCCAGTATTTGCCTGTAATGTAAAGTTGAATTCAATGATATGAAGTCATGGAACCCTCATATATCATAGTATCACTTTTATGGAAATGTACTAATATGATATTCTATGGTCATACTCACTCTCAGAAGGGTATTTAAATAACAAATCTTCGTATCAACAATCTCAGGCACTTGTTTATCCCTAACATCTCTATTCAAAAAGTTTGATCCCAAGAACTTGTTTCGACTAACTTAAACCGTGATCGACCAAAACTTTCTATGTTGGAAAGATTTGATTAGTCAAGCGGCCGTGCTTCGGAGCCATAGTCATGTCATTATCATTTTATTTTGTGCTCCTAACAGCATAAATCTCATTGCTCAAAAGCAAGTTTCACTCCATGTAATTAGATATACTATAAATGTCTCTGAAACTGATATTTCACGCTTGCTTCGGGTGCTGCACGGGCGCCGGGGCCGCGGGCTTGAAACACTGCAGCAAGAACCCTGTGTAGAGTATGAACGCTATTGATAGAGCTATCAAAGCATACATAAATATGTTGAGTTCGGGTTGTCTAAATCTGTTCTTCCGAAGCCACTCCAATACTTCATCCTCGCATAAAAGATCACCTGAAATTCCATAATTTTTATTTTACAAATTTTCACGTTATTGGAAATAGTTTCCGTAACTCAATAATATAAAGTACCTACCTCTGTATATGCTGGGGAATCTCTTTCTAAAATACACGATTGCAGGCAGCTTAGTGACACCCCATTTGCGAGCATATCGAGGATCTTGCATTTTTACAAATGTGATGTCTAAATTATCCGTTTCACTGTCAATATTTTCTAGTTTTTCCAAGACTGCTCGGCTTTCGGGAGATTTTTCGTCTGTGAATAAAAAGATCCCATGCGTTATTTTGTTATATCTCACATACTTACGTTACATTTAAATTACAGTTTAAAAATAACTTACAGAAGTACACAGCCAAGAACTCATTCTCCTCCAGTAGTTTATCTAACATTTTTCGGTTGACCTCCTCAATTTCATTTTTAATTTCAAAAACGTCTTGAGAAGTTAGCCATTGTAGAACTCTTTCTACTTGAAGTAAATCGCCGTCGTACAGCATTGGTACTTGTTTGCGGAAATACACCAGTGAAGGTATACTGATGACATTGTACTTGGCACCCGCTCCTGGTGTTGATATTTTCACAAAGTCAATGCCAAATTGATCTACTTCGCCATCAATTTGCTCTAATGATTCTAATATCTCTTCGCATTCTGGGCAATCATAGTCGTCATCTGAAAATAAAAAAAATGTATTATTTCTAATTATTTTTATTAAACTGAATTAAGTAAATTATCTCTTATATACTGAATTTCTTGGTCCCAACAAAGAATACCTATAGCATTGTTCAAAACTTACAGAAGAAAACAACTAGCAGCGGTGATTCTTGTAATAACCTTTCTAACATCCTTTCATTTACAGATTCAATCTCATCTGCTAGCTCCCTATTGTCGTCATCTATCAACCATTCCAGGATTGATTCTTCATTTTGCATGTCTCCTTCAAACAGTAGCGGGTTACCATTTCTGAAAACGAAAAATATTCAACATACATTTAAAACATATTTTAAACTATATATTTTATGTTATTATATTATTTGTTATGTAAAATTTTACCTAAAGTACACCATAGCTGGAAAGGTTTTTATCGAATATCGTTTAGCAAGCTGTGGATCTTGAATCTTGACCATGTGGATACCGAAAACATCACACTCATCATCAATCTGCTCTAGTCCTTCGAGGATGTGTTCACAAATGTGGCAGTTCAATTTGTCTGTAACAATAGTGATAGATTTGAATTTTAGATTATACTTTATTAATTATCATATCGCCCAGCTTTAGATCGATACACTTACAGAAATATACAGCTAAATATTGCGTATCTTCGACCATTTTTTCTAACATAACTCTTGTTATGAGCTCTATTCTGTCTTCGGTTTTTTGTTGTATCAGCCATTGTAAGACTTCCTCCTCTTCTGCCAATGACCCCTCGAAGACATTAGGTATATTATTTTCGAAGTATACTAATACAGGGAAGTCTGTCACCCCGAATCTTTCAGCAATGGTATAATCTTGAGTTTTGACGAATTTTATCTCATGTCTGTCGCAATCATCATCGATATTTTCCAGTTCTTCCAGTATCCCGACACATTGTTCACAGTCAACGCCATCTAAAACATCCACATCTATTGCCACTTAAGTTGTTTCGACAAATTTTTAACAATCTCTACTTGTCAAGGGCTGTCTCATTGAGACAGTGTAAGTATATATGTGCAGACCATTAAAATTTAGTTAGATAATTACATAACACAAAATCGACAGAACAAGACCGTAATCATATTCATACACTCAACTTGCTTCAGTACCGTAACATCTTTCTCAATTACAATACCATTATTTCCAACGACAAGCTTGCCATACACAAGACGATGAGAAAAGTGACGACAAGACTTTAGGATAAGGATGCCTATCGAATGAACAGTCAAATCTCTACAACACATCTAACATTATGGGATATAAACCATCACCTGCCAACCTAAGTAAAAAAAAATATTGTCATCTAATAACATGCGTAGGTGGTACATGCAACAGTTCATCTATTTAAATTCACTAGGGGTCAATAAAATAACATAGGGGTAACTTCTATAGAATGTAGCAATCTTAGACAATGGATGTGAAAGGGATAAGAGTACCCTCTTGTTCCTGTCCCTCTTCTTCCTCGTGTTCCTCTCGAACTTTCTTTTTCATTGACTTTCTCATCGCTTTGGAATTGCATATATCGCACAACGTTTTGTTCCCTAATAAAATCAGTGCGTATGGTTAATATACATTACTTATTACAAAAATCTAGTATTGTGTTACAAATTAACATTGTAAAGTGTTTAGCACATAAGCTCTTAGGTTACCTCCATCAAATTGGTTATACTATGTAACAATGTTTTGAACCAACTTGAAAGAGCGTAGACTGAAAATTAAAGTGAATGTTAGTGTATAGACTAGTGTTCAATACAGACGATAGTTAATAAATTTCTATACATGTATACCTATGTTATTGAGAGAAAGTGTTGGATATTTTTCTTAGTATACACTTACAGAAGTAAACGGCTAGAGATCCGGACTCTTCGATCAAGGTCGTCAGTTCCTCACCTTCAAGGGCTTCTATTACATCCCCAGCTGGGTTTTTCTGAGTCAACAGCCAATTCAATAGTTGTTGCTCATCATACAAATCGCCTATATAAAAGTTAGAATTCACATAAAATTTATCATGTTTGTAAAACACAGAGAGTATTGGTAGTCGTAAAATATAATATTGTTAATTCAAACCGATAGGTTTGGATTACTAACCATTAAAACAAGACTTTGTATTAGTGTCAATTCTCTCTTTTTAATACGTGTACCTGTATAAATTGTCACTCTATGCTATACATTACCAGCGTAAATGACGGGATCTTTGGAGCCCATTTTGAAGAATAAGACCGCCGGTAGAGCGAACACTCCATATTCCTTGGCCATCTGTCTGTCATCGATTTTGACGAAGTTAATCCCTGCCCCATCAGCATCATCGTCTATGTGCTCGATCTCTGCCAGCACTCTTGGGCACTGTTTGCAGTCATTACTGTCTAAAACATGTCATTAGTGGATAATTGATATTGTGGTATATGCAATGTGAAGAAAAGACCGAGGTCAAACAAAGATTTCAGTTTCTATATCTCATGAACTGGTTCTTAGTGTTTGTGTTACATACAAAGTATTGTAAGAAAACTCACAAAAGAAAACAGCTACATAGTCCGACGTCTGCCTAATTTTTTGGAACATTTTTCTATTGACCCTCTCAATGTGGTCTGTCAGTTCCATGTTCTCC